>JAVJIF010007128.1:0-86115 GCA_038442645.1 Agave tequilana | reverse complement strand
CGATGTCACTTCTGGGGTTTCATCACCATCCCTTTCCCCAGCAGGCCATCCAACGGAGTGTCCTGATTGGACTTCTGGAGTGGAGAGGAAGAGGATCTCATCCGCCGCCGCAACCGCCGTACCACCCTCGCCGGTACTCAGCCTATCCGTCTCTTGCACCAGATCTGAAGAGACCTTGGCGAGGGTTGGGTCCTCGTCAGAGATGTAATATACTCTCTTATAGTGACGAGGACCTAATATATTCTCTCATAGGTGAAGGTTGAACGAGTTCGCCGACCGAAGTATTCTTCCAAGGGCCCAGCAAGCCTGCAAGGAACAAAAAGAGAGAATTAGAACAATCTGCAGCTTAGTGTAAACAGAGAAAAACTAAGTCAGCAGAGGCAAACGCGGAATGATCCACGCAGTCAGCCAAATGCGGGAATGATCCATGCAGTTACCAAGACGCAGGAATGACACGTGCAGCAAGCCAAACTGTTGCGTCAGCAGAGACAAACGCGAATCAAAACGCGGTCCCATTCTGTGCCTAGGTCAAAGAGCACAAACGCCGAAAAGGCACAGACGCCGAAAATTGCCATCTCATGAACAGGAGTTGCAAGGTGCGGGTCTGAAACCTTTTTTTGGAATTCGTCCAAGGCATTGGCCATGAAACGCGCTAAGGCACAAGCCATAAAACGCGCCAACGCCAAGTGCAAAGATTCCTGCACGCGCGTCCGGAGAAGTTCAAGCCCATGGTACAAATTCCAGAAGGAGTGCACCAATGCAGACTTCATGAGGGGTCCAGATGACATGAAGCCAAGGTACAGGCCATGGTAAATCTAAGGTGTCATGGTGAACGAACTGCATACCCGTAGAGACCTCTGTCAAGAGTTGTAATCTCTGCACCAGGACGCAAACGCGGTCACAGGGCAAAGAGGTGTTTTCTCCTAAAGAGACCAAAACGGGCTTAAAAGCCCTGGGTCATCTTCAGAACCATCCTCATCCATGGAGACAATTCGCTGAGGAAGATTGAAGGTTCTCAAAGCGCTCTCTCTTTCAAAAAACAAAATAGTCCAAAGGCAGGATGAAGGGAGAAGGGGGCCCTATTTATAGGCAGCTCCTGAACAGCGGTTAATGGCCCCGTAATCTGAACCGCCGGCATTAATAACTGCACAACTGCCAAGATCCAATAAGGGCCGGACGCGTGTAACGCTGCTTCGAGAACCGCCGCTGGCGCTGATCTCCAACCGCCCGCACTGGTTTCTCATTTAAGAGAATCAATACTCAAGCCCAATCAGCAGCCGACGCGTGGACAACTGCTTCGGGAAACAAAGCGGAAAATCCGCATCTGACGTTTAAAGAACACACCAAATCCCTATGACAGGCTGTATGTAACGCCTGGGAGTTTACACCCAGACGCGGATTGAAGAACTATCCGCACATCCGCGTCCCAGAAAGATGCCCGCGGCGAGTCAAAGTCGCGTCCCCTCAGAGAGCACTTGATCCATTTTTGAATTAAGGGAAAGGCACAAGGCTGCGTCTCCCGCGTCTGCCTGGTCCGCTTCCTTTCCTTCTTTGCAGAAGAAGCAGATCCGCGTTATTCAGAGCCGCGTCTCCCTGAATGAATGCCGCGTCTCATGAAACAATGATGGCCGCGTCTCCCTATGGATTGATGCTGCGTCTTGTCAAAAGGACTTGGTCCTGCCTAAGTTCTCATGAACTAGAACCGCGTCTCACCTTGTGATTGACGCTGCGTCTCACCCCAGGGACTGACAGCCGCGTCTTACTTTACGGATCAATGCCGGTCTCATCTTTTGATTGACGCCGCATCTCATCAAGAAGACCGCGTTCCGATTTGTGATTGACGCCGCGTCTCATCAAAAGGACTTAGTAGAATCTAAGTTCTTATGAAATGGTGACCGCGTCTCACTTTATGATTGACGCTGCGTCTCAGTAAAAGGACTTAGTAAAATCTAAGTTCCGATAAACTGACGACCGCGTCTCACTCTGTGATCGCCGCTGCGTCTCGTCAAAAAGACTTGGTGAAAATCTAAAGTCCCATAGATTGATGCCACGTCTCATTCTACGGGATTAATGCCGCGTGTAACGCCCCGATTCCACGGATACGGGGACGTCACTGCGACGTATATACGTAGGTCAGGAAGGGCCCCCACGTATATACGCTAAGCATCAGTACAGACAAGAATCAGAGTACGGAAGCAAATGGTGCATTATACATTCCAACACATATATACAATTACAGAATTATCACCAGAGTGATTACAATATTACATGAATATCATATCACTAGTATGCGCAAATGCGAGAATACAAAAGATATACATATATGAACAGTACAAAAAGGAGCTCGCATACAAGTATGCAAGGAACTGTACAAGTGAAAAGTATAAAAGAGCACTCACGAGTTTGCTAAGGGAAAACTCGAGAGGCACAAGGGGGTCTGGAAGGATGGAGCTCCAAAAGGTCGGCTGGAGGTCCACGCTACCGCTGCACTACTCAGAGCAGCAAAGGAAGGGTCTACACGCTCCGGGCTCCATGACCTGGACATAAGAATCCAGGGGAGTCAGTGAAACTCCCCAGGCGAGTATGATACAATGCCAGGTGGCGAGCCAGGGTAAACACAATATGAATATAACAAAGGATATCAAGTTCAGAAACAGGGGTTAGAACACAAATAAAATACATATATGGACAGTCATAATACAATCATCAGAAAACCGGAAATCCAAGGTAAAACTGATTTCATGCAAGGTGATTGTATACGCTTAGGTTACGGTCCCATGAGACTAGTACATCGAAGGAATAATCCAAACAAGGAAACCTCATATATATACTTTTGTCTCATGCCACATAAATCAAGCGTATAGAATCAGCGTTGCAATTCGTATGATAGTAACAGGAATACAGGACAATAATGATCAGGGGTCCATAACACGTGTAACGGGAGTCATAACAGTAAAATATAACAGGAATCATCACAGGTACACATAACAGAAACTATAACAGGAAACATAACTGACATCTATTGTTATTATTACTCGTCCGACTCATATATCTCGGTATGTGTCCAGGTGTGCACCCCAACACACATACCTCCATATATAAGCGAGTCGAGGGTTGTTAACGGAAGCAGATGGAGAACTGACAGAGCTTCTATAGTGGTTCACATACACCGGGGACCAGTTTGTTGGTCCAACGGTTTCCCACCACCTGGGACCGGTTTGGAGGCCCAAAGTCCCCCTATATGTACTCATGTGGGCCCTAAGTCCCACTATAGTCGTCCGCCATATATATCATATCCATCACTATAAGCAAGGTATCATTCCGGCATCCATCACTTCCTCCCATACCCCATACAAGTTGTCCTTTTTATGATTTATTAACATAAATTATGATTAAGGGAATGAGCAATATCATAACAGTAATACATAACAGTGATCAGTACATAACAGTAATCAGGTACTACATTCCCTTTATCGTGATAATTATAAGAATCGGTGTATCATGCTTGGTGTCAAGAGATAGCATGATAAGTGGTGACGTATATCTAACAAGCAACCAAACATATCAAAGAATTGATAATAGTCAGGGTAAGTCATGGCTAACAAAAGGGTCTAGCAAATCAGGTGATATACATGTGTTAAAAGGAAACATGAAATTGACAGGTCTGGAATAATAGCTTGGCGAGTGATAACCATATCAGGAACAAGAATACAACGACCACGAAGGGTCTGCCACGCATAGTATGAAAACAGTAAAGATATAAAGCATGAATACAATACATGAAGACTAGAACGAGAATACTATCATAATCAATGACATGGGAAGTAAGAGGGTAGCGAGTAAGAATACTCGCCCAAATCACCAAAACGCCGATATATCCGGAATCCACTGAAGTTCGGGATGCGCCACAACCTGTGATATAAATATGTAGAGAGAAGAGGAGAGAGAAGGAGAGAAGGTAAGATTATGTTTGTCAAGTGACAAGTCACGTAATACTAATACATGATGTATGTCTAGAGGACAAGGTTCCTATTCAAGAAAGAAGTCAACTAAGACTAACAGCTAAAGTTAGTCGACTAGGGTCAAGGGAGTAGTCGACTAATAGAGGGGTTAGTCGACTAACAGTCTGGTATAGTCGACTAAAACTGTGCACCAGAGAGTTGGGTTTCATTTCAAGGAATAGTTAGTCGACTGGGGTAAAATAGGTAGTCGACTAACAGATACTCTAAGTCGACTAATAGTATGGTCAAGTCGACTAGTACTGAGATACAGAAAGTTGGGTTTTGATTCAGGAGTCGACTAGAGAGAAGGGTTAGTCGACTAGGGGGGTTCAAGTCGACTAGGGTTGAATTTGGTAGTCGACTAATGAAGTCGCACCTTCAGTAATAAGGTCGCAGTTCAAATGAGTTAGTCGACTAGGGTCAAGGGTGTAGTCGACTAAGGGTCTCTAGTCGACTGGGAACTAAGGTAAGTCGACTAATACTGTGATTCCTAGAGTTGTGTTTCTCAGGACAGAACGGATTAGTCGACTAATGGCTAGGTCAAGTCGACTAATCGTGGGGAAACAACAAACAGAACAGATTTCCTAGGGTTGTGTTTGATGGCTAAATAATCAAGGGTTTAAAGACATATGTGAACATGATATGAAAACATAAGTACACTAAGAATAAATCAAGCCTAAGTGATGAAGAACACTCACCAAAATTAGTACAAGTGATGGTGGTAGTGTTGGAACTTGATGTTGAAGAAGGTGGAACTTGATGGAGTTGTTGAAGTTGTTGGAGTTGTGATGGTTCCCATGGAGATGGAAGAGGAAGAGGATGAAGCTAAGTTGGAGAAGTGGTGGTGGTTGCCTTGGTGGAGATGAAGGAGATGGAGGTGGTGAAAGCTAGGGTTTGGCTTTTGGTGAAGAGAAATGAAAAGAAAGGGATTGAAATGAAAAGGAAATGTATATATAGGATTTGGATTTTGTAAAGGGAGTTGGAATTAAATAAATAAGAGGGTTTTAATTGCAAAGTGGGGAGTGAGGTGTTTTCCTTGGCCAATAGGGGCTTGCCATGTGAGGGGGTGAGGTGGAGGATTGTGTGGTGGAGATTGGTGGAAAATGTGTGGATGAAAATGGAAGCTTAGGGAGGAAGAAAAGAATAAAGGAAAAGGAAAATGGAAAAGAAATTATAATGAGAAGATATTTTGGAGAAGATATTTTTGGTGGAGAAGATATTTTCTTGGAATCAGAATGTGAAAATACTGGAAGGACAGATACCCGGGATTGAGTCGTGGATACGGAAATCTTTCGGGAAAATACCGGATACGTCCCGAAATCAAGTATCTCGGAACGACCGAAATAAATATCAAAAATCAAGAATATTATATGAAGAATAATAGCGAAATCCGTTTTAAGAAATACTTTACAGTTTTAATATTAAAAATCCCGGAATCAGTTACCTACCGACTCCGAAAGAATTTTCATAAAATCATAAAATCCTCAGAAAAAGAATGTAGGTAGAAAATATGATTCTAAGAAGAAAAGTCTAAAGACTCTTCTGGAAATTCCAAGTGGTTTGTGAATTAAAATCCAGGAATCGGTCAGCGGCACTGGCCGACACCGGTTTTGAAGAAATTCATTTTAATTCCAGAAAAATCTAGAAAATCATAGAAAATATATAATAATGGAAATGATATTTAAAACTAAAATCGGTCAAATCTAATTACCGGAAAGACCAAATCGAATAATATACTATAATCGAGTTCCTGGTTCGGACTGGGACTGACTCCGAGTCCACGAATCCAAATCCAAGACAAACAATCATATAAGGAATTCATAAAGCAAAACAAATACAGGAAACAATCGAAAAAATACGATCGAAAAATCTGAATACGCAACTAAGTACGTATTCCGGGAACGGGGTATTACAATCCACCCACCTTACAAAAATTGCGTCCTCGCAATTTCGTTAAGGGGTAAATTGAACACAAGGAGGACAAAGGCTGGAATAAAGGCTTCATAAAACCAAAACAGGGTAAAGGATGGAAAGGATTAGGAATCAAAGGAAGGATAGTCAAGAAATAGATAACTCTGCACTTGTAGTTGGAATGTATAACCAAGACTCATGTATTCCAGTTGCAAATCTCTTTACCATTGATTTGCCTTCTGGACGTACTGAGGAGGTTAGAGCCTAAGCTCTGATACCAACCTGTAACGCCCCGATTCCACGGATACGGGGACGTCACTGCGACGTATATACATAGGTCAGGAAGGGCCCCCACGTATATACGCTAAGCATCAGTACAGACAAGAATCAGAGTACGGAAGCAAATGGTGCATTATACATTCCAACACATATATACAATTACAGAATTATCACCAGAGTGATTACAATATTACATGAATATCATATCACTAGTATGCGCAAATGCGAGAATACAAAAGATATACATATATGAACAGTACAAAAAGGAGCTCGCATACAAGTATGCAAGGAACTGTACAAGTGAAAAGTATAAAAGAGCACTCACGAGTTGCTAAGGGAAACTCGAGAGGCACAAAGGGGGTCTGGAAGGATGGAGCTCCAAAAGGTCGGCTGGAGGTCCACGCTACCGCTGCACTACTCAGAGCAGCAAAGGAAGGGTCTACACGCTCCGGGCTCCATGACCTGGACATAAGAATCCAGGGGAGTCAGTGAACTCCCCAGGCGAGTATGATACAATGCCAGGTGGCGAGCCAGGGTAAACACAATATGAATATAACAAAGGATATCAAGTTCAGAAAACAGGGTTAGAACACAAATAAATACATATATGGACAGTCATAATACAATCATCAGAAAACCGGAAATCCAAGGTAAAACTGATTTCATGCAAGGTGATTGTATACGCTTAGGTTACGGTCCCATGAGACTAGTACATCGAAGGAATAATCCAAACAAGGAAACCCTCATATATATACTTTTGTCTCATGCCACATAAATCCAAGCGTATAGAATCAGCGTTGCAATTCGTATGATAGTAACAGGAATACAGGACAATAATGATCAGGGGTCCATAACACGTGTAACGGGAGTCATAACAGTAAAATATAACAGGAATCATCACAGGTACACATAACAGAAACTATAACAGGAAACATAACTGACATCTATTGTTATTATTACTCGTCCCGACTCATATATCTCGGTATGTGTCCAGGTGTGCACCCCACAACACATACCTCCATATATAAGCGAGTCGAGGGTTGTTAACGGAAGCAGATGGAGAACTGACAGAGCTTCTTATAGTGGTTCACATACACCGGGGACCAGTTTGTTGGTCCAACGGTTCCCACCACCTGGGACCGGTTTGGAGGCCCAAAGTCCCCCTATATGTACTCATGTGGGCCCTAAGTCCCACTATAGTCGTCCGCCATATATATCATATCCATCACTATAAGCAAGGTATCATTCCGGCATCCATCACTTCCTCCCATACCCCATACAAGTTGTCCTTTTTATGATTTATTAACATAATTATCAGATTAAGGAATGAGCAATATCATAACAGTAATACATAACAGTGATCAGTACATAACAGTAATCAGGTACTACATTCCCTTTATCGTGATAATTATAAGAATCGGTGTATCATGCTTGGTGTCAAGAGATAGCATGATAAGTGGTGACGTATATCTAACAAGCAACCAAACATATCAAAGAATTGATAATAGTCAGGGTAAGTCATGGCCTAACAAAAGGGTCTAGCAAATCAGGTGATATACATGTGTTAAAAGGAAACATGAAATTGACAGGTCTGGAATAATAGCTTGGCGAGTGATAACATATCAGGAACCAAGAATACAACGACCACGAAGGGTCTGCCACGCATAGTATGAAAACAGTAAAAGATATAAAGCATGAAATACAATACATGAAGACTAGAACGAGAATACTATCATAATCAATGAAATGGGAAGTAAGAGGGTAGCGAGTAAGAATACTCGCCCAAATCACCAAAACGCCGATATATCCGGAATCCACTGAAGTTCGGGATGCGCCACAACCTGTGATATAAATATGTAGAGAGAAGAGGAGAGAGAAGGAGAGAAGGTAAGATTATGTTTGTCAAGTGACAAGTCAAGTAATACTAATACATGATGTATGTCTAGAGGACAAGGTTCCTATTCAAGAAAGAAGTCAACTAAGACTAACAGCTAAAGTTAGTCGACTAGGGTCAAGGGAGTAGTCGACTAATAGAGGGGTTAGTCGACTAACAGTCTGGTATAGTCGACTAAAACTGTGCACCAGAGAGTTGGGTTTCATTTCAAGGAATAGTTAGTCGACTGGGGTAAAATAGGTAGTCGACTAACAGATACTCTAAGTCGACTAATAGTATGGTCAAGTCGACTAGTACTGAGATACAGAAAGTTGGGTTTTGATTCAGGAGTCGACTAGAGAGAAGGGTTAGTCGACTAGGGGGTTCAAGTCGACTAGGGTTGAATTTGGTAGTCGACTAATGAAGTCGCACCTTCAGTAATAAGGTCGCAGTTCAAATGAGTTAGTCGACTAGGGTCAAGGGTGTAGTCGACTAAGGGTCTCTAGTCGACTGGGAACTAAGGTAAGTCGACTAATACTGTGATTCCTAGAGTTGTGTTTCTCAGGACAGAACGGATTAGTCGACTAATGGCTAGGTCAAGTCGACTAATCGTGGGGAAACAACAAACAGAACAGATTTCCTAGGGTGGTGTTTGATGGCTAAATAATCAAGGGTTTAAAGACATATGTGAACATGATATGAAAACATAAGTACACTAAGAATAAATCAAGCCTAAGTGATGAAGACACTCACCAAAATTAGTACAAGTGATGTGGTAGTGTTGGAACTTGATGTTGAAGAAGGTGGAACTTGATGGAGTTGTTGAAGTTGTTGGAGTTGTGATGGTTCCCATGGAGATGGAAGAGGAAGAGGATGAAGCTAAGTTGGAGAAGTGGTGGTGGTTGCCTTGGTGGAGATGAAGGAGATGGAGGTGGTGAAAGCTAGGGTTGGCTTTTGGTGAAGAGAAATGAAAAGAAAGGGATTGAAATGAAAAGAAATGTATATATAGGATTTGGATTTTGTAAAGGGAGTTGCAATTAATAAATAAGAGGGTTTTAATTGCAAAGTGGGGAGTGAGGTGTTTTCTTGGCCAATAGGGGCTTGCCATGTGAGGGGGTGAGGTGGAGGATTGTGTGGTGGAGATTGGTGGAAAATGTGTGGATGAAAATGGAAGCTTAGGAGGAAGAAAAGAATAAAGGAAAAGAAAAATGGAAAAGAAATTATAATGAAGATATTTTGGAGAAGATATTTTGGTGGAGAAGATATTTTCTTGGAATCAGAATGTGAAAATACTGGAAGGACAGATACCCGGGATTGAGTCGTGGATACGGAAATCTTCGGGAAAATACCGGATACGTCCCGAAATCAAGTATCTCGGAACGACCCGAAATAAATATCAAAAATCAAGAATATTATATGAAGAATAATAGCGAAATCCGTTTTAAGAAATACTTTACAGTTTTAATATTAAAAATCCCGGAATCAGTTACCTACCGACTCCGAAAGAATTTTCATAAAATCATAAAATCCTCAGAAAAAGAATGTAGGTAGAAAATATGATTCTAAGAAGAAAAGTCTAAAGACTCTTCTGGAAATTCCAAGTGGTTTGTGAATTAAAAATCCAGGAATCGGTCAGCGGCACTGGCCGACACCGGTTTTGAAGAAATTCATTTTAATTCCAGAAAAATCTAGAAAATCATAGAAAATATATAATAATGGAAAATGATATTTAAAACTAAAATCGGTCAAATCTAATCACCGGAAAGACCAAATCGAATAATATACTATAATCGAGTTCCTGGTTCGGACTGGGACTGACTCCGAGTCCACGAATCCAAATCCAAGACAAAACAATCATATAAGGAATTCATAAAGCAAAACAAATACAGGAAACAAATCGAAAAAATACGATCGAAAATCTGAATACGCAACTAAGTACGTATTCCGGGAACGGGGTATTACACCGCGTCTCGCCAAGACCGCGTCTCATTAAAAGAACTTAGTCCTACCTAAGTTCAGTAATCACGACTAGTGATCAAGAGTTGGACTCATCCACAACAGGACAAAGAAATTGGGACAAAAGCTCTAAAGAAAACTTCTATATCAAGAAATGATAGAAGTGGATACAAACACTCTTAATAAATAGAGTGTCCCTTTTCTTTACAAAAAAAAAAGAAGAAGAAAAGAAGGCTAAATGTCCTGGTTCGCCAAGGAACGGATTTGTTCCCTAAGGCGGTGAATCTCATGCTGGCGCGTCCTCTCAGCCTCCATGATAGCCCGGTCCCGCAGCTCCGCCTCAGATAAGAAACTTCTGGCAGCCAGCTGCATCCGCAGAGATTCCACCCTGGAAGATTGTAGGGATAGACTCTCTTCAGCACGCGCCGTAGCAGCCCGTTGCTCCTCAAGCTCCTTTTTGAGGGAAACAAGTTTCTCCTCATTTAGCGCAAGAACAGCTTCCGCCTTGGCGATAATGTCCCGAGTTCTGAGGATGACTTGCTCCGTGCTCTGCACACTGAGCTCAGATTCCCTCGAATCTCCGGCTAATTTTTGAAATTCAGCCTTGGAATATTCAAGGTCACGGACCTCGGCAGTGATCTGCGCCTCCGCCTCCTGTCGCTCCCTTCCTGAGCAGCTAGGAGCCTAGTCAGGATGGCCTGGGCCTCACCGGAAGAACCAGCATCTTCAAAGATTCCAGCTCCCGTAGGTTATCTCCAAGTTGCTCTACCACCTGCAGGCATGCCCTGGCAAGTGAAGGGCCTCCCGCCAATTCGACGCTCACGGCCATATTTTCAAGAAGCCTCTGGGCGAACTGGAAGGTGCTGTGTCCACGGAAGATGAGATCAATACATGATCCCATCGAGGTGAAGAATTGTTGCACCATCTGACGTACCAGCTCCCCCATGTCTTCACCACCTAAGAAGCTTCCCGACCCTTTTTCTGTCACGGGATAAGGGATATAGGGCGGGTCTTCTCGCACAAGAGCCGTGCCGGCCGTCGATGTGGCAAGAGCAAGACTACCCACTGGCGCTTCCTGGAGCGCTGCCTCTGCAGGAGCTTCCACGACCAATGAAGGAGTTGTAAGCACAACCTCTTCAGAAACTTCCACCGAGAATTGAGCTGTGTGGCCTCCTGGAAGGGTGCCGACCGTCGGACTCCCCACCTGAGCCCCCTCAGTCAGAGCTGCCTTACTAGGTTCGAGGTCCAGAGGCGTCAAGTCCTGTAGAAGGGGAGTCTCCTCAGCTTCAGCAGTAGCCTTCTCCACCGGCGGAGTGAGAGCCTCCTCAGCCTCAATGGTTGTTTCCCCTCCTGGCAAAGGGGAAGGCTCCCCAACTTCAACAGCTACCCCCTCCGAGGTTATCTCAGCGGCCGAAGCCTCAATCCCCTTGGGCTGGGTCAACTCTGTTTCCATCGCCTCGACATGCGAGGAAGTTATACCTTCAGCAGGGATTATCGCCAGCGGTAACGCAGTCGATGATTCACCCCCGTATATTTTCTCCTCCGAGATGTGGAAGAATTTGCTCTGATCAGGAAGAGCGGGTTCATCGCCATGGTCGACTTCATCTTCAAAGTCACTTTCTCCCGATGACGAAGAAGACGATAGCGCCACACGAGGAAGCTCTGCAACAGGAGCCTTACCCCCAATCACCCCAGTGGTAGGACTAGGGTCGACTGTCCGAGGATTGGAAATAAAGACGCTAGGAGACCCCGGCTGCTGTACCTCGTCTCTCCCTTCATGAGCAGAAGGAAATTCGGGCTGAGTTGAGATTCCTGGAATCTCGACATCCTCTTCGCCCATTATGTCAACCTCCGGTGACTCAGCATCACCAGCAATAAGGGGTCGCTCAACAAGCTCCCCTTCCTCCACGGTCTCGCTGCGTGACCTAGGAGCACGGACCAAGCTTGGAAAATCTTCATCTTCCAGCGGTTCCTCAACTCTAACAGGGACACCTTCAGGAGGAACCTCAACTCCAGCAGAGATAGCTCTGGATTGAGAGACTTCAGCCGTTAAGTCCCTCCGAGCCTTCTTTGGGGCAGGCTCAACTACAGAAGCAGAGCGTCGACGACGCTTCCTCGCCAATTGCTTCGACCTCCTTGCCGGTCGCGGCTCCACTCTCATTGCTGGTGGCTCCGCCCTCGTCGCTTGCGGCTTTGCCCTTGCCGGTCGCGGTGCCGCCCTCACTACTGGGGCTCCCTCCTCGATCGTTTCTCGACCTCCCTCTGAGCTTTCAGGTACTGGTCGAGGAGTTTAGTACGTTTACTGGATTCAGACCTCTCCTCGAGACTGGCATTGATACTCTCAAGACATGAAGACTCCGGAATAAGATCTGGCGTCTGGCCGGCTTGGGAGTACCAAATACAGAAGCTGAAGCTCATACGGCACTTAGGCGCCTCGTCGGGTAGATGGAACGTTGCTCCCGTCCCTCCAGCCACACTGTAATACCAAGCCCGAGCGCCTTCGAACAGGTTCCCGTCAAAGGCAAGTTGAGCATTGGGATTCCCGACGTAAAGCTGATCATAGCCAAATTGTCGGGCAAAACGACTTGGCATATACGGTTCGATAGTGCAGGAAGTTCCTTGGCGAAACAGCACATATCCTGGTCGTATATTGATCAACCACCAGAAGGCTCCAGCAGGCAATTGCGAGAAGTCATCCCGCCCAGCGACATCCGTGAACAGCTCCCCGGGGGCTGCACCTTGAACCTCTGGAAAACAACGGTTAAGCTGATAGTTCGTGGCACAGGAAAGACGCTTCCTAATGTAATACAGGTAGGTGTCATGCCACTCCGAACGTTCCAGCCGCTGCACAAATGGGATATGATCCACGCTCCCACGCGCTGACGTCATTAGAGACGGGCAATGCATCACGTACCAAGCATGAGGTACGTGTATGGCAGCTCAATTCGCGGGTTGGGGTGCTTCACCGTCGGGTTCCCCTCTGAGTCGGTATACGGCTCCCCACGAGAATTAGCAGTCTTTGGGGGTCCGCAGAGAAGCTCTTGGTCAACACCCGCAGCCCGCTTTGAATACCAGCCACCACGGCGGGAAGAAGGGCTATGGGGTGGCCATGAGCCAAGAGTACCGCCGGGTACACCACATCTGCCACAATAACTTCATGTGGTAGCGTGGGCACCACACACCTCTTCAGCCACAACATCAGGAAGCCCGCCAACAGCGCCTGATCAGAAATAGGGGTCCGGGCTTGATGGTGAAAGCTCTCAAAGACCAAGTCAGGGTCGAAGCCGTCCTCGTTCGACTCCGTGGTGTAGAACTTGTCAGAAGCTGCGTCGATCCTGTCTTCAACTTCCCCACCAGAACTAGGAGCTAGTCGGATTACTGGGAGATCTTTATTGCTGACATTATTAAACAAATAATCAGCCCAGGATAGTTGCTTGACGCCTCCTGACCTCCAGGCAGTTGTCTGACCGCAGATGTAGAAATGGCACATCACCTCCCAGTAGGTCTCATACACTTGAGGAGATTCTTTTTCCAAAAGGCGCAGCTCCCTGGTGGTTGGGACAAATTCCTCGTAAGGAATATCCCCTGACGACAACCCGGAGACCTCATACAATTCGTGTAGGGCAAGGCCCATCTCTCCAACCGGAGTAAAGAATGTCCCCGTCCGAGGATTGTAGCGCTCCAGAATCCCAAAGAAGTTATGGGAACTCATCGGGACGCCCCACTGCACGGCCCTGACTGCTGGGTACAGCCCCACACGCTTCAGCGGCCCCTCAAGATTGGTAAGGACAAAACCACCATCCTACCCACCAGTAATTCTCTGGAGAATGGACCCATCCATACGCACGGAAGTCGACAGGATAGTCACCCCCTGCTTCTATGAAGAATTGAGGAAGGTGGTAGCAAGCTCCGGGATTCTCTCCAATTGGGATTTCAGGCTTGGACGATGCAGGGAACAGTCCGACAACTGACCCGTCATGACTATCATGGCGGTCTACCTTTTGGAGGCCAAAGTCACCAAGGGCGATCTCAGGGATATACTGGGAAATGTCCCATTCCATCTTTCGGGGAACAGACATGTGTTGAAAGTAGGACATCGGGAACATCCTCTCCATGTCTGGAAGAAAGAATCTTCCGCCCTTTATCTCACGGAGCCATTTATAGGTCCCCTCAGACACACGACGGCCATCATCATAAATATGATCCCCAAAGAAGAAGGCAGGCTTCTCCAACCTGACACCGTCATCCGTTTTGAGCGCGGCATCGGTCATAAGTGCCCGGAAGGTTCTCCTGTTAATATAGAGAGCCTGCGATCCAGCAACTGGTCAGCAGTCACGGGGACACTCATTCTTTGCACAAAGGTCAAGCCCCGGTCGGCACCACCCACGCGGCCGAAATGGTGCATCTTGGCAAGTGAACCTGAAACATGCGGCACTGCAAAAGAAAAAGACACTTGGTCAGATACCTTGCCAAAAATAAGGGAAGACGCTAAGTGTTCATAATTTAAAACGCAGCCGAGACATTGGACGCAGGAGTTATCATCCGCGTCCAGACCTGCGAACTTGCACCAAAACGCAGAAGAGATACTGGACGCAGGAATTTTTCGAATCCGCGTCCAGACCTGCAAAGCTGCGTTCTACAAACCAAGACTTATGAAAATTCGAAGTACTTGGACTCAAACGCCAGATTCTACAAAATCGGCGGTTGAAGACACAGAACGCAAGGATCAGATCCGCGTTCTGCAAACCAAGACTTGTGAAATTTCAAAGTGCTTGGACTCGGACGCCAGCGCCTGATGGCACAAAACGCGGCACAGAACGCATGGATCAAATCCGCGTTCTACAAATCGCGTCCAGAGACCTTCACAATTAGAAATATTCTAAGTGAAGGACCCAGAGTGCAGAGTTCACCAGCGTCGGATCATCAGGCCCGCGCCCCGGTTATCATCTCAAGGACAGCGTCCGAGAATCAAACACGATCTTGTGTTAAAGGTCCTTAGGGTTCTATGAACATGTTTTAATGGCGGAACCCACACCGAAGGTGCATTTTTACCTCGGAAAACACCCTCCTGCGCAGAGGAAGCATCTCTCTCAGCCTCGGCGACGGTCGCCCTTGAGGTCGATGCAGTCGGTTTCGTCTTGGGAGCCATTGAAAATCAAGAAATCCGAGCGAGGAGATGAATAGTTGAACAAGAGAAGGAAGTTCTTTTTCTCAGAGAATGCGTTCGTTCGGAGAAGAAGATACATCTCTCCAACTGTTGCCTTTTATAGGCACGGAGATTCGCGAAGATACGCAGCGTTTGGCCAATAAACGCTGCAGCGAATCGCTGCCTGACGCGTGGAGCCAAATCATTGTTTGAACAGGGAAGATCATGCGTCGCGACCCCGCCACAAGTCAGAAGTTGACACGTGGAGCAGTTCATTTAATGAACCGGGGGATCCGCGCGCCAAAAGGCGAAATCTCGCCTTTTCCCCAGGCCAGCTGGCGGCGTAATCATGACATGGCACAGGCGCACGCCCCAAAGTACGCGACTCTTCGGTGGACATGCCCCGTCAGCGTCAGCATAAATGCACCCAGAAAATCGCGTCTGCCTTATGAAGATCGGTCGCGTTCTCATCGCCAAAAGGTCGCGTCTCGCTAAGAAGTCGCGTCTTTAAAGCAGCCTCTGCTTTTTCAAGGAACCTGCGTCCAGTCTCCTGCTTCTGCAAAGTCAGTTCAACAGTACACTGACGCAAACAGACAACCAACCACTCCCGGTCAAAAGCGCACCCGTGACAGACTAAAAGCAATCGGGGAGGTCTAGACTGTGTATCTAGACACTCAAACACGATCAACTCTGACGGCTTCAAAGAGTTCAACAGTACACTCACGAAGACCAATTCCAGATAAGATCAAACCCGAAGCATCAACAGTCCAGTCATAAAATGCGAACACGGCTAAAGATCCAAAGTATTCCGAAATCCGTCCCATTCAACTGCGGAATATCAGAAACTTTGGAGGGGGTTCTGTAGGCTGTCTAAAAATGACTAACAGACCAGCCATTAAGGAAGCAGAGTCTCAAGCTCTAGACGCGAGAAATCGATGCTCGCGTCTCAGCATTAAGACGCGTTGGCTCTACACCCGCGTCACAACGTTCAGACGCGTCGGCCCGAAGCCCGCGTCTCAGCATCAAGGCGCGTCGGCCCGAAGCCCGCGTCTCAGCATCCAGGCGCATCGGCCCGACGCCCTCGCCTCAGCATCCAGACGTGAAGGCCCGAAGCCCGCGTCTCAAACCTCAAGGCGCGTTTGGCTCGACGCCCGCGTCTCAAACTTCAAGGCGCGTTCGGCCCAACGCCCGCGTCTCAGTTGCAACTGCCCTGATTGCGGGGCCAGTCACCGCGCATGTAGCGGGTAGTGGCCCCTCATTCGGGAGCGTTTTCAGGAGGCACCTTCACCCCCTGAGATCCCTATAAATAGCCTTGTTTGCTATGAAGAGAGGATCGGAGTTTTTTTTGGGGAGAAGGGAGAGAACCTTGAGAAGATCGAAGCTTGGGCAGAAGATTGGAGTTTTGAAGAGAGAGAGCTTTGAGATAAGGCATCATCAAAAATCGATCGAATCCAGGCAGGAGGATCATCAAGAGAGAAGCACGACTCTTCAGCGAGCTTACTGAGTACTAGCCGCTCTTCGCCTACCTCCTCTTTGAGAGTTTTGGTAGACGGAGCTGAGTTACTCTTTCTACCGACCGAAGAGAAGACCCCCGACGGTCTAGGACGGTCATCTGGTCAACGGAGAACAAGATTCACTCTCCATCGCCACACGAAGAACCCAGCTTTAAACAAAGGGAAGATTCAGACATCCTCCCTCCCTTGTAACTGGAAAAGAGGGAAGAGTAGTTCTTTTGGTTGTAATCGTTTCGCTTGAATCAAGGAAATCTTTTACAGCTAAAACCACTTTCTCCGACCACCAAACTTTCCGGCCCCTACAGTGGGCTCTCACTTGACGTGAGAGTGATGGTGCCTAGAGGTGGATGTATTCCAAGCTTAAAGATGACAATTTTAGATGCATCACTTTCAAGGGGAGTTTGGTGGGAGGACCACCATGGTTTAGAGACATAGAGATGTGCCCTCATAGTTTTGGTAACGATCTCTAAACTCCCATTTATGTTTACATGCTTTTCATGTCATTGATTTTTAGCATGTCTTGATTATTATGTTAAATGCCATGATAATTAGATTAGTGATATACATAATTAGTATTTGAGATACATCCATGTTTATATGGACCATTATTTTTGTGTACTCACTTTAGTTTAACTATTGTGTATGTTCTAGTTCTAATACATGTGTATTTACATAATAATCATATTGGTTTATGTTTTATTTTATGCTTCATGTTTTGATTATATGTTTAGATGTTAGTTTTCATTAAAACTTGAGTTTATACTTGTACAACTAGTGAGCCACAAATAGATTATTATATGTTTGTGCTTGATTGCTCATTTGAACTTATTAGATGTACTAGTATAGCCTAGTTTTGATGATTCATACATTTTGACTTGTATTCCCTATTTTTTGTGCATAGTTTGCATGTTTGTGATTAGCTTCATGTATATGTTAATTTTGTCAAAACTATTGGATATACATGTATACCCTTGAGTCATTTGCCTTTCATGCAAAATCTCTTTAGACTCAATTGTTTTTGGATATGTATGTATACCTTTAGTTTAGATCAAACATATATATGCCTTGAAGTTGTATTATTGGAAATTAAATTTTAATGATTTTCATGCTTTCGTTCATAAAGGAATTTTATATTGAGCTTATTGCCTATTTTCATGACTATGTCTTTCACACAAAACTTATACACTCACATTATTTGATGTTTTCTCATGATTTTGTTTTCATGAGTATTATATGTGCTATATAGACTTTGAGTGTCATTGGTTGAGTGATTTTCATGTTTCATGGATATTCTCTTATTTTATTACTTACTTGAAGGATTTCGTACTAGTTTACAATTTTATCATATAACTAGTTGCGTATTCTTCATTTTGGTAGAGTTTTCAATTGTGTTATTATTATTTTCAAACTTATTTTTGAAAACCCCTACCCATGAAGGGCGGTTGGTTGGGCGACCATGCCTTTTATGCTCTTTATTAAAAATCTTTTTAAACATGTGCATGAATGGGTAGTAGGTATGAGTTATACATTTAATTCTCATCATATTTTCAATTGGTATATCAATTGATATCTTCATAAGTTGTATACTCATATTTGGTTTTCAATATATGTATGCTTCAAAACTTCAAAAGTATCAATTTCTAATGGTATTTAATTTTTCATACATATATACATGATTTGATTGTGCTTAATATATCTTCATATCTTATAGCACAAATTATGTTTATGCTAAGCTTGATTTACTTCTTAATGACCATTAGTTTTTAAATTGGTATTTTACATAAGCTTATGCATCATTTTCATTGGTATTTCATAAAGGAGGAGAAAACTTTATGTTTTACTTTTCAATCGATTGTATTTTCAATTGGTATCCTACTCCCATACTTTATGACATAAAATTAGAATGAAAAATATTTTAATTTGAAATATGCTAACATTTTCAATATTGGTATCAAAAATCTTAAATTGGCTTTATTCTAAAATTTGGTATCTTTATTGCAAAATGAATTGTTTAACCAAATAGTTGGTTTGTTTTTCAATTGTATTATATTTTATTTTAAATTGGTATCTATATTGAAATGAGTTATGTTTAATTAAAAATATTTAGTTTTCACTTTCAATTGATATAAAAATATTCTCATTTGGTATCAAAATTACAAAATGTTTACAATTGGTATCATAATTTGCAATATACATATATATTTCAATTGGTATCAAAAAATATACATTGTTTCATTTTCCATTGATATCAAAAGTTTACAAGATATTTTTAATTAATATCTTTTGGTATCTTAAAAATTTTTGTTTATTTTCAATTGATATCATAAGTTAGTATCAAATGTTTTGATATGTATTGCTTATATGTAAGGGGAGCTTAACATCTTTTTTATATATAGATTTATGTTGAGTGTATCTCATATTGAGGAGCTTGACCGCTCTTATTTATGTCTTACACGTGTGTAAGAGGAGCTTCACATCTCCTTTTATACATTGTATATTATGCTTTATGTGGTTAGGGTTTAGTCATCTCTTTTCATATAAATGCATGTATGTAGGGGGAGTTAACTTCACGTCTCTTCTCTTCATGAATGTATATAGCATACACACCTTTATTGTTTTGATTTATGCAAAACAAAGAAAATATTATTTTATGTCTTTAAGTGTTTGTACCCCTTTGTTGATGAATTGACAAAAAGGAGGAGAGAAATTTAGAGTTTTTATATGCATGTTTGTTTTATTTGTTACGTTTTACCATTGGTATCAAGTGTATCTTTTGTTTATTGGTATCAAGAGGCATCTTTTGTTGTATCTTTTGATTGGTATCAAGAGCATGTTTATTTCATTGGTATCAAATATCATGTTTATGCATATTTATGTTTGAGCATTCATTGCATATTTTTACTGTTTATTGCTATGCATGAGTTAAGGAGGAATTTCTATGAAGCTTAACTTTAATCCATGTATATATAACTCCATGAGTTTTGTCATCATCAAAAAGGGGGAGATTGTTGGCCCAGAGGCCCTTCACTCTAGTTTTGATGATGATTAACTCATGTAGTTATTGTTTACTAATAATCTTGTGATATTTAGTTTCAAATATTTGATCAAGATATTAGTAGGTGATTAGCTTCAACAAAGGTATTTTGGAGCTCACATGGTGATTCAAGAACACGAGCGTTAAGTTCACATCTAGCAATCGGTTGGAGTCAAGCTCGGTGGATCATGTTTGGATCGAGTCGACTTGGAGACGGAGTTCTACAAGAAAACATCGGTTTGTTTAGTTTAAGATTGTTTAGATCTTATGTTAAAGATTAGATAGTATTGATATGCTCAAGTTCACAATACACACACAAGTTTAAAGTTTCGTGTTTGGTTTTTAATTTAACCGATCTTGGTTTTCATGAATAGATAGAATCAAAACAAGTTTACATGGTTTAATATATATTAGATTTAGTCTATATACATCTACGCTTCATATACTTAAAAAACTTATTTTGATAAGCCTATGCATGTGTTTGGAGTTTTGTATTTAAACAAAACTTATTTTCGAATTTAATGTCAAAACATAGATATAATTCTTTACATGTATATTGGATTCTATCCATATACAATATGCTTCAATGTTATTTCAATACCATGTTTTTGTATTTGCATGTGTTTTGGAAAAATCAGATTTCCATTTCAAAAATCCTAGTTTCGAAAAATACAGTTTTTGGTTTAATGCAAAATTTCAATAACACAAAAATGGTTCAAATTGTTTGAAATACATGTTGAATTTTTTTCACACATATTTGTATTTCAAAGATATAATAAGAACTGATTTTTATGTAATTTATGAGATTTTATGAAATTTAATTAAAGTCAAAAACCCTAGTTTTTAAATCCTATATTGGCTGGATTGGCTGTCTGCCGGTCGACCAGGCCGGTCGACCGAGGCAGAGGTCGGTCGACCGACGTGCACAGGACGTGCACGCAGCCAGCTGGTGGGCCGGTCGACCGAGCCGGTCGACCGCTAGAGAGCTTCTGCTCTCTGGAAAAGGCCCCGGTCGACCGTTAGAGAGTTCTGCTCTCTATATCCAGCTCCGGTCGACCGAGCGGTCGACCGGACAGAGAGCCGTTGCTCTCTAGATCCAGGGCCGGTCGACCAGGCGGTCGACGATCATAAATTTGATCGTTGGCCGGTCGACCGCTTGATCGACCGGAAGGGCAACTCTGCCCTTTCCAGCTGCTAACGGGCAGATTTATTTTGGGGCTATATATACCTCATATTTGAGTTAGTTTTTAACAAGTTTTTTAAAAGCAAAAATTCTCATTCTTTCAGTGTTAAATACAAGTTTTTAAAAGAGTTTTTAGAGCCAAAAGATTGATCTTTATTTGTTTTTAAAAGGGTTGGAAAAATCTAGAAAAGGAGAAGTCTTTGAGATTATTTTTTATCTTCATTTTATATCTATTCTAGAAGGTTCCTAAGAGTTTTTCTTTGTGTTTTTGATTTTCAAGCTCTTTATTTCTCACACTTGAGCTTATCTATCTATCCTATTTATTAGGATCATTGTTTTGTGAGAAAGAAGTGGTTTGTAGTTGAGAGTGACCACCAAGTTGTAAACCTTTCATTCATTATGATATCTCTCTAATGAGAGGTGATTGTGTTGATATCCCTCTAGTGAGAGGTGATTGTAGAAGTGGTGTTTGTATCCCTCTAGTGAGAGGTGGAGATTGAGTTTGAATCCCTCAAGTGTGAGGTGATTGTTGTTGGTGTTGGCTTTGTGCCTATCCCTCATTTGTGAGGTTGATATTGTGTTGGCTTTGTATCTTGTCTCTAGTGAGAAGTTGTATTGGTTGAGAGAGGAGTTGTGTACTCCCAAATTGTATTTGCCCAAATCCTCAGTGGAGGTTTTCTATGTGGGAAGTCCTGTGTAGACGAGTTAGTGAAAATACTTCTGTGTGAAGGCGGGGACATAGAGCTGTGTGCTCGAACCTCGAAACATATCCTTGTGTTTGCGTTTGATCCACTTTCTCTTACTCTCTCTCTTTTATATTGTGCCTTACACTGATTCATATTGTTCATTCATATTTATATGCTTGGTATTGATTGTGTGTGTGCCTCACTTGTGTTTAACCAAGAGAGCTTCATATAGCACCTCAACTCTTATTTAGAGGAATTTAGAAGAGATAGTCTAGAGCCCTTCACCTAGAATTCTGTTACACTCTTTAGTTACATTAAGTGTGTTGCTTTAAGTTTTTAATTCCGCATCATTTGTCATTAGATTAGCCATACACCTATTCATCCCCCCTTTAGGTGTACTTTCATATATCAACCAGTTGTTGTTCCTCCAGATCAACCTCTTTACACACCCGATACCGACTTCATCGACGAGTAGAATTGATCATTTTTTTAAAAAGGGAGAAGTACTGGAGTTGGAAGCTTTAAAAGATCATAGGATTATTTATCTGTTATCCTATTAAGTGTATCTTTTTGTTTCAAAAAGACTTGGCATGTATAACTTTGGGTAACTCTATGGCTTTGTATGATTTGGATTATGCTTTGGATTATGACTTATAAATGTATTGTATCACCTTGTTTTGGATTATAGTATGTGTAGCTTCTTATGTGTTTTGACATACCTCTTTACGTTTACGTGTTTTGAAGGTGGATGGATTGGATGGAAGGAGGCCTTTTATGCATATTATTCATTTATTGTTTATCTATTGCATGCATCTTAGAGCTTTAATCGATATATCCATATATATTGCAAATAAACTCAATTGATATATCTTTTATGCATATCTTCAGGAGAGCATTATAAAAAACTCTCTCCGTTGTTGTTTTTGAATAACTCAATGAGTTTTGTCATCATAAAAATGAGAAGATTGTTGACCCAAAGGTTTATCACTATAGTTTTGATGATGATTAACTCATGTAGTTATTATACTTTAATGATCTTATAATTATTTACGCTACAGATTTAATAAGATCATGGTTTGTATGTCTAGCTTCAACCAAAAGACTCAAAGTCAAATTTGAAGCTAACATATGATTAATTCAAGAGCTCAAGTACAAAGAACACATCATACACCCAAGAAAGAGTTAAGCTCGAGGAATCAAGTTTGGATGCATTGAAGCATCTCAAAAGAATAGAAGAATTCATATTATGTAAGATTTAGTTTTGTTAAAATCTTATTTAGAGTTTGGAAGACTCATTGACACACACAAAATTGATATCAAATTTTCTTGAAAAAGATGAAAATATTTTTAGTATTGAATATCATTTTTGTAGAAGTTCATTTTTGAGAAAAACAACCTTGAAAAGATGTATTTCAAAAATTCTTTTATTATTGCAAAATGAAGTTTCAAATTCATGTTGATTCTTGATCATATGTATTTTGTCAAAAGGATTTGTATAAACTTATTTTTCCAAGATTTTACAAATTATTTTAAAAGAATTTTCAAAAGAATTTTTGGATACAAAAATGTATGAGATTTCGGTTATGTCGGTCGACAGCTTGGTCGATCGCAAACAGAGCTCGCTCTGCCAATCACTGCCTGGTCGACCAGATATGCACAGGCTTGCCGGATAAGCATAGGCTTTCGCACATATTCAAGCTGTGCTTGTCGATTGACCGATCAGTCGACCGCAAATCTTGCAATGCTCTCTGTTTGTCGATCTCGGTTGACCGATTGATCGACCGTCAGAGTAGCGGAGCTCTCTATTTGAGCTCAATCAACTGTGCAGTCGACCGAAAAATCCAATGGCTTTTTTCTAGCCATTGGCGGCCGACTGCCCGGTCAACCAGTCACTGTGCAAAATCTATGATTTTGCCTTTAACAGCTATATTTTAATTTGGACTTTTCTAGATTATCTCTAAACGACTATTTTGGGTTTTCAACGTCTATTTTATAGGGGCACTATAGAAAACCCCAAATAACAATTTTATAAGATTTTTATTAAGAGTTTAAAGAGTTTTCAAGTTTAGAACCTTAAAATCTAAATTCTCTCATTATTTTGAGCTTACATTTCAAATCCTCTACAATTTTTCTCATCCACACAATATTATAGCTTTCATTATCTATACTAGATTATAAGATTGTGTTGTTGAGCATTTATGATCTTGAGAAGATCACCTTTCCTTGTATTGTGATGTTTGTGGAGGTTGCGACCTCGGTTGAGCATGCGGGCTCGTGTTGTTGCTCCGAATCTTGCAGGAACATAACGGTTGGTTTTCAGAGAGTGAAGTATAGTGAAAATTCTTCGTTGCGGTGAAGGTGGAGACGTAAAGCAAGTGGCTCAAATCTCAAAACAAACCTCTTGTATTTATGTCTGGAGTATCTCTTTCAATTTAACTCTCTCGTTACTTGCTACTGCTAAATATATGCTTGATTGATATATTGTGTTAGCTAGTTTTTGATTCCACATTGATTTTCATAGTTGCCTAGTTAATATATCCATCACCTATTCACCCCTCTAGGAGATTTCAGTCAAATGTGACATACTTTCTTAACACGCTATTCTTATTTTTGGAGTCCAAAAGCTTGTAGCCTTTCAAATTTCTTTTGCTACCCAAAAACACACTTTTTTGCTCGCGGATTCAACTTGTCATCTTTGATTTTAAAGTAGGCCGGACATCTGAATACCCACAGCAACTATAGTCTAAAGCAACTCTACTTGATCAAATATCCAACGGATTTTTCTCCTATCACAGTTGACGACAACCTATTCATGAGATGACTAGCATACACCAAAGTCTCAGCTTAAAATGATTTATCTAATGATGCATTAGATAACAAATACTGAATCTTCTCCAGCAAGGCACGATTTACCTTTTTTTAGCCACGCCTATCTATTTTCGAACTATGAAGTGAATAACAATGCCATTGTTCTAACCAAATTGCAGGAACTGATCCTTATACTCCCCAACATGATCAAATTGTAGCACTTTGATTTTCCTACCAGTCTGATTCTCCATCAGCGTTTTTCACTTCACGAACAAAATTTGAATTTCAAATCTTTGTCTCATAGGGTATACCCAATAATGCCTCGAACAATCACAAACAAAAGAGACAAGGTACTGATGGCCTCTAAGTGATGTAGTCTTGGTAGGATCCTAAACATTAATGTGAATACAATCAAGAAGATCTCCCGTGTGGTAAATTGCAGTGTTGAACTTCACCTTTGTCTTCTTGTCCAGAATACAACATTCACCAAATTTCAAATTGCAGGTAGTTGTCCTTTCTTCGCCAAAGCTTGCAAGAATCCATGCCAACATGTCTGAGCCTCATCTGCCATAACCTGGTAGAATCATTATCCAAACATTCTTAAGCCGCCAAATCTCCAGTAACTGCACTACCTTTCAAGTAGTACAATTTGTGCGATGAATGCCCTTCCGAACAATCAATGAGCCACTAGACATCTTGAGAACGTCTTCTCTAAGAGTCTCTCTTAGGCCCTGGGCCTCCAAATCTTCAATTTAAATGAGGTTCTTCTTCAACTAAGGAATGTATCTCACATCCTGCAACTCTCTCATCATCCCATTGAAAATTTTCATATGAACTATATATATCCCCTCAATATAATATGTGTATGCATCCCAAATGACACCAAGCCTCCATTTAGTTTTTCAAAACTAGAAAATCACTTCCGCTTGGGTCAAACGTGAAAGGTAGCACTTATATTCAAAACTGAAGGAGTAATAGAGAGAAAAAACACTGAACAGTCAAAATCAGTACCCTTATCCGTCTGTGTGATGTTTGCCTCAGATTTTGGTCCTTTTCTTTCTTGATCCTTGGGCAATCAATCTTCTAATGTCCTTCCTTACAAAAAGCACACTATTTTTTTGCCAATTCGTGATTACTAATTTTGAATTTACCAACATCTCCTTTGCCCTTTCGTTGATTGGAACCAGTTCCTTTTGCAGTCAACGCCTCTGCTATTGTGCCGCAGGAAGAAGACGCCTTGTTCTTCCTTATTATCTTGTGATTTACAAGAGCAGTCGACACATCATTATAGCTAGGTGAAGACTTATCATTGATTAAAATTAGAATGAAGGTCTCATACTCTTTATCCAGAAGAAAACTCAATAGAATCAACACTTGTTCTCGTCCTTGGTCACCTCCCATGTCAGTTAGGTCTGCAAGAAACCTCGTGTGGTTATTCATGTGCTCACCAATAAAAATTCTCTTCTTCATTTGGAAGTGATAAAGTCTCCTCTTCGGATGTAAGATTCTCGATGTTCTTTATCAAATACTTGGTATCAAAAATCACTCAAATCTTCTTTGTAGAAGTCTTTATCATCATATGATACTTCATGTATTGTGTCAAACAAGATCTGATGACGCCTTACACCTATCTTATCCTAATCCTTCTCTGAAGTCTCTACTGATTTTTCTTGTAAAAGCAAAGTGTCTTCCAAATTCTGTCCATTCAACGCATCCATCATCTCGCATCTCCACATAATAGAGTTGATCGTGCCATCAAACTTCAACACATCGATCTTCAATTAATGAATGTTCATGACTTTCATCACAGACTGATTAATCTCGGCCATCTCTAGAAAACACCAACAACAATGCAGAAAATCAATGAAAAAGTAGATCCAAACTAGATAAAAGTCAAACTTTTACCTCAAAATGAAATCCTAGATGATGATGAGCAAAAGGAACAAACAAGTAAAAAGTTTTTTTACTCAAAGAATGTGGTATCAACTTCAAAACCCTTGTAACTTTTACATATGGGTTTATTTGGTCCCATGAGCACTCCTAACTTAAATAGAAAATTTTTATGTTTGCCATTGTTGATGATTTCTCACATTTTACCTGAGTTTTATTTCTCACTCATAAAAGTGATGCATTCGGATCTTTTAACACTTTTACAAACGAGTGGAAAAAAAGATGTTGGCCCAAAGGCCTTCCACCCTAGTTTTGATGATGATTAACTCATGTAGTTATGTTTACTAATAATCTTGTGATTTTAAGTTTCAGATCCTTTAGCAAGATATTAGTTGGTGATTAGCTTCAATAAGGAGTTTAGAAGCTTTTCATGGTGAATCCAGGGCCAAAGCATCAAGATCATACCTTGCCTAGCTCATGGATCACGGTGTTTGTGGATCGAGTCACCTTGAAGATGAAGATCGTCAAGAAGACTTAAGTATCCATAGTTTAGTGTGTTTTAGATCCAATTGTAAAGCTTAGTATAGTTGATATGCTCAAGTGCACATAACACACACGTTTTATGTTTGGTTTTTGGTTTTCATGAATAGTTAATCAAAACAAGTTTAATTGATATTTGTATAGTTGTTTCATTCTATACATGCATGCTTAACTTTTAAACAAACTTATTTTGACTTTCCTATTCATGTATTGAAAAATGCAAGTTTGATAAAAATACAAGATTTGGTTTTTGGTAAAAATGATAAGAAACAAAAATGGTTTCATATGCTTGATATTTGAGTAGAAATATTTATCACATGTTTATATATCAATGCAATATGATAAATTATTTTTGGGTATTTTTACAAGACTTAAAAAGATTTTTGAAAAATATTTTAACATGTTTTTCTGACCCTGTTCTGTGACTGACAGGCCAGGTCGGTCGACCGGAACGGTCGACCGCACCATGGGCCGGTCGACCCTTAGGGTCGACCGACGTGCACAGACTTGTGCACGTCTGGCTGGCACAGGGCCGGTCGACCGAGCGGTCGACCGGGTCTGAGAGCAGAGCTCTCTGTTTGTTTGGGTCGACCGGCGGTCGACCGGGTTTGCCCAACGGTCACATTTTTGATCGTTGGCGGTCGACCGGGCGGCCGACCGCCAAGCCTGTCAGGCTGCCACATCAGCCTAACGGCTAGTTTTCTGATGGGCCTATATAAACCCCATCTCTTTGGGGATTTTGGCCAAGGTTTTTACAAGAGAAAAATTGCTGTTTCCCTAAAGATAAAAACAAGTTTTCAAAAGTGTTTTTGAGCTTTAATCTTCCAATCTTATTTGTTTTAGGTTTTTGGAAAAATCAAAGAAAATAGGAATTTGGGATATTTGTATTGGCTTTCATTATCTATCTTTTACAAGAGTTTTCCCAAGCATTTTCTTTGAGTTTCTTGTTTTCCAAACACCTAGTTTTTCACACTTGAGCTATCATCTATCCTATTCTATTAGGATCTTGTTTTTGTGGAAAAAGAGATTAGTTTGTGGTTGAAAGAAACCACTTGTTGTAAACACCCTTGTTCTTGTTGTATCCCTCTTTGGTAGAGGTTGATCGGGTGATTGGTTTGCTCCCTCTAGTGAGAGGTGGAGTTTGGTTTGTAAACCCTCTTCGGTAGAGGTGTTGGTTGTTGTTTGGCTACGGGCCTACCCCTCGGTTGTGAGGCGGTATTTGAGAGAGGAGTTCAGTACTCCTATTGTTGTAACAAATCCTCTTCGGTAGAGGTTCCCTCGGTGGGAGATAGTGGATTGGAAATCCTACACGGTGGTGTAGGCGGGGATGTAGAGCTAGGGGCTCGAACCTCGAAACATATCTTGGTCTTTGCGTTTGATCCATTGTCTCTCAACTCTCTCTCTCTTTTAATTGTGCAAAGCATCATTCATATCATATCATCATACTTGCTTGTGTTGCCTTGTATTATTTCATATTGCTATTCATCCTTATATGCTTGGCTTGATTGTGTGTGTGCCTCACTTATACTTAACCACAAGAGCTTCACATAGCACCTCAACCCATATCTAGGGGAATCAAGAGGAGTTAGTCCAGAGCCCTTCACGGGGAATTCGGTTACACTTGTTGGTTGTATTAAGTGTGTTCCAAGAATTTGCATTAGCTCCGCATTTAGCGCATTTAGTTTACTAGATTAGCACTAACACCTATTCACCCCCCACCCCCCCCCCTCTAGGTGTTTTTTCAAAAGAGTGGTGATTCAATTGTCAAAATCTGAAGTGATCATGCTGGAGAATTTGAAAATGAAGATTTCAATTAGTTTTGTGATTTATTATAGGCATCTTTTAAGAAATTTATTCATACTCATATATTTTATATTATTCATTATATTCATGAGTTTGATTGCAGTTATATTCTACTAGAGAATATAAACCATTTGCTTTGCACTTAACTTCATGTATTTATATTTAACTAGGTACACATGATTCATATGGATAATTAATGTCTATTTTGTGGATTTAGTGATAATGTCTTACTATACTCTCATTTCATGTTATATCACACTCCTCAAGGCTATTTATTATTCTATTCGCATGATTGTTATTGTGCATATTGAGATTATTATTTATGCTTTTATATTTATACATGATTTGTTCTAAATTTAATGCTCTTTATACTTTTTTGCTATGGTTCAGTAAGTAGTATCATTATAAGATATTGAGTATATTTATGCATTCTGATGTATCATTCATAATTATAAATGTGATGAGCTTTTAATGTATTTATTCTTTTATTATATCTTGACTATTATTTTTTTTGTAGCTACAATCTTTTTGTCAGAATATGAATGGTATATGCTTTGACTTAACTATATATTTTTTTGCTATGTGTATATATGCTTATGTGTAGTTTGGAGAGAACATATGGTCATGATAGCTAACTTATTAGTTTTTTTTTTATCATATTAGCTGCATCTACTTTTATTCTACTAGATTGTGCATTAATATACGCTGACAATTTTACTATTTATGTACTTTTATGTATAGATACATTCTTGTATATGTTCATGTAAAATATTGAAATGATATGATACACAAATTTGAGATTTTATTTGAAAATTTGAGCTTCTTATTGCTGAATTATGTTTTCAAAAAAAAGCATTCTGATATTGGGCTGATACACATTTTAATTATACTATTTCACACTTGTTTTTTGACATATTTTATGTTTGACAGCTTATGCAATTGGTCAATTTGACATAATAGTTTACTGAATTATTTGATACTAATTGATAGTATTCTGAATTGATAGCATGCACATTGATCTCTGTTTTCTTATTTTTGCTTATATTCAACATTCTAATCCATATTGATTTTGAACTCTAAACTATATTTCTATACTTAGTTTCTCCGATATGAGTTCATTATATAATATATCAATGAGTTTGTACGTTTTATGATAGTTGATTAAAGCTTTATAGAGGTATGATATGTAATCTCTTGTATTTAATTACTAGTAGACCGGATATAATATTTAATATTTGTTTGTGTGCACATTTTCAACCTTCATCTAAAGAATAACACTAAAAACTATTACTACGTTAAGGGAATTTTGGACTATGGTCTATTTTATTTTAAGAATACTAGTTTTGTTATATTGGAATATAGTGATGTGGACTTTACTTGAAGCAAAATTGACAAAAAAATATAAGTGAGACAAGTCAATTCCTTGATCATTCCCTTGTATTTTAGTTTAGTGAGAAATAAAATTGTATTGCACTATCTACAATGGAGACGAAGTATATTGCCACCAGATTATGCTGTGCACAAATTTTATAGATAAGACAAACTTTGCAAGACTATAGAGTCTAAATTGACACTACTAGTATACTATGTGATAATACTAGTAAATTAGTTTATCCAAAAAATTCAAATTTATTCCTACGTACTAAACACATTGACGTGAGACACCACTTCTTAAAAGTTCATGTTGAATGTGAGCATATTGATTAGATTTTGTTAATACACATAATCAACTTGTCGATATTTTTACAAAACCATTGCCGGTGGATCAATTTTGCAATATTAAAAAGCAATTGGGTATTTGTATTTTGGCAAAAAAAACTTATTCTAGAATTTTATATGAATTTCTGTAAGTATTTTCATCAAATGCACAATGTTCTTTTTATGATTCTTGAAAGTTTTTAAAATAAATCTATTTTGCCAGAAGATTTACCTAGTATTCTACCACAAGTTCTTTTGATTATGCTAGCAGTATGCTGAACCGACACTTGTGTTTCTATTTCAATTTAACTTACGCCAGACTTGTGAATGGGCCAGATGTGTGCTGCTTGTTGGAATCTTTAACTAAGCCAGTGAATGTGTCAATCTTTAACGGTCTGTTTGGTTGTCGTAACTGACCGTAATTCGTAAGTCGTAATTGATAAAGTCTTTTACAGTTGTAAATGAGTGCCGTGTATGTAAGTTTTACAGTGTTTGGTTGGTAATATAAAGTTGTAAAGTGAAAAAGTGTATTGTATTTTACTGTGTTTGGTTGTCATAATGTATAAGTCGTAAGTGAAAAAGTTGACCACAAAATTAACTATTTGGTGATTTTAAAAGTTTTAATACAGCAAATAAATATTAAAAATGCTAAATATTAAAAAAATTTAATAATATAAAAAATAATACAAATTTGTATGACCATAAAATTAACTGTAACTGGGCTGGAAGTGAGTGGTAACTGGGTTGCAAGTGAATGTTAGTTGAGTTACGTAAGTCTTTTGCGAATTATGGTCCAAACAAACGCCGTAACTATAATTTAACTGTAAGTCATTTACGAATTACGAAGTTTTATGGCTTTTACGGCGAAACAAACAGCCCCTAAGATACCATTTTTGGACTTATCTAAACATACCCATCCCATCCTCTCATCAAATCATCCCCTTCTCTCAAATCCTCATCTCCTTCAACCTCAGCACCCCCTCTCTTTTCCCCACTTCAAGCCGCAATCTGTCTCCATCTCCACCTATTTTTCAGCCATGTCAGGTATCGTTGCAAACAATCTCCATCTGTTCAAGGCCTCCACAAAGTCGTGCCCTAGATCCAAGAAAAAGAGCATTGTCTCCAAATCTCTACCCATGTATCTGAATCTCTACCTGAAACACAAGGAAAAACACTCTCATCCGTGAAAAGAGAAAGATGGTTCTTGGAATGAAAGCATACTATCCATCGAGGAAGAAATTTTCCTTATTAATGATAAATCAAAGATTTTTTTCTCAAAGAATTCTACAATGTGCCTTGCATTGTAGAAAGGTACGTGGACTTCCCATCTCTTTCAAATTATCATCTTGATGAGTGTTTGAGTTCCTTGATATCAAGGGACATGTAAGTGATAAGATCCTCTATTATGCTAACCTTGTTGCCATGTTTTATGGTAATTTGAGATTTAGAAGAAATCCTTTTACTTTTATTTCTCTGGTTCGGGATTTATGATTAAACTTGGTCCAAATGAATTGAGAGAAATCTTGGGAATTTCTGCAGAGTAAATATAAATGATGAGAATTTAGAGACTCTTGGTTGGGCTGTACAAGATGCAATCTCTAAGTTGTGTGTTGTTAGAGATTGACGTTCCAAGTCTTGAGTTGCATAAAACCCCTTACTCCTAGAGCTAAGTTACTTGCCAAAGTAGCTCAATTTAATTTTCAGCCACAAAGAGTCCATCTTCATCTTATCAAAATGGAAACTTTATTGTTGATTTTTACCATGATTAGTTGCATCAAAGTAAATTTACCAGAATTCATCTCGCACTCAATGTTGGAGCCTAGGAAACAACTTGCATTTTCTTACTTGCTCACTAAAGTGTTTGCATAGTATAATGTTGATCTTTCCAATGAGACTCCATCTCTTGGAAAGTAAGGTATTGGTTCCCCTACAATCAATAGGATATTCTCACCTCATGATGATCATGTAAAAATCCTAGATGGAGAGACTGTTGTAGAGGAAGATGCAAGATTGAAGAAATTCTATTGTGACAAAATTTCAGGTGAGAAAAGAAAGAAAGTTGATAGAGATGATGAAGAAGGAATAGATTTGAGCTTAAGTTCAGAAAGTGAAAAGGGTGGCAAGTCTGTTGGATTGAACAAGAAGTTCAATAACTTGAAAAATAAGGTGAAAAAGCTAAATTCTAAGTTCAAAAAAAATTCAGGAACTTGTTATAAGTGATCTTGATGAGATCAAGTGGAACATCAAGAACTTATTTCAGTAATGGGATCTGAGTATCAAAAGAAGAAAAGACAGTCTAAAGTGGACCAATAGCAGTGAATAACTTCAGCAAAGTGAGAGTACCAGCAACAGCAGTGATGAGATTCCAGTGAATGCAAAGGCAAATCAAAGGGTAAACAATCAGTCACCAGATCAGCCTTAAAGAAAGCCCCCACCTCCAAATGACCTAACCACTTCTTCTGCCCCGTCTTTGGCTTTCCTTTCTAGCTCAGTTCTTCTTTTGGCAGTTGGTATTTAACTCTAAAACTTGCAAGTATTTTGGTTTATGTACTAGCACTTAACCATGGTAGTTTCTCATTTTAGTAATATTTTTTTTTCTGATTAGTTATTTTTTTCTGATTTAAGCTCTGATTTCTGATTCTCCATGCATGCTTTACTTCTGAATTTTGATGATGTCAAAAGGGGGAGAAAGTAATGGTATCACGTTTGGTATGATTGGATATTAGTAAGTAACTTATTTTGATCTTTCTTCAGATCTTTTTATGACAGTTTTGTGACAATTTTTTTTTCCTGGAACATGCACACTGATTGTATTTTTAAAAATTTATTTTCTTAAATGTGCACACTAAGTTTGTCACAAGCATGTTATTGATCAAATTACTGATAAAAATATGTTCAATACTTGCTTTTGACCACTAATAAGAACAGATACTCTGATACTGATACAACAGATATGCACTCTATTTCAGATATTCTGAAACATGCACTTGTGCTAAAATTGTGGGATATTGAGTATTATTCACTCAAGTGCTTGTGTATGCATGACTGTATGTGTGTTTTAATTTTGGATTGGACATGTGCGTGCACATGTGTACCTTATGATACTTGAGTCTAATTGATAAAAGTGAGAATTTGTGCACTTGTGCTTATGAGAAATATATATGGCGCATATATTGTTTTAAATAGGAAAAGCTTTACTCTTTATTTGTCTCTTGCATAATGGCAAGTAAGTAGGGGAAGCCATTTGGTATAAGGATAAAAACTTATCTAAATTCCCTATTTCTTACATATTTCATTATCCAATCAATTTATAGGTTGCCATCATCAAAAATGGGGAGATTGTAATTCCAAAAATTTTGATGATGTGTATTAATTTATAAATTAGCTACAAATGAGTGTGTTAATAGTTTTTGTCTTATTATAGGATAATACAAGTTTAAAGGAGGATGGATGGATTATCGAATAAAAGTAGATTGCATAATATCTACTTTTAAACACTGACGATTCACTTAACCTACAATTAAATTCAGTAAGTCGAGACAAGATTCACTTAATATGATGGTTCAAATCAAAAAGATTTAGTTAATTATTACTAAGATGTAGATACCCAAATACATTTGTTTAAAGATTAACTTAAGATGATGGTTCAAACAAAAATGATTTTACTTAGTTATTACTAAGATGTAGATACCCAAATTCATCTGCTTAAATTTGAGATACAATGATACATTATGACGCTAAATTCTAACTAAGTCCGTTTCTCATTTTGAATTTCAAAAAAAATTTTGTATGTTTAATATTTTAAATTAACAGGGTTGACTTGAAGTTTCAAGGCGAAATTGTTATATGTTTAATGTTTTAAATTAAGTTTTCTTCTTTAAAAAATAAAATAGGTCAATATTTCAAATAATTAAGTGGTGATGAAGAAGTATTACCTCTTGAAAGAAAAGGTTAAAGGGTCACATATCTATACTTTTTTTTATTTATTCCGATTTCTGTACTTTTTTATTTTGATACTCTATGAAAACACATGTGAGCTGTACATATCTTGGGCTCGACCCAACCAAATAAAATTGGGCTCGGCCCAACAAAAATATCAACACGTAAAAACTGGTCATTGGTTCGTTGGCACTTTAATAATACAAATAGAAAAATGGGAATCAGCTCGCACAGGGGGCAATTCTGTCCTATGTCGCACTTAAAACTCAAATTTTCGAGTGAATTTTCAAGATCCGACCGCACATTATCATCTTCATGTCTTAAGATATAAATATATAAAAAATCACTTGATTTGAAGTTTATTTACTCTATTTTCTTTAGATTCAAGCATTAACGATTTTTTAACCGTAGAATAAAATGGAACGATAAGATCAATGAGTAAATGCACTCCAATTCATTTGATTTTTTATATGTCTACATCTTAGAACATGAAGATGATAATGTGCGATCGAATTCTAAAAAATTCGAGAGATATGATTTTTGAGTGTGACATAGGACACCTGATTTACATATTTCTCTAATACAAATTGAATGGGTGCAAAAACTTTTTATATGCAGTTCCTTCATCTGTATTATATTACGCCCATGATGAGAAGATATCTTCTTCCTTTAAAGTTTCTCTTAACTTTAAAGGAGAGAGTTGTATTTGTATACCTTCTTCCTTTCCTCCTCCTCTTCTTCTTCTTCTTCTTCTTCTTCTTCTTCGTTTCAATTTTTGTTTTTCCTTTGAAAGGCAACAATTGTTGTTTAAAGTTTCTCCAACTCTCAGATGAATTGCGAGTATGCACTTCTTAATCTGCTAATTTTATTTATTTATTGTTCCATATAGATAAATATTTCATAAACTTCATGGACACCTGTCGAAGAAAAAATTAAATGAAAATAGAAATTATCAAGCAAATACTAATTATCATTATCATTCATTATTACTGTTATATCAAGCAAATACTAAAGGAAAATCATTATCATGCTAATTGATTTCTTTCATAATTTGCAGCTAAAACAAGACAAAAAAAAACTTTTCATAGAAAAAAATAACGATGAGAGAAATTTCTGAAGATCAGCATTCCTGCCCTCAGTATCACAAGAACTGAGAGAATTTGTTGCATAAAATACAAAACGTGCGGAATGAGAACGTAAACATTACTAAATTAACTGTAACCCATACGACATACTCGTATTCTTGAGTATGCACTAAAAACACAGAAATTATTTCATGCATAATGGAAAATGAAACGGAGAAAAACGGGATCCAGAGCATCGTGAGGGCTGCGACGGCGATCATCAGACGAGATTACTGCCAGGTTGTGCACTGGTGAGGGGGATAACGACGGAGGTGTCCGATCACTTCCGAGATGAGTAACAAGTGCTGCGGAAGCATCAGTTGCCCGCGGTGCCAAGCTGCCGACTAGCTGCATTTGGTTAGAAGCATGTGGTTACTAGAAAAAATTTGTTTGAAGGAGTTTTTAAATGTTTAGATCATAATGAAATGGCCGGATTGAGAATTTGTATGTTTAAAGATATAACTCTAACCAACTCACTATTTAGGTTGTTTGTTTTTCTTCTACTTGATGGATGGGCACAAAGTATTCAAAACACTTGATTTTTGGTTTATAAATACTTGAAATAATATAGATCAACTTCAACGGAGTGGATCTTGTATTCGAATGTTGGATGCTGGTATTTGAATGGTAAGGATTCGGCCTCAAATATTTTTGACTTCTTACGAAGACAACACTTCTCAAGATAAAAGTTGGATATTTGATTCAGGTAGTACGGTTCATGTATGTTCTCAGAAAGAGCTGTTCAATAACTCCTTAGTTGTAAAGGAGGAAGAAATTGTCAAGATGGTGGATGGATCGGCTTGCGAGGTTATAGGCATTGAGACAGTCAAGATTACAGGAAGAGATGAAACAGTGTGTACTCTGGAGGCGGTCCGGTATGTTCCGGAGGTACAATATAATCTAATATCCATAAGGGTGCTCGACAAAAGGATGCCGGATCCAAGTGCAATAAGGCGTCGTCACAGTCAGCCAAGGAGACAGGGTAATCCTGAAAGAAGAGAAGTGTGGAGGGTTATACAAGCTGAAGGAAGAAAACTTAGTTCGGGGTAGAGTTTTAAGAATGAGCTTGGAAGGGAGTTCATCGCGAGGTGGAGCTTCAAGAAAGACTACAACGGGACGTGAACCAGGACAAAGTGTTACAGGAAAGAGAAATGGTGCACTCGGGAAAGGCCTGAGATGGCCCAAGCCATGGCCGTAAATCAGCCAAAGGCCCCAGGAGAGGGGGCAAGTGTTAAAGGTTTCATGATACAGTTACAACCAAGGAAAGAATCAAGGTATTAATCCGAAATCTCAAGTTGTTTTGCTAAATGCTTGAAAAACAAGTCAAGGTGGAGATTGTTAGGATTTTGCCTTGTTTTATAAGAAGAGATGATGGTCCAAGAAAATCCAATTGAGTTAGAGAAGACGATGGCTTGAAGCAGAAAAAACAAATTAAGATGAAGCAGTTTTTTTTCAAACAATTGCGAGTTTCCTTTTCAGGAGGAGTATGATAAGGATTTAATTCCTATTCAATGAAGGTTTGTTTCTAAAGATTAAAAGGTTTAGAATTCTTCTAGATCAAGTAGATCAATTCCTAAAAAGATTGATCAAGATTCTTCAACCATCCAAAGGCCAAGCTTATCTCATAGTCCAAATAAAAGTTGTATTGTAAAATCCTATAAATAAAGGTTGTAACCAAGTATTATAATTGTCTCAACCAAAAACAAGTATTAAGGAGTTTCTACAATAGAGATCTCAAGTAAAGAAGACCGGAGGAAGCCAAGAAAGAGAGGAAAAAGTTGAAAGTGCAAAGAGAAAAGGTAATACTCTTGTAATCTAGGGCTAGATTTAAGCGAAAGGTGAATACTCTTGTTGCATCAAGAGGAAGGTTAGATCTCTTTGTACCAAGTTTATTAATAAAGCTCTCTCAAGTTCTCTCCCCGTGGACGTAGGTCAAGTTTGGGCTAAACCACGTTAAATCTTTGTATTCTTTCTTTATTACTCTTTTGTCTAGGTATTGCTAGTTTACTTTACATCAAGCTTTCCTTTTACAAGTACTGTTCATATTGCCAAGTTTCGCTAACGTCGATCCTGAGAGTCACAACAATGGGTATTAGAGCTTATAAATTTCGCAACAATTGGTATCAGAGTTAAAAGATGACGAAGGGCAATATGTCAAAGATAGGAAGTTCTACGACAAAACTCGAGGTCGAGAAGTTCAATGGTAAAGAAAACTTTGGCTTATAACTAAAGAGGGTGAAGGCGTTGCTGGTGCAATAAGGTCTTCACAAGACCTTGCAGGGTAAGTCAGCAAAACCTGTAGGTATGTCAAACGAGGATTGGGAGGAGATGGATCTAAAGGCGGCAAGCACAATCCAACTATGTCTCGCAGACGATGTTATGTACAACGTGATGGATGAAGAAACGGTTACGGAATTGTGGTCAAGATTAAAAATATTGTATATGACGAAAAGCCTCTCTAATAAGCTGTATATCAAGAAACAATCATATGGGCTACGCATGAAGGAAGGGACAGCAGTGTTGGAACATTTAAACTTCTTCAACAAGATCATTAGCGAGCTTCTAACTGTTGATGTCAAGATCGACAAGGAGGACAAGGCGTTGATACTTCTCAATTCTCTTCTAGAGTCATATGATCATGTCATCACCACCATGCTCTACAGTAAGAAAACTCTCATCTTGGAGGAGGTCACGTCAACTCTCTTATCTAATGAGAACAAGAAAAAGCCAAATCAATAGGAGCAGACATGATCGGGTTTGGTGGTCACGAGAAGGAAAGGAAGAGGAGAAGGAAGAAAAGGTCCAAGCTCATCAAAGGCGTGTCACTTTTGTTACAGGGAAGGTCATTGGAAGAATGACTGCAAGCATTGGTAAGAGTGGCTGAAGAAGAAGAGGCAAGTTGCGGAGGCAGACGTAGCAAGCGGTGTAGAGGACACTGAAATATTAATGGCTTTTTACGAAGATAACACTTCTCAAGGTAAAGGCTGAATATTTGATTCAGGTAGTACAGTTCATGTATGTTCTCAGAAAGAGTTGTTCAATAACTCCTTAGTTGCAAAGGAGGAAGGAATTGTTAAGATGGTGGATGGCTCAGCTTGTGAGGTCATAGGCACTGGGACAGTCAAGGTTACAGGAAGAGATGAGACAGTACGTGCTCTGGAGGCGGTCCGGTATATCCCGGAGGCACAATATAATCTAATATCTATAAGAGTGCTCGACGAAAATGGATGCTGAATCCAAGTGTAACAAAACGTCATCACAATCAGCCAAGGAGACAGGGTAATCCTAGAAGGAGAGAAGTTTAGAGGGTTATGCAAATGAAGGAAGGAAACTTAGTTTGGGTTGGAGTTTCAAGAATAAGCTTGGAAGGGAGTTCATCGCGAGGTGGAGCTTCAAGGAAGACCGCAACGGGACGTGAACCAAGTCAAAGTGTTACGGGAAAGAGAAATGGTGCACTCGGGCAAAGTCTGAGATGGCCCAAGTCATGGCCGTAAATCAGCTAAAGGCCCCAGAGAGGGGCAAGAGTTAAAGGCTTCACGGTACGGTTACAACCAAGGAAAGAATTAAGATATTAATCTGAAATCTCAAGTTATTTTGCTAAAGGCTGAAAAACAAGTCAAAGTGGAGATTGTTTGATTTTACCTTATTTTTTCAAGAAGAGATGATGGTCCAAGAAAATCGAATTGAGTTGAAGATAACGATGACTTGAAGTAAAAGAAACAAATTGAGATGAAGCAGTTTCCTTTTCAGGAGGAGTATGAATAGAATTTAATTCATATTCAATGAAGGTTTATTTCTAAAAATTAAAAGGTCTAGAATCCTTCTAGATCAAGGAGATCAATTCCTAAAAGGATTGATCAAGATTCTTCAACCATCCAAAGGCTAAGATCATCTCATAGTCCAAATAGGAGTTGTAATATAAAATCTTATAAATAAAGATTGTAAACAAGCATTGTAATTGTCTCAATCAAAAACATGTATCAAGGAGTTTCTACAATAGAGAATCTCAAGTAAAGGAGAGCAGAGGAAGCCAAGAAGAAGATGAGCAAGTTGAAGGTGCATAGAGAGAAGGTAATACTCTTGTAATTTAAAGGTAGATTCAAGTGGAAGGTAAATACTCTTATTGCATCAAGAGGAAGATTAGATCTCTTTGTACTAAGTTTATTAATAAATCTCTCTCAAGTTCTCTCCCCGTGGACGTAGGCCAAGTTTGGACCGAACCACGTAAAATCTTTGTGTTCTTTCTTTATTACTCTTTTGTCTAGGTATTACTAGTTTGCTTTATATAAAACTTTCCTTTTACAGGTACTGTTCATATTGCCAAGTTTTGTTAACGTCGATCATAGGAGTCACAACAATTGGTACCAGAGCATATCAATTTCGCAACAATTGGTATCAAAGATAAAAGTTGGTGAAGGGCAATATGTCGAAGATAGGAAGTTCTACGACAAAACTCGAGGTCAAGAAGTTCAATGGTAAAGAAAACTTTGGATTATGGCAAAAGAGGGTGAAGGCGTTGCTAATTCAACAAGGTCTTCACAAGACCTTACAGGGTAAGTCAGCAAAACCTGCAAGAACATCAAACGAGGATTGGGAGGAGATGGATCTAAAGGCGACAATCACGATTCAACTATGTCTCGCAGACGAGGTTATGTACAACATGATGGATAAAGAAATGGCTACGGAATTGTGGTCAAAGTTAGAAACATTGTATAGGACGAAAAGCCTCTCCAACAAGCTGTATATCAAGAAACAACCACATGGACTATGCATGAAGGAAGGGATAGCAGTGTTGGAGCATCTAAACTTCTTCAACAAGGTCATTAGCGAGCTTCTAGTTGTTGATGTCAAGATCGACGAGTAGGACAAGGCGTTGATACTGCTCAGTTCTCTTCCAAAGTCATATGATCATATCATCATCACCATGCTCTGTGGTAAAGAAACTCTTATCTCAGAGGAGGTCACGTCTACTCTCTTATCTAATGAGATTAGGAAAAGGTCAAATCAAGAGGAGCATGATTGGGTTTGGTGGTCACGGGAAGGAAAAGAAGAGGAGAAGGAAGAAGAGGTCCAAGCTCATCAAAGGCGTGTCACTTTTGTCACAGGTAAGGTCATTGGAAGAATGACTGCAAGCATCAGTAAGAGCGGCTGAAGAAGAAGGGGCAAGCTGCGGAGACAGACGTAACAAGCGGTGTAGAGGAAACTGAAATATTAATGGCTTCTTACGAAGACAACACTTCTCAAGGTAAAGGCTGGATATTTGATTCAGGTAGTACGGTTCATGTATGTTCTCAGAAAGAGCTATTCAATAACTCCTTAGTTGCAAAGGAGGAAGAAATTGTCAAGATGGTGGATGGATCGGCTTGCGAGGTTATAGGCACTGAGACAGTCAAGATTACAGGAAGAGATGAAACAGTGTGTGCTCTGGAGGCGTTCCGGTATGTTCCGGAGATACAATATAATCTAATATCCATAAGGGTGCTCGACGAAAAAGGATGCCAGACCAAGTGCAACAAAACGTCATCACAGTCAGCCAAGGAGACAGGGTAATCCTGAAAGGAGAGAAGTGTGGAGGGTTATACAAGCTGAAGGAAGGAAACTTAGTTCGGGATGGAATTTCAAGAATAAGCTTGGAAGGGAGTTCATCACGAGGTAGAGCTTCAAAGAAGACTGCAACGGGACGTGAACCGGGTCAAAGTGCTACGGGAAAGAGAAATGGGGCACTCGGTCAAGGCTTGAGATGGCCCAAGCAATGGCCGTAAATCAGCCAAAGACCCCAGGGAGAGGGGGCAAAAGTTAAAGGCTTCACGGTACGGTTACAATCAAGGAAAAAAATCAAGGTATTAATCTGAAATCTCAAGTTGTTTTACTTAAGGCTTGAAAAACAAGTCAAGGTGGAGATTGTTAGAATTTTGTCTTATTTTTCAAGAAGAGATGATGGTCCAAGAAAATCTAATTGAGTTAGAGAAGACGATGGCTAGAAGCAGAAGAAGCAAATTAAGATGAAGCAGATTTCTTTTCGGGCGATTGCAAGTTTTTCTTTCAAGAGGAACATGAATAGGATTTAATTCCTATTCAATGAAGTTTTATTTCTAAAGATTAAAGGTTTAGAATCTTTCTAGATCAAGAAAATCAATTCCTAAAAAGATTTATTAAGATTCTTCAACCATCCAATGGCCAAGATCATCTCATAGTTCAAATAGGAGTTGTATTGTAAAATTCTATAAATAAAGGTTGTAACCAAGCATTATAATTGTTTCAATAAAAAAACAAGTTTCAAGGAGTTTCTACAATTGAGAATCGCAAGTAAAAGAGACCAGAGGAAGCTAAGAAAGAGAGCAGCAAGTTGAAAGTGTATAGAAAGAAGGTAATACTCTTGTAATCTAGGGGTAGAATCAAGTGGAAGGTAAATACTCTTATTGTATTAAAAGGAAGGTTAGATCTCTTTATACTAAGTCTATTAATAAAGCTCTCTCAAGTTCTCTCCTTGTGGACGTAGGCCAAGTTTAGGTTGAACCACGTTAAATCCTTGTGTTCTTTCTTTATTACTCTTTTATCTAGATATTACTAGTTTGCTTTACATTAAGCTTTCTTTTTGCAAGTACTGTTCATATTGTCAAGTTTCGCTAACGTCGATCTTGGGAGTCACAATAATTGGTATCAAAACATATAAATTTTGCAACAATAGATGTATATTTGGGTTGAAAGACTCGATGATTTCTCTCGTAACATAATATTCAAAAGGATAGCAGTGGCAACACAATCCTAACGATTAAGCTCATTATGTAGAATATGATTTGACTTTCTATGATCCCAAAAGACATATGGGAAAGTGGTCATATGGTTAAAGATAATCTATTCTTCTTCAGATTTCAAACCTCCATACTAAAAGGAGCAATGGAAAAAGATGTAGAGTGTGATTTCGAGTTATTGTCCACTAAACAAGCATGATGGCACGACATGGATTCCTTTCTTGATAAGATTATTAGTAGTGAGCAAAATGATTGTATGAAAAGAAAATCACCTCTAAAAAAGTGAGAGTTGCAGTTTTTTTCTCGAATTGTTTTTGTTTATTGTTTATTGTTGAAGGTGTTAATTGAAACATAGCCACATTCTCTGAATTTCTCTACTCTTTTTCTTAATTTGCACGATGCACTCTTTACACATTTTTCTTATAGTTCATGCAATATTCATTACAACAACAACAAACAAAACAACTAAGCCATTAGTCCCAAGTATTTGGGGTAGGCTACATGAACCAAAAGAGAATTATGCCGGATCGGGCACATGGATCAGCTTTCTCCACTCATTCCTATCGAGCAATATGCCTTCACTAAGACCTTTAGCCTCTATATCTTGTCGTATTACCTCCATCCATATTTTCTTCCGTCTCCCCTGCGCTCTTTTAACTTGCCCTAAATTGATACGCTTTACTCGTCGGACTGGTGCATCTGTAAGTTTACGTCGCACATGACCAAACCATCGTAGGCGGTTTTCTCTCATCTTCTCTTCTTTAGAGGCTATACCTATTTTAGTACGAATATCTTTATTTCTTACCTTATCTCTCCACGTGTTACCACACATCCAACGAAGCATGTGTATCTCTGCTACACTCATCTTCTGGGCATGATGTCCCTTTATAGTCAAACATTCTATGTCATATAAAAAAACTGGCCTAATAGCAGTCCGATAAAACTTTTCCTTAAATCATAACGGAATGTTACGATCACATAAAACTCCTATTGCGCTCCTCCATTTCAACCAGCCGGGTTGGATCATATGGTTGACATCACTATAGATCGCTTTATCCTTTTGGATAATAAAACCCAAGTACTTAAAATGATTGCTCATCGGTATTTTTTGTCCATCTAGTCTCACAATACTATAATCTCGGATTTCCTATTTACTGAATTTACACTCCATATGCTCTGTTTTGGCCCTACTTAATCAAAAATCTCGAGATTCAAGAGTTTGCCTCCATAACTCCAATTTGACATTTACCCCATCTCTCGTCTCATCGACTAGGACAATATCATCAGCAAATAACATACACCATTGTATCTCATCCTGAATAGCTCTACTAAGCTCATCCATCACTATGACAAATAAGAATGGACTCAATGCAGATCCTTGATGCAATCCAATTGTAATAGAAAAATCACTTGTTATGCCTCCACAAGTTCTGACATTTGCCACTACTCCATCGTACATATCCTTAATTATGTCAATATATTTGATGGGGACTCCTTTTTTCATCAATGTCCACCATAATTCCTCTCTTGGCACCTTATCATAAGCTTTTTCTAAATCAATAAAGATCATATGTAAATTTTTCTTTCTTTCTCGAAATCGCTCTATAAGTTGACGAAGCAAATGAATAGCTTATGTCGTCGATCGCCCAACATGAACCAAAACTGATTCTCTGATATTGTGATATTCTGCCTTAACTTGTGTTCAATTACCCTTTCTCAAAGCTTCATGGTGTGACACATGAGTTTTATTCCACGATAGTTTGAATAACTCTGAATATCACCCTTGTTCTTATAAAGAGGTACTAAGGTACTCTTCCTCCACTCATTTGGCATCTTTTTAGTTAGCCAGATCTTGTTAAAGAGGTTCGTCAGCTATCTCATGCCCACCTCTCCTAAGCATCTCCATTCCTCAATAGGAATTCCATCCGGGCCAACAGCTTTCCTTGACTTCATCCTCTTTAAGGCCTTTTTAATTTCAGATTCGCTAATTCTGCGCATATAATTATGGTTCATACCCTGACACTGAATGGTAAGATCATCCAAGTCTTGAGTAGAACTACCATTGAACAATTTGTTAAAATACTCTCTCCATCTTTCTTTGATTTCTTCATCTCGAAGTAAAACTTTCTGATCCTCATCTTTGACACACCTCACAGTATATAAGTCTCTAGTCTTTCTCTCTCTCTTATTCGAGCAATTCTATATATGTCCTTTTCAACCTCTTTAGTGTCCAACTTCTCATACACTTTTTTGTACACTTTAGCTCTTACATTCTGAACAGCTTTCTTAGTCTCCTTCTTGGCTAGCTTATATCTCTCAAAACTCACTCTCAAAACTCACTCCATCACAATTTTTCTTCAAATCTCTATAAGTGTCTCGTTTAACCTTAATGACATCTTTTACCTCTTCATTTTACTATGATGTGTCCTTACATGTTGGAGCACCACCCCATACTCACCAAGTAAATTTTTAGCTACTCTTTTAATGCAGCTGGCAATTTTGTTTCATGTTGTATTGGGATCATTTTAGGCTATCCAATCTGCTTCATGTACTACTTGATCTATAAAAACTCCTTGGTTACCTTCTTTTAGCCGCCACCACTTAATCTTAGGATCTAACTTACGTTTAATCTTTCTAAATCTCCTTCTAATCTGGACATTTAAAATTAAGAGTCTATGTTGGGTTACTACACTCTCACTCGGTACTACCTTACACTCCATACAACAACCTCTATCTACTTTTCTAGTTAAATCAACTTTTCTAGTTAAAAGAAATCTATTTGGCTCGCACTTGATCCACTTCTAAAAGTGATCAAGTGAGATTCTCTCTCTTCCTAAATCAAGTATTCGTTAAGATCAAATCATATGACAAAGCAAAATCTAGAATCGAGTTACTTGGTTCATTTCTTTCCACACAACCAAATCCTCCATGTACATTATCAAACCCATAACGACTAGTTTCTACATGCCTACCTATAAAAAGCTTTTCTCTAATGGGTATGCCTTACACAATCTCATCTAAATCCTCCCAAAATTGACGCTTACTTGACTCATCAAGTCCTACTTGTGGTGCATTGACAGTAATAACATTAAAAATCTTCCTACCTAAAATAAGTTTAACTAGTAAAATCTTATCACCTTTTCTCCTAACCTCCACTATATCCTCAAGCAATTGTTTATTTATGATCACACCCACCCCATTACGATTTCTATCTCTACCAGTATACCAAAGTTTATAACCCCAAGGCTCTATAATTCTAACTTTTTCGCCTACTCACTTAGTTTTCTGCAAACACAAAATACTAACATTTCGTCTAACCATAATATCAACTAACTCTGTTAATCTACCTGTAAGACAACCTATGTTTCATGATGCTAACCTAATCGTATATTCATGAACTAACTTTTTTACCCTCACTTGCTCATAAAAGTTGGGAACCCTTACTCATTTGATACCACATCCGGGTTCCGATGTGGCACGTCATTTCTAGACGACGACCTAGCAACCCTTACCCACTTTTCACTATACCCGGGCACCGATGTAGCGCGTCGCTCAGTAGGGAACGCCCCCAACGAAATTTAGTATGTGACAATGTTTTACGTTGGTTGTCATAGGCCTACCACAACCCTCCTCCTTTATCCTGACTTGGGACAGGCAGTGAACGATGCACTGGAGTTTTCATGTAATATTCATTGTGGAAAAAAATACAATTAAAAGGGAAAATTACTAAGAAAACATATTTTTTTTACTATGATTATTATTATGCATTCTTTACATCATGCACGTAGATAACTTTCTCCATCAAGTCACAGCAACACAATCTCAATGTTAAAACTCATTAGGGACTGCAACCGCTCAGCCTTTTGACCGGGCAATGCTGAGACCCAAATAAAATCTTGCAAAAACAACCTCTTCAAAGGTGTGCCCTACGCTGCCCGGTTTCAAACACAGGCAAGAGGAGCCAGAGCTCAAGTCCAGATGAAATCACTGTAGTAGTGATTTTTGTAAAAAAACCCACTGTTGTGCCTTTTGCGCGGGCACAGTGGTGAAAGTGCTCCAATGCAGAATATGATTTGACCTCCAATGATCCCTAAAAGACCCCAGAGATAGCTAGAAAGTGATAATATGGTCAGAGATAACATATTCCTCTTCAATTCAAACCTCCAAAGTGAAAGGGGGATTGAAGAGAGATGCAAACGAAGCAAGCATAATGGCATCCTCTCTTGGCAAGGCTATCGGCTGTGAGCAAACGACCATGCTAGAAGAGAATCACGTCCAGAAAGTGAGGGTTACAGCTTCAGTTAAACTTCATCCGATACCCATTGCAGAAAAATACAATCAAAAGCGAAAATTTTTCAAGGCAAATACTTTTAATTATTATTAATATTATTATGCATACTTTTTACATCATGCACGTACATAACTTTATTCACCAAGCAAAATGTGAGGCTACTGCCATTTCCACCTCATCTAGTCCTTTTTGTTGCAGGGTGGGCATGGCGCCTCATCGCTGCAATTATAAGACATATGGCATTTATGGGTAGAGTAGCAGTACGAGTTTCCATGGCGGCCAAGGGGGTCCGTGCATGTAACTCTCTCGAGGCAACAAGGAATAGTGAGTTTAATCCCCTCGTTTTCTCTGAAATCACTCGATGCCTCGTTGCTCTTCACCTCCTTCATCTCTCGACCTGCATGAAAATTTTGCATGAGAACATATAATACAGAGAATAGATTGATCTCTCTCGTGTCTCGTCTCCGACTGTTTATTAGGGTAAATGAGGACTGAGCTTACATTGATGGAGAGCACAGAGACTCGCGAGAACGAAGAAGACGAGAGCCAAACGCAGTGCTGGATTCATTTTGATTTTGTTTATGGATTTCACACAGTTGATAGGGTTTTTATAGATGTACAAAGAGCAGCTGTATCTTAGTAAATATTAGTGGATAATAGTATATCTAACTGAATAAAATAGCAAATCAATAGGTTAAAAGAATCAAATTAGTGGAAGGCAATTGAAGTCTGATTGGGCCCTTATCAGAGATTAGTGGGCCCCCATCTAACTAGCTCTTGTTTTGTTGGCTCCTCCAGCAGCCCAAAATACTACTTGTTTTGTTGAATAATACTACTATTATTATATCATGTTCTTTTTTTATTTTATCTTTTTTCCAATTTTTAGTTTCACATTTAGGTGATTCGTAGCTCTGCGTTTGTTTCTCTTATATAGGGGCGGAATCAGGAATAAATTTTAGGATGGGCTGCAATCTTTAATAACATATGATTATGAAGTATATGAATTTTTCAAAAGAATGAAACAATATTCTCTACTAAATCAGGGTGAAATCAGGGTGAAATCAGAAATAAATTTGCGAAAAGAAAATCAAAATAGAAGAGAGTTTAAGACAATATATGAAAAAGTACCCAAATAGCAAGGACTTTAAGGCAATATATAAAAAAATAAGGCGGGCTGTAGCCCGGCCCAGCCAACTCTTCGGTCCGCCCCTTCAGCCCGTCTCAGTCAACTCTTGGGTCCGCCCTTGCTCTTGCAAGTAATGGTCTCTTGAGCATGTTTCGTCCTGTGAAGCTATGTATTCTTGTGTTTTCCCCCCCTCTTCTTTTCTACACCTGTTCCGTTCTGGCTTTTTATTATTCATTAATTTTTTTTTCCTTTCTTTTTTTTGTTTTGAAGGTACACTTGCGTTCAGTGTGTCGGCATTCTTTCCTCCTTGCTTTTTTGGCTTCTCTTTTCTTTTTCTCTAGTTAAAGTATCTGTATTTTTTCATTTTCAGATTGGAACCAAGGAAGGGTACAAATACACAACTAATTTCAGTTAATATTGACGAAACTCGAAATTATTGGGTTTATTTCAGATTGAATAATTCAAAATTGGATTTAAAAGAGCCAATATATGAGGGGTTAGGCGCTATATAGTAGTGGCGATTAGGTGAGAAAGTTATCTTAGATGAGAAGGGATCACAAGAGCTGTCAAATATTTTTTAGATAGTTGAGATTAGTTTTTGAGTTAATTAAGTTAGTTTTGGGTTGATTAATTTAGTTTTTAGGTTTTAGTTTTATTTTCTCCAAATCTAATCTCAACCACATAGAAACTAATCTGACGGTTCGTATGTCATTTTCTCATCTTCTCATATAAGCTAGCTTTCTCACATAATCCAACCATTAGAATTTGTATTCTGCTCCAAAATTCTGATTTTTCATTCCACGTGCATAACACGTTCCAAATTCCAGTAACCACGTAATAATGAAAGATCTAAAAGATTTGATAGTTTGTAACATAATTTCTTCAAACATCTTTCCGTTTAATTTATTTCTAATACAAAAAGAAAGGTGATTTTGTAGTTAAATATTCCTTATAATTCATGTTAACTTCTTTCTTTTCTTTTCTTCTTTGAATATTTTTCCTTTATCGGCTTGTTGAAAATATAATATTTTTGTCAAATCACATGGATTGTTAATATTTATCAAATATTTGGAATTTTCGGATTCAATCCCGACCCGGAACCCGACCCGACACCCAACAGAAAGATTTAAGACCCGACCCACCAGACCAAAACAGCCTGCTTATCGACAACCCCACACCTCGGTGTCTTAAACCCTAGACCCAAAATCCCACTCCAAAACCCTAGTCGCCATGGCCCTCTCCGCTGCCATCCGCCGCACCGCCTCGTCGGCCGCCCCCATCTTCGACCGATTCCTCGGCCGCGCTCCGCCGCCGCCATCCGTCGCCGGACCGATCTTATTCCAGAAGAGCATCGGATCGAGAAGCGATCTTGGTTTCTGTCCTCAAGCATTTCATTTCTCCTCGTGAATCCTGCCTCCGATGCCGAGCGTGATCGAGTCTGAGATCAAGTGTTGAAGAGTGCGACGATCCCGATCGGGTAATCCCCCCCAAATTTCCTAAAGTTCTATATTTTTTTTTCCCTGCATTTTTAAGTGTTTGATCATAATATTCAGGCTGCGGATAGTCCAAATCACCGCACCCTCCAAAAAGCATCGAAAACAGAATATTTGCTACACATAACCCCCTAATTTTAGTTGACAATAAAAAAAAAATTAAAACTTTAAGCTCCAATTTATGCACGAGAGAGAGATCATGAATCATATAGAAAAAAGATTGAAACTTTAAGCTTATTCTTGTTTGAATAGGTGGAAGAAGTGCCTGAAGGATTCCCATTTGAAATCCAAGATGAGAGGGGAAAGAGCAAACTCACTCTCAGGAGAAAGTACGAGGACATTGAGGTCCAACAATTGTTTTAGGTGCATGTTCCCTGTTATTATCTGCTGAGTCACTGTCAAGAAGAAAAACAGTGAGTGATTCTCAAAATTGCAGTTACTTCCAGGAAATTGTTACTACACATGTATTTATATCACATACAATCTCAAAACAAACCATCAACAGATAATACTACAGATCAACAGATGACACTACAGATTATGGATGATGTGATACTTAATTACAAACAACAAAGGTCGCAAGATGCAGACACAACTCAATTCGTATCACCCTCACATAAAGAAAAAAGCTTTGATGAAAATCGCCAGAGCAAGTTGCAATACCAAGGCGCTAACGACCAAAACGGTGAGATCGTTGCTCCCCTCGGTGTAAACCTTCAAGTTGAGATAGATGAACCAAGACGATGCGCCAGCAGCAAGAAGTATGATGATCCAGCGGAGAAACTCGACAGGAATAACCAGCAGCAACTGAAAATTTGTTCAAAAGAACAATTAGCTTTATGCAAGGAGAATCTGCTTCTGTAATTAAAATATGAAGTGCAAATACTCAGGACAAGTATGAACTATGATGGTTTCTTTTTCCCATTTCTTCATATGTGGGGACAAATTAGCGTGCAGACTATTGCCTTTGGCATTTCTTCTAAATTCATCCTATTAGCTTGCTGTGAATAAAAAAACTAGACCAGATATTCCAATTGAGAACAAAAGATTTTTTTTCTGTAAAAACTCGTGTACTAAACAACCTTGGACTTTCTATAAATATGAGAACAATGTTTATAGCACAAGTTGGCAAGCAGTATGTACATGAAATAAACCGCAGCACTACATATACTTCTCGTGAAAGTTAGAGCAGGTTATGAGATTAGAACTGTTACAGAACCCATTAGACCAAATTTACAATACTTTCGCCATGCAAGGTTAAGATAAACTGCCTCTTCAAAGTTTATATCAGGTAAAGAAACTTCTAGACAAACATGCACCACACCTATTCAAAGTCTAGAACACATAGAGATTATTGCAGACTAAGGCAACAAAACCCATTAAACCAAATTTACGTTTTTTCCACCACACACACATGTACACAATTGTAATTATTGATGTTTAATCATAATAATTTTATTAATGAAAATCGTCTTTGTTATACATGTTGAACTACCATGTCACATTTATAATCCTTACATATCTAGTATCATGCTTAGATCACCCATACAGATAGAGGTAAGTATCGATGTTCAATAACAATGGTTTTATAAATGAAATCGAATTCAATATATATTTAGCTGAAATACCAAAAAACACTTTTAATTCTTACATATCTAATGTCATCCTTGATATAACTCTAAAAGTAGACGAGTAAAAAGAAAAAAAATTATATTCTGGATTAATAGTATCTGATAACATGAATTGGAAGCCAAAATAAAGTGGATAGAGTTGGATATTCCAAGATGCTTAACCTTATTGGGTTCATCTAAAGGCGTGTTGTGTTCGAAAATTAGATTTGGATATAGATATTACTAGGCACCAAATTTTCTGCGATGCCTAATGATGGGGGACGAACTACAAGAAAGGGATAATTGGATTAAAAAAACACTAAAAAATCTCAACCCAAGAAATATTTGAGACTCTCCCCCTTGGGCATCTCACCCAAAAGTACACTGGCTATACAAAAGCTTAAACAAGTATTTTTACTTATAATCATCAATTAAGAAACTCATAAGCATTCTTAGCTTTTTATAGATCTACATCACATGAAACTTCCCACCATAAGCAATGTGGGATTAAGAAAAGATAAATCAACTACAATAACCAACTAAAACAAAATAAGATAAAATGACCCAACCAATTAAAACAAACTAATCTACTAAATGTCCTCATCATTCTCTCGGAGTAGGGGAAAAGTCGACCATGTCGAATGTAGATCTCATCGGCTCTCAATCGGGCTATGGTGGTAGTCGTGGACCCAGCAGATGTGCATCAAGACTGAACCAAGATTGTGGGGGTGGGACTGACTTCTGTGACAGATCCACTGTAGACGATGGTAGATCCAGAAATACATATACAACAAATCAAGTCGAGTCCTCTCCACTGAAAGTCAGGCTAATACCAGAACCCCAAGGAATATCCAACTCATAGATGATGGCAGTATTCCTCTTCGGGACCCTATAGAAACATGTAGGCTGATTGTGCAACGTCATCACAATCCCAAGGTGAAACATACTCGTCACTTCATTAACTGCAAATTCCTGCAAATACTACAAAGAAATGCTACAAATTTATTATCATTGCAAATTGCTATCTATTTAGAGGTTTCACATGTGCAACAGGCAAATACAATGTAATAGACTCACTAAGTTCAACTCCTAAAGATAGGGAAAAAACATGAGTTTTCTAGGAAGACACACTTAAACACTGCTAATGGTATATAACATTAGTAGGGCTAACAGAAATCTGAAGAAGCTCGAAAAGAACTCCAAACGCTCACTAAAAGAGGAAAAGACAGAACTAACTTGCTGTAACATAGCAAAAAATTATAGCGACTCATTAGAAGAGGAGACGCTAGGAGTAGTTACGATGGATTCAATCTTTATTTCTTGACTCTTGATTTTCTTCATGAATATAGACCTCATCAAGTGTGGGTGTGCTAGAATCCACTAACGCATTACGGGTACCCGCAGAAGACACATGACTCTCATTAATAATCGGTGTAGCGGGATTGACTAGTGGATCTGTACGACACTAGAAATCTCAATGAATGTGGACATCTTCAACAACTTTCGAATCGTCAACATCATCACTAAGCACAATATTAACATGTCAACTCTACAAGGGCACTAGTAATCATAGTGTCTATATCCCTCACACTTAAAATACTGCTCTTAGTCTTTGGCACTGACTATCACCTTGAAAGTCAAATCTATCTTTTGGGCAAAACCAAAAGCGTTTTCCAATGAAGTCCACACCATAGGAACTATTGATCATAGCACGACTAATATCAGACCTTAAACCTGAGACAAACCTAGTTATGGTCTGAAAACAGTGCTCTCTCACATCACAACAGGTTAAGTCCTCAAATCTGGCTGTGTAATCTCTAATGGACAAATCACCTTGACAGAAGTTGTGTAATTTCTCTAAGAGACGGTGCCTACAGCCTTCCTGGCATTCATAATCATCGGGACTATCATGTACCTTTGTGTTTTGAGATTTTATCCTTTCCCGAAGTTTAATTATATGATCAAGCTTATTTAATGTGTCAGTTAGTTTGTTATTTTGATTACTCATGTTGGATTTTTTTTTCCCGGGTTATTACACATGCACCAAGCTACGACAGATGCAAAATCAAACAAGCAAGCAGATGCAGTATAAAATCCTAAACTCAAACAAGTTAAATGCATGCACTAAATGGGAAAACTAGAATACCCTAAAGTTCAATTTTCAAATGCAACAAATGTCGTCCTACAAATGATCAGAATAACACACAATGATGTAACTCAATAGGTAGAAGCAATTACAATTCAGCTACAAATTTATTGCAATTCACTAGTATAGCAAATAATCAGCAATTGATAATTCGGTTCAAGATAGATCCTACTTGAGAGGTGAGTCGTTCACGCCCAATGAAAAAGTCTTTTAGGTTTCCTCAAAGAAATGTCCACAATCGCGGGCTGAAAATCACGCATAAACTCCTGAAACAGTAGTGTGTAAGCTGGGAGAAAACTGCCTCAAAAATCGCGCGATCTGGGTCAGGTTTATACTGCGGGTCAGTACTGTAGCAGACGGGCGCGGGTCGGATCTTGTTCCAGGTTGCTTCACGGGTTTGTTCACTTAAGCCCAATTCTTAATGAATCGCGTCAGTCGGGTTTGTTGAAACCCAAGCCCGAACCCGAACTGAAGTTGGATTGTTGTAGCCCTGTTTAAGGCGACGCAGGCTTCGTTGACGAGGGACAAAGTCAGGGATTGCGGGAGAGGAGAAGCCAGCGGCCACCTGACAAGACGAGAACTAGTTGGAGAATAGATGGCGCGGCGGAGCACATAATTGGCAATCGGGAAAGTGGGTGAAGGAGAAGAGTAGTTGACGTAGAAGAACAGGTCGCGGGCAGTCTAACGTTGCTGGCGAAGTCGGGTGGAGGTCGGCGAGGTTGTGGGAGGCGGCGATGGTGACTGCAGTCGACGGTGAAGGGGGAGAGAAGACGACGGCAGTGTCGTGGTGAAGTCGGCGTGGTGTGGTGCTGGTCCGATGTCGGCGGCGAGTTAGGTGCTGACGGTGAGATCGTGCAAGGGCTGACGGCGCCCAGCGAGGTCGGTGGTGAAGGTGGCGTGTCAAATGGAGCTCAAGGGTGAAGGAGTTAGCGGCGGGCGGTGGTACTGAGATCTGATGATGAGCTAGCGGTGGAGTCAGAGCAGTGATCTTGGTGAGGATGCTGGCAGTGATCAAAGGAGCACGACAACGATGAGGGTGTTGACTAGTCAGAGATGAAAGAGCGAGGCTAGGGTTTAGGCTGGGTGTCAAGGCAGGGAGAGGAAGAAATAGAGGGAGATGAACAATGTCTTGTGGCAGTTTCAGAGAATTTTGCTATAGTTTTTTTTTTAGATATGCATGATTCAGCTCTGGGTATTTTTTCTTGTTTCTTCCTTTTTTTCAAAACTAAAATCAAAGGCAAGATAAAGTGGAAATGTAGATTTAGGGTTTTAAATTTTTTTGTGGGTACCAAGCTTTTTTGTGAATTTTTGTGTAAAGATAGAAAAGATATTAGGATTTAAGCATTCATACCGAACTGATGGAGGAGAAACTACAAGAAAGTGATAATTGGATAAAAAAACACTGAGAAATCTCAACCTAGGATTTCTTACACAAGAAATATTTGGCGCTATCCTTAGGAGATCTCACCCAAAAGCACACTGGCAACACAAAAGCTTAAACAAGCATTTTTAATCATAATCAGCAACTAAAGAACTCATAAGCAGTCTTAATGATGTGAAACGGTAAGTGTGTGCCATGTAAGGAATCAGTGATGTAACCGAACTCGCCACGTTTCACCAAATACAAAGATCTTTGGCTGGAAAGCAATTCAAAACTAGCAATGTCAAACAAATGGGTTTAAACAAAGTATTGCATGTTTGGTTTGAACATTTTTAATCTCAATTGAATGAACAACAATATCTATATTATGCATGACCACTTATAAAGTCAATATCGTAGCTAAGCAATCACAAGTTACAGATTCACACATCTCACGATATAATGGACAACATGGAATAAAGATAATACTTAAAGATGATGTAACTGATGCGTCATCCAATACTCTGAGTGTTGAAGAAGAAACTTTACTGACTGAGAAGCTTGTTTTCAGGAAACCGTGTTGATCTTGTTGTTGTTGCAAGTACGGAGCTTTCGAATATATTGTTGACCTTATGGGAGCTCTAGAAACATTAATTCCTGCTAGGGTTCCCATCAATCATAATCAGAACTAGCTGAGAAGAAAAGCCAGGTGTCAAAAGGAAGTTCATCTGGTAATAATTCTGTCTCAGGAATTGAATGCTTGCAATTGGAGGAGAAATTAACAGTAGGTCCTTCAGCTATAGGTGATAATCTGGATAGAAGAGTATCAATGTTTCTGCGGCTGATGTTGCTGCTGTATTTTGTTGTTGCTGTTGTTGCTGATGCTGCTGAGATTTGCTGCTACTGCAAGTTACTTGGCTGACTGGCTCACACAATGGGAGAAGGGGAGGGACTAGTGTTGGTGGTGTTTGTAGGACACACACAAGAGGAGAAGAAGAGAGGGAAACCAGAACCAGAACCAGAGCACAGGAGAGAAGAAGAGAACCAGGGAGAAAGAAAAGAAGATGGAACTAAACATATAATTTCAGATTTCTTCATTGTTTCATCCAAGAAGAGAAGAGGGGAAACAAGGGAGGGACATTAGCATAGGAAGAAAGCCAGAGTTCAATTTCATTCATTCATATCCCAAACAAGTACACAACCATGCCTCATATAGGCTACAAGTTACAATTACCACACAACTGCCCACTACACAATCTAACAACTACCCACTACCATCACTTACACACAACTGAAATACATGCAAATACAAGTAAATACAGTAAGAAATACACTAAAATACAAATAAAAGTGGAGCTAAGATGTCCCCATCAATTCTCCCCAGATGGGAGAGAACTCGACCCCGTCGAGTCAACTGTAGAGCTGCTCTCTTACTACTGTAAGTTTATTTCTTGCATCTTAGATTACTAATCAAGCTGCATCACAAATTCATCTAAAATGTTATCAATTTTCTCTGCTGTATAGGATGAATATCGGGAAGTGGAGAAGTGAAGGAATCTCAAAAAATTAGCTCAGGGTAAGGCTCATCAACCGGTGGATTATTTATGAATAATCAAGACCTTGTATATCACTTAGTCTTCAATATTGAAAATAGAACTGATGCCAAATCATAAGTATTGCAATTAAATTCCTTTAAGATTTTGAAAAATCCAACAACTACAAGCATGCAAATCTTCAACAGTTCCCTGGAGAAATCATTTCGGACGAATCCAAACCATCACAAAATTGTCAACACTAATAGTTTTAAATTCTTTCTGAATGTCAGACCATAAACTATAGTTAGCATTACTTGTTCAAGTATATCACTGATTTCTCATGTGTAGAACTTACATGTGTAACAAAATATGATGCAAACTCAGATGTTTATGCTTAAAATGCAGACTCAGAAACTCTATAATGAAGTGCAGTAGAGAACTTAACTTAGTGCCTATCATTGCTAAAAGAGTCTTCCAAAAGATAGCAAATGAACTTTGACTCTTATCGGATATTTAAAGTTTTAGGCACGTGGATCATCAGATCAATAATATACACGACCTTGATCAAACGGAATTATCAGAGAGATGATCCTAAAAGTATGTGACATTTCACTTATTTTGACAGTGAAGACAGTTATGCAAACAAGTAAAGGCAGAGGAGATGCACCTTTAAATTTAACAATAATGGAAGAAACGTTGATAATCTGTAAGGCGTTATATTCTCTCATAATTGCATCCTTAAAACTTTTAGATATAGATCGATCAATAAATAATAACATCCTTGATCTGACCTACATCCTTTGTCACTATATAGCTCCAGAATTTGTCCTCACAGAAATGGATATCACTTGCGACAATGCCCTGTTGCTTAGTTCAATGTGCATGGTAGGATCAATCCTATGGCGTGGCAAGTCAGGAAGACTAGCTCCTGGGGTTAAATCAACGACGTGTTGAATATCATGCGTCGGCGGTAGCTTATCTGAGAGGTCTTCAGACAAGACATCATCAAACTCCATAGTCACAGGGGTGACTTGGGGAAGAAACAGAGTACTTTCAGGAAAGACATCAGTAAACTCCGTAGACACTAGAATCACCTCGAGAGAACTCGAAGTACTGAATTCCTCAATGTCATCACCCTGGATTTCTTCGTCAGAGATATAGTCTTCAAGTGGAAGAATTCTTCCACCTGATAAATAAATTCTTCAGAGTCAAACTCTGACTAGACAGTTTATCAGTGGCAACTATGAATGGGCTCGGTGTCGGCAGTAGAGAAAGGTGCTGACGACTAGAGCAGATAACGACACTAGGAGTTGGCAGGAAAGAAAGAAGGGACTATGAATTTGTAACAGATAGTTCCTTAACGTTAGTTACTTTGACTGGACTTGGACAGTTGACAGCAACATGCCCATAACCCTGACACTTATTACCCTGAATTGCAGGATGATAAGAGGTGGAGTTGAATGCTTGATCCAACCTAGTTATGCAACTCAAAATGTCATCTATTTTATGGAGGATTTTGGATTTGGTGTCCATATTGATGATTCTACATGCAGTGACACATTTCTAACATCTATTGGATGCAATCTAGCACATACATGATTGACATTTCTAGCCTAGAACCTGGCTCTGATAACAAACTGATCTGAAACGGTAAGTGTGTGCCATGAAAGGAATCAGTGATGTAATCGAACTCGCTACGTTTCACCAAATATAAAGATCTTCAGCTGGTAAGCAATTCAAAACTAGCAATGTCAAACAGATGGGTTTAAACAAATATTGCATTTTTGGTTTGAACATTTCTACTCTCAATCGAATTAACAATAATACCTATATTATGCATGACCAGTTATAAAGTCAATATCATAGCTAAGCAATCACAAGTTACAGATTCACACATCTCACGATATAGTGGACAACATGGAATAAAGATAATACTTAGAGATGATATAACTGATGTGTAATCCAATAATCTGAGTGTTGAAGAAGAAACATTACTGACTGAGAAACTTGTTTTCAGGGAACCGTGTTGATCTTGTTGTGGTTGCAGGTACGGAGCTTTCGAATATATTGACCTTATGAGAGCTCCATGAACATTAATTCCTGCTGAGGTTCCTATCAATCATAATCAAAACTAGTTGGGAAGAAAAGCCAGGTGTCAGAAGAAAGTTCATCTGGTAATAATTCTGTCTCAGTAATTGCATGCTTGCAATTGGAGGAGAAATCAACAGCAGGTCCTTCAGCTATAGGTGATAATCTGGATAGAAGAGTAGCAATGTTTCTGCGGCTACTGCTGCTGTATTTTGTTGTTGTTGCTGAAGTTGCTGGTGCTGAAGCTGTTGTTGCTGCTGTGATTTGTTGCTGCTGCTTGACTGACTAGCTCACACAAGGGAAGGAGGAGGGGAGGGAATAGTGTTAGTGGTGTTTGCTAGACACACACAAGAGGAGAAGAGGAGAGGGAAATCAGAACCAAAACAGAACCAGAGCACAGGAGAGAAGAAGAGAACCAGGGAGAAAGAAAAGAAGATAGAACTAAACATGTAAGAGAGTAAATTTTAGATTTTTTTCATTGTTTCATCCAGTAAGAGAAGAGAGGGGAGACAAGGGAGGGACATAGGCATAGGAAGAGAGCTAGAGTTCAATTTCATTCATTCGTATCCTAAACAAGTACACAACCATGCCTCATATAGGCTACAAGTTACAATTACCACACAACTAACCACTGCACAATCTAATAACTACCCACTATCATCACTCACACACAACTGTAATACATGCAAATATAAAAGAAAATACAAGTAAATACTTTAAGAAATACACTGAAATACAAATAAAAGTGGAGCTAAGATGTCCCCATCACTTAATCTTTTATAGGCCTATATCACAAGAAACTTTCCACCACAAGCAACGTGGGACTAAAATAAAATAAACCAACCAACTACAATAACCAACTAACACAAAATAAAATAGAATGACTTAACCAACTAAAACTAATCCACTAGATGTCCCCATCACCTATAACCTGAGGAAGCGTCTAGTTAGACCAGAAATGAACTTCATTATGTTTCCTTTGACCCACAATGTACATTATAACTACCATCTATACTTGCCCCCAAGTTGGTCTTTAGCGGGATTCAAGAAAGCAAAATGGGAGGTTACAAATGACTGGCCAATGTGGCCAAGGTCATACCTACAACCTGAATAAGAGAGTACATAAAGTAACAGAAGGGCAAGAATGAGGGGGGGAAGCAAGGAACAAAACACAGAGTGTCCTTCAATAAACCACTGCACTGACCACTTTTTTAAGTGAATAAGCAACAATTCTCCTGGATAGATTTGAGAAAGGTTTTGTGCATCTCAACCAAAGCCCACACTATACTGTTAATAAACCACTATAGCTTTTTCATGCCTCCATGCCAATCATGGGTGCGAACTAAACAACAATTCCGCATTACTTTATGGTGTCGGCTATTGCAGGAGTATAGGATGCTATTTAAGACACTCAAAGGTATTAGGCACCCAACAAAAGAACAGGTTTCCTTGAATGTTCATTGTATAGAAAGTAGGAACAAAAGAACAGACTGTAAGCAAAGTAGTCTATACAAGGTAATATTGTAAACAATGAGCATTCATTTTAGAAAGGACTGTCAAAAATTGGATACTTACAGAAGTAGGGATAAAGATGAACAGAGAATATCCCCACATGCACCATAGGCGTATTAGGCTTGAACTCGATCCCAAATATTGAAGCAAGAAGTAAAATGCAGCTGGCACAGCAACTGCATAGCCATAGATGGCGCTCGCAGCCCAGTTCACATAGGTGACATCAAAGTTCCATGCTATGTCTTGTTCATTCCTCTGGTGGATCAGATACGTAGCCCAATTTCCGAAGGCAGCAAGTATGAAGACCAAAGTAGTAGTGATCCAAACAGGGCCATACCTACAACATTGAATGTTCATATAGAGAGTCATGAACATACAAGGTAACACCGTAACAGAAGATTTTAACTGCAGTAAGCTCCCAAATAATAATAAAAAGATAGGCACTAAAAGCATTGAATGAAATAAAACCCCACAGGAGAGAGCCGAACACATGTTTGAAAATTAAGATCGAAATTTGTTATCAATAGTTCAGCAATACAAGGGCAAAATCATGAAAATGGGCTTCTAGTTGTGGAACTTTGATACACACGGAAAAAAAACAGTCTCCATGCTTTGGGAGTTTGAACTTAGTTTCAAAAAAATACTATGTTAGGCTAGAAACAGGAATTAAACAGCAGGTTAAGACTCAGTTTTATGCAGTTAATAGGTGGAATATTTTTTTTCCTCCAAATTTTGTCATAAAAACGATATATAAGAAGTTACTGGTTTTTTCTTGGTTAATTCCACATCTCACGCCTTTTTAACTTCAGCATACCCTTGCCTAAATATCTTATTTTATCTTGCATCGTTTCTAGTAAAATAATGCAGTGTGCTGATATAAGGTCACTTGGACATGCTCTCAAACAACTGCTAAGCTCAATCACAGAAAAAGATCTATCTCAAGGTTAAAAACTCCTCTTCTTTCTAGAAGCAACTAGGGCACTATTTCTTTACACAAGTTTAGTTAAGCTCATTAAACTTTGTACATGAGTTGTAAACCAGCGATGAAAAGTAGATCTGCAATATTTATTGACAACAGCTTTATGGAGACTAAAGAAGAAAGCTGAGCAACTTTAATCCACAATGGTCCAGCAGAATGAGACTAACGGCTGATTGTAGGGAGTTTGAAAAGTGAACAATGGCAAGAGTGATATGAATAGGAAATACTGTTTTTTCACTTATTGTGTGAAGAGGTGTAAATCAACTTGAAAAAATAAGTTAATAAGCTTTCCAAGTAGTATAAGATGCTTAAAAAAGAAAAGAAGTATCGCTTCAATTTAGAGATTAAATAAGACATTACAGGAGAGATGAACTGAATTTCAGTTTCTCAATCCACTAGTTATGAACCGTATTATATACTGCAATGTACCATTTGTTGCAAATGATGGGTAAATGCGCCCTGGAACCCTAAAAGTATGACCCATTATTCAGCAAAAAGCCAGAAGAATCATTGCTAGAGATGCCAAGGTAAAAATGCCCTGAAAGGATTAGTTGAATGACAGAAAAAAAGAACCGAGAAGGCCAATTTTACTTACAGAAGCGTAAATATGACTTGCTAACAACGAGATGGTTACTAGACAGTGCATCTGTAGACATGCGGATGGCAGCAGCAACTATGGAGTCACCAACAAGAGCAACAGAAATAGCTGAAGCCTTGTCCAGATATTTGGGTATACTGAACTGTCAAACTTTTAAAACATATGGACAAAAGAGCATGGAATAGACTGTTTAATCAAACTTTGCCATTTAGTAATGATATTAAATAATTTATATGTCTAAACAACTTGTTCATAGATGACAGATGGAGACTGGTATTCAAAGACCTAATGCTCTGGAAACTTTAGGACTTTGATTTGTTTTATGATCGGTGCTGATAGACGAGTAGAAAAATATCGGTTGGTTCACAAGTAAGCTTCTTTTGCCCTCTCAATGGTAATAAAGAGTATACATTAACAGCAGGGGGGGGGGGGGGGGGAATAGTATGTTGGTACATAAAGATTACAGTATTTACAACGTGTCAAATAGAAGCAAACTGGTGTTTGTGACAGCATAGGTAACATAACATGAGGTCAGAAAAATATTTAAGGGAAAAAAAAAATTAAAAAATTCCTCTTAGCACAGCAGCAGAACATTGTGGAGGAATCTACCTAGGATTTAACATAGTGGCTATCAGACTAGGGTGGCAGAGTTACATTCACACCCTGACTCACACAGCAAAATGGAGCTGTAACTGCACAGGCAGGAAATAGGTGCTCATAATTTCAAACAGCCTCTAGTGAGCTATCAAATCCTTGAAAAATACAGCATACTAATTGATAAGCTCGAAGAAGGTCCAGATCGAGTTAAGATGACTACAAGCATCCTTTACCAGTGGGTATTTTCTTCATATTTATGGTTTCAACCTCCAGAAGTATTCGTTTTCATGGCTACATCATCAGTTGCAAATTGTTATTGCTTCAGATTTGCACTCCCCAAATAGTGAACAATTTGTTTCTTCGCCTTATCCATACATGTATAATTCCAAATCTCTATCTTTACACAACCTTAAAGTTTGACTAGATTATATGTTATGAATGATCCTCATAATAAATAGTAAACATCGACTCTATGCAATAGTCTACTTCAAATATAACAATCAAAGCTTTAGTTACTGTGAGTAACGATTATCCTCTTGGTCCACGATTTCTTGGGGTAGGAAAGTGAATGACTTATAGCAGGTATGTCTCATTTTGCATCCCTTTCAATATATATAATATAATAACAATAATGACAAAGGCTAAAAGAAAGGAACAATAAACCTCTTCCTGTTGGTGGCGCAAATGAATGCAGTTATTACACACTTGATGAAGTCTAAAGAAAGGTAATAATCTACTAAGGTGGACAAATGTTCCCTCTTCACAATCCACAACTTCAACCTCCTAAAAATGGTCAGATAATCAACCAATAACATAATCAGTTTGCCTTCTCTATAATTAGAGACTGGGTGACACAGCAAAATACTAAGTTAAGATGGTTTGAAAGTGTTATATGCCCAGCTCAGAAACAATGGGTAAAGGAGGGTTTTCGTAGATGTCCAAGGTTTTGCAGGGTGGGGAAACTTCCTCGCTTTGGGGCCTGTTTGTTTCGTTGCAAAACGTCGCAAGTCGTAAGTCGTAAAATGAGAATGGAAAAAGTGAATTGTAGCAGAGAAAATATATTGTGTTTTACGGTGTTTGGTTGATAAAGTGAAGTGTAAATGGTAAGTATATTGTGTTTTACGTTATTTGGTTGATGAAGTGAAAGTGTAAATAGTAAAGTATATTGTGTTTTACGGTGTTTGGTTGGTAATGTAAAAGTGTAAGTGGAAAAGTTGACCACAAAACTAACTGTAGCAGTGATTTAAATATTATAAATACTATTATATTAAATCTACTATTGCAAATTAAATTGTATTAATAAATTTGAGATAAAAATTAATAATCTTAATATTTTATTTATAAGAATAATATTAATAAAATATTAGTATAAATAGTAAAATATTACTAAAATATTAACTAAATAAATAATATAAAATTTTAAGAAAATCTAAAGAACATTAATAAAATTTTAAGAATACTAATAAGATATAAATATTAAAAAATGTTACAACAATAATAAAATATAGTTATAATATTATAATATTAAAAATACTTGAAATTATTATAATATAAATTTTATTATAATATTATTTTAATATTATAGAAATATAAAATTAATAAAGTAAAATATAATTATAATTAATAATAAATTATCATTATAGTATTATTATACTGAATTATTATTACAATATTAACATAATAAAATATTAATATAATAATAAAATATTAATATAATAATAAAATATATTATGATATTAATAATGTAATTTTTATATTAAAAAATAAATATTAAATATATAATAATTTTATATTAAAGTATAATACTGTTATATTAATAAAATATTAACTCTAAATAAAATAATAAAAATGGAATAAGTATTAATAAAATAATAAATATTAAATTAAAATATTAAATTAAAATAGTAAAATATTAAATATTAAAACAATAAAAAAGTTAAAGATTAAAAATATAAAATAATTAAATAATTAAATAAGAAATTGAACACTATTAAAATATTAAATATTTAATAATATTTAATTATATATTGATTATCAAGTAACCGTTTTGAACTGTAAGTGTACTACAAGTGAGAGTTACATGACCACAAAATTAACTGTAGTAACTGTAAGTGGGAAAATATGAGTGTAAAAGTGAGATTTACATGACCACAAATTTAACTGTAGCAACTGCAAGTGGGAAAAGAAGAGTTGCAAAAGTTTTTGCATTTTGCGTTTTGCAAACGAAACCAAACAAGTGTAAAATGTAAAGTTGTAAAAATTTTTGCATTTTGCAAACATTTTGCAAGTTACCAAACACGCCCTTGATGTGGGTTGAGATTCATGCAACCAAGGAACATATTAATAGGTAACAACCAGTCAAAAGTGCAGGCCAAAAGGAGTGGAAATCCAAGGCAAGTTACAATATGATTCCTCGTACTTATTTCTTTATAAACAAGCTAAAAATAGAAAACTTATTATTATCTACTTGGTAAAAGAACGATCTTGTCAAAACTTTTTAATCTTTGTAAATATAGGGAATGAAGATTCGAAACAGAAACAACTCACATGTCAGGATTTGCATCGATCTTCCTGTGGAAATCATGCATTGGGTACACTGAACTGATGAGCCTGTCAACAACAGTATCTGTATCAACATTGAAGTACGGCTGGTAGGATGAAATGCTGAAAAAGCCCTTCCAACTACTCGCTGTCTGTTCGTCTCCTGCATCTGCATCAACAGAAACAAATATAATCACACATGAACAAGGAAGGACAATAGACAAAAAAAGTTCTTATTGCCTCTTCAAAATTTATTAGTCCTGATTCCCCAAGAATAGTTTATAAGTAAGAGTAAATCAAAAAAGTTACAGAGTTATGACCGATGCCAGTAGGCATTACTAGTGGATGACCTGAGAATGTCTAGGTCAAAGATGAATTTGATATAGTCAAAGATGAATGGTGGTTAACTCAATCAGATAGTTGAGGTATGCACTCCATATATGAATTACCAAAGACTAGATTTTGGGCATGTGCTACGCACATGGAAAAAAAATAAAATTGATGTTAAAATAAAATTAAAATCTTTTATGTTATATCTATCTTTCTTTATAACCCTTTTGTTTTTATTCTAAAGAATTCTAATCTTGAATGGAAAAAAAAAAAACCTTTCATCTTTTTTTTTTTGGGATGAGTATCATTTTTCTACTTCTAACAAATGTTCTTTTTTTAATTTCAAAATTCATTTTCAAAATAGAGATCCCTAATAAATGCTGCTCTTTATTATTTCACACTTTTCTTGAGATATGGATGTAAATGTTATGGCTAGTTTTTTGGGTATTGTAACATTTTTTTTATGTCACATATTTTATGATATATGGATATGTGTGTGTGTGTGAGAAAGAGAGAGAGAGAGAGAGAGAGAGAGAGAGAGAGAGAGAGAGAGTAATGACAGTGAAAAATTTTAGGTATGTAAGATGTATCTTTAATTATTGATTTTCTATCTAATAATGCTACCTTTTTTTATTTCTTTTTGAAATCAGGATATAAATGTATGGCTAGATTTCAAGATTTGTTGATAGTTTGTAAATGAATGGATAAATTAGTTTGGATGTGACATGAACATGACGCACATGCAAATTAGAATTCCAATCAAAGGGTTGTCGTTATATAGTAAAGATAAAGGAAATATATAACCATTTCATGGTTGATATGGCACCACAGCACGAAAGTAAATGAATCAACTGAAAGAAACATGTAAATGGATGCCTCTACAAGTCAAAGAGTTTCTTTTTTGAACTTTGCGCATTAAACAAGGTGAGGCCAATAGTGGATAAAAAGAAACTAGCACCGATCAGAGTTTTGATGAGTGAATTACATGGTGATATCCCTGAGATAGATGTGAGATCATGTATTTCTTAGCAAATTATTGTATTGACCAGTAACATAAAATAGTAAGTTGAAGTTGTAGGAGAAACCTAGAACTGGTATCATTTCACTATTTAAATTGAAAAAAAAAAAAAAACCAAAGCTTGAGAAGTATGATAATTCAAAATTTGAAGTATGGTCCTTGCTGGGATTCCAGGGAATTTATCCACGCACCAAAATATGAGGGGTTAATCAATAAATTGTAGAAATTAAACCACTGCAAGCACATAGATTTACGTGGAAACCCAAGAGAAAAAACCACGAAGAGAGGGAGAAAGAGCTCCATTATAATTCAGAAAAATTACAATGGTAGGTCGTCCTATCTTATGAACTAGGATTTCTTTGGAGTAAATTTGTCCCCCTTCACGTTGGAAGGAATCTACTATTTATACAAGTAGTGTCTGTTGGATAAGGTTGCAGAGTCTAGCTTTGTTTAAACATTTAACCGCTTATCTCAGATGCGGTTAGAGCCGAACACCCTGATTTGAATTGGTTGAACGAGTGTCCATCTTTATCTGGTAGTCTGCGTCCAGTGGTAAATGTGGTCAATCTGTTCCCGAACCGTAACTATCGAGTTCAAATGAAGATTTGACTTGGAGATTGAGATACTCGTAACCAAATTTATCTCTCCTTCTAACTACCTGAACCGTTCGTAATTTGAATTGAACGAGGACTCACGCTCAGATGTTCTGGAAGCGGCCACGTGTCGCGCGCCTGTTTGATGCTGGATGAAAACTGACCACTACAGATGTCCCCTCTGCTTCCCACTCTTTGGAGGAGGTCGAGAACTTTTTCTCGAGTTATAGGTTCCCAGAAACTCTGGGAGAGGGGAGCAAATTTCTTGGGTCTAGACTCAGGTTAATGTTTGTCGCTTCAGTTTTTTTTTCCTGTAGCGACGCGCCGATACAGGTTGGCGAAGTCTTTAATGCGTATCCCCTCAGCTATAGCATCGGTCAGTTAACTTTTACTTTTTGTGGGGCGCGACGCTCGAAGTTGGTACTGCATGTCTGAATCGACAATTTTGATCTGATCCGTCATTCTTCTAGTGTTTAAAAGTGACGCTCTCGAACCTTGGGCATTATCCCAAATCTCTGAGTCCTCTTCCTCCTCTTCTTCATCAGATTTTCCTCATCTTCAGATCCTCTGATTCTCAAATCTCTGTTGTTTTTTCTTCACTTCCATTACGCTGACGAAGAGAGAGAAATTCAGTGCGGGCAAAAAAAAGCCAATGGCAGAGGAGAAGGGAAAGAGATCTTCTCATCGCACCAGGGTTTGTCTGGATTTCGACCCCAAGACCACCAAGCCATAGCAAGGAGAAGGTCAATGAGTATTTGGAAAAACATGGAGTTGAACTCTCCCCACGGATCAAGGTCAAATTCTGCCCTAGGAAACTAAGTTTGTTTTGTCTCCACCAGACGACGGAGTTCACATGCACCCCCAGGTTCTGACGCTGGGGTTGAAGTTGATGATGATGAAGTTCATCAGCAGCGTTCTGACTTTCTACAGAATTGCCCCTTGCAGTTTTTGGGGGTTGCATGGCGAGCAGTCCTCGGGTTCGAGGCTCTCTGCATTCTGAAGGTCCAGACGCCTGCCAATGGGAAGTTTTCAGCGCTTCCAATGCGCTAAGGAAGACTAGCCAGGATGTTCGTTGCTTCGTGCCCCAAGGTGGGTGTGATAAACTTATTGTCGACATAGAAAGTGACCACGGCATGCGTGATATCATGGTCCAAGTAACTGGCTTGTGGAAGGCCGAGTCAGAAAGTGAACGTGGAACTGTCCAGACCACTTGGAATTTGGGTCCGCTAGCCTGGGAGGAGCGCTGCTTTCTGTAGATGTAAAGATGAAGCTGTGAAAGCTGATGGCCATCAACTCCAATTACCGCAACTCCGAACAAGTCTTCAGTGCCCCCAGTCACCCCGAGTGTGCTTGCTTCGGGTAAGGGCCAACCTGCCACCGAACCGAGGAAGCATGCTGCGATGAAGAGCCAACCAACTGACGATCTTAGAAAGTCGAGGGTCCTAGGACGGGTGGTTCCCTCCAAGAAGAGGAGCCTTGCTCAATCTTCGCTTCTTTCGCGTCCCGAGGTAAATTCCTGATTTTTGATTTTCTGTTTGAGGAACTATTTCTTGACATTTGTTTTTCTTTTGCAGAAGAAGAGCAGGCTTCAATTCGATGAGTCTGGTGAGGAGAGGATGACAGACTCGCTCAAGATCGCGGCTACTCATCCGACCACAAGCAGGGCAGTCCCCTGTAGCCGAAGAGGCTCGAGTTGAACCCTCCGAGGGTGTGGACTCCGAAGCTCAGGGTAGGCCTGTCAACGGGTCGGGTTCAGGGCGGGTAGGGTGGTATCAGACCCGAACCCGTTTACCCAAGAGAGTACCATACCCGTCTCGTTTACACGCGGTCTAGAAGGTGGATTCCCATACCCAGACTCGCTATACTCGCGGGTCCAGACCCGTTTACCCATACCCGAGACAGTTCAATAATAAAAAAATCAGAGGTCTCCTAAATAGAGTTGTGGGCATGATTTTCACAATATGGACCTCAAAATAGCAATAGTTGAAGAACACAAACTATGCAATTTTCAAATGAAAAGGAACATCAAATAGAAAGTTCTGTTCTAAAATTATTAATATAACATCTAGGTTTTCAATTCTCAAAGTAGATACTTATATTTAGGTGTTGAAACGGGTAAATAGGTAATCGGGTCTGGTTTAAGTAAAATCAGACCCGACCCATTTACTAAACGGGTATACGGTTACGGGTCCAGAACAACCTTTCCCATACCCGCCTAATCGGGTCAGGTCCGGGTCCAAACCCAACCCGTTGACAGGCCTAGATCGGGGGGCTTCGCCCCTCGCTGAGGCTCGCGAAGAGGTTGTTAACGCGCCCCTTCAAGGGATGGACATAGCTGGAGATGCCAGCAGAGCCCCCTACTACCATTGAGTTGCTTTCCGACGAGGAGGTTGAGGCAACAGCGTCCCCTGCTCTAGATGAAGCTGAGCTTGAGTCTTTGCATGGGCTTGAGACGGCGTCCCCTACTTTTCGTTGTGTTTCAAGGCCCCTGTAATGTTGGCTTGGTAACCCCTCTGGGCCTCGCTTCGTTTCCAGCTTTCTCTGAATAAGTGGGAGTTTGGCCTCGGGAAGGAGCCTCTTAAGAACCTGGAGCCTCCTTTGCCTGCTTTAGCTCTGCCGGGGCTGATCCTTCTGGCGTGAAGCTCCTCGATGATCCCGGTGTGAGGCTTGAGGGTTCGAACCAGGAAGATGACGATGGGGGAGTGGAGCTGGAACTTGACGATGATCCCAGGCGTTACTGAAATTTCTGAACACTCGGCGAAGAATGGTCATGAAAAGTCTTTTCAGAACACTCCCGGGTCTTCCCCGTCGTATTAAGCTTGGGGTAATCGACTTCCTCACCTTTTAGACCGTGAGCTGGTTTCACATAACATAAGACTGAATGTGCTTGCTCGAAAAGCCGATGGGCTGCTCTTTAGGTTGGATCGCGCTCGGGACATAATGGAAGGGTTGAGAAAAGAGAGGACGAATTTGGAAGTGAGGCTCCCAAGGTAGCTTGAGGAATTGAAATAGGCTTTAGATGATGTATCCCAGTTGGAAAAAGAGCCGTTTTAGATCGGTCGAAAAATGCTGCGCTGCAGGACCAGATTGATCAAGATACGTGCCAAGAAGCTGAAGCTCAAGCACAAAGTCCGGACATTGGAGAAGAACTTGGAGCATCGTAAGGGCGTGGAGGACTGAGGGTCGAGGCTTCACATCAGTCGAAGGGTTATAACAAGCTCTGGCGTACTCATGGGGAGTTGCTCATGGAGATGCATACACTATAATCCCAAGTCATGATCCTTAGCTTCGGTGGTCGAGTGGACGATGCAGGTGGCTGGCTCGAGAGCACAAGACGCAACTCCGAGGGGCCGAGTTCTCGACCCAGAGGTTCGGGTCATCAGTCAGGGAAGCTGAATGATCGGGACGGAGGCTCTGGCGCTGGCCTGGAAGATCCAGGGATGGTCCGAGGACCAGAGCAGCGGACGTTGGCGGAGTTAGCTGAGCTTGCTTGAATCTTCTCTCTTTTGTAACGAGAACTGATGTAATAAGAATCGTATCCTCCTGTACAATGAATAAGAGTGACTTCCATTTTCTTTGAGAGTAGTCTCTTGCTCTCAATGTTCTTGTATGGGGTTTTGATGGGTTGTTGACTAGCTTGTTTAGACTGTTAGGTATAGGAATATTTAAGTTGTTGACTTGCTCGGGTAGCCATCAGGGTGACGATCCGATATAGGTTGACCCCGAGCAGTCATTGTGGGTGAGTCCCCGTCTTTCAGGGAACTCCCCAAAAAGGATAGCCGTCAGGGTAGGACCACCCGTATAGGCTGTTGACTCATTCGGGTCGCCGTCAGAGTGAAGACCCGATATAGGCTGATTCCGAGCTGTCATTGTGGGCGGGTCTCCATCTTTCAAGAGGCCCCCGAGAGGTAGCCGTCAGGGTAGGACCCATATAGGCTGTTGACTCATTCAGGCAGCCTTCAGGGTGAAGATCTGATATAGGGTGACTCCAAGCAGTCATTGTGGGCGACTCCCTGTCTTTCAGGAGACCCCCCGAAGGTAGCCGTCAGGTAAGACCCGTATAGGTTGTTTCCTAGTAGCCGTCAGAGTAAGACCCGTATAGGTTGTTGACTCACTCAGGTGGTCGTCAGGACGAAAACCCGTGTAGGCTGACCTCTGAGCGGTCATTGTGAGCGAGTTTCTATTTTTCAGGAGACACCGAGGGGTAGCCATCGGGGTAGGACTCATAAAAGTTGTTAACTGGCTCCAGTGGTTGTCAGGGTGAAGATCCGAGTAAGCTGACTCCGAGCGGTCATTGTGGACGAGTCCCCGTCTTTCAGGAAACCCCGGGGGTAGCCGTCAGGGTAGGACCTGTATAGGGTGTTGACTCACTCAGATGGCTATCAGAGTGAAGACTCAAAATAGGCTAAGTCCGAGTAGTCATTGTAGGTGATGCCCCGTCTTTCAGGAGACCTCCCGAGGGGTAGCCATCAAGGTAGGGCCCGTATAGGCTGTTGACTCACTCGAGTGGCTGTCAGAGTGAAGATCCGATATAGACTGACTCCGAACAGTCATTGTGAGCGAGCCCCCATCTTTCAGGAAACCCCCGAGGGTGGCCGTCACCGTAGGACCTGTATAACCTGTTGACTCACTCGGATGGCTGTCAGGGTAAAGACCCGATGTAGGCTGACTACGAGCAGTCATTATGGGCGAGTCCCCGTCTTTTAGGAGACCCCCCGAGGGGCAGCCATTAGGGTAGGACCCGTATAGGCTGTTGACTGGCTAAGGTAGCCATCAGGGTGAAGACCTATGTGGGCTGAGCTCCGAGTGGTCATTGTGAACGAGCCTCCGTCTTTTAGGAGGCTCTCCAAAGAGTAACCTTCAGGGTAGAACCCGTATAGGCTGTCGACTCGTTCGGGTAGCCTTCAGGGCAAGGCCCGTGTAAGCTTAGCTCCGAGCAGTCGTAGGCAAGTTTATCTTTTAAGATACTCTCAGAGGGGTAGTCGTCAGGGTAGAACCTGTATAAGCTGTCGACTCGCTCGGGTAGCCGTCAGGGCAAGGCCCGTGTAGGCTAAGCTCCGAACAGTCTGGGCAAGTCTCCGTCTTTTAGGAGACTTCCCGAAAGGTAACCATCAGGGTAAGACCCAATATAGGCTCTTGAAGAGTTTTTCGTGCTCGGGAAGGTATGAGATATCAAAAATGAGAACAGAATCTTTTCATTGGATAATTACAAGATTTTCACATAGTATCGTTTCGAATGAAAAGAATTCCATCGCCCCCTTTTTGTGAGACTGACTTCCCGTCCTGGTGAGTTGTGATGATGAGTGAGCGCTTTAGTCGACCAACTCGGGTGGGGTCTCTCCATCCTCAGGATCTTCCTCTAGTTCAAGGATAAACTCGTCGAGGTATCCACACTGAACTAGATCATCGAGGTGCATTTTGAGGGCCCAGCAATGCAAGGTGTTGTGCCCTCGACTACCATGAAAAGGACAGTGCACGGCTTCTAAGGGATCTGTGTCATGCTTGGTTGGCTTGGGGAGTTTCACCCATGGCTGATACTTGATGATGTGAAGGATCTGGTCAACCGACAACTTCAAAGAGGTGAAGACTGAGGCTTCCTTAATCTTCGTGTATATCGGGGAAGTGTTTTCCTTGTATGTTGGGGCCGATGTTCCCTCGCCCGCTTCCGTGAGCGATCATCTCTATGGCTCTCTGGGTTCCCATGTGGTGAGGTTACTTTGGAGCGCATTTTGTTTAGCTTGAAATGTAAGTCGGCCGGAGCTGTAGGATGTTGGTGGACCTCGAAGGGTGTGTCCACTTTGGTCTCCATGGCGCCCAACTCAATGACTCGTTACGCTTTTCAAAGAATATTAATCTATGTGAGCACCTGAAGGTTGACCTGTGTTACTACCTCTCGCTCACGTCTGCGGTATCACGATGGATGGAGACCAATTCTCATTCACGGTCTGCATGGGCCCGTTGTTCGCCCAACCGTCATCGTAGGCCGGCCACCATCTGAACAAGCTGTCCTCGGGAGAGTGCCGTCAGCTCGAGTTCGCCAGAAATGCTGGCATCATGATGAGCGGCGTTCTTGCATGCCATGGTTGTCTCACAAGGCTATTTTGAGAAAGGGTTAGGGTTTTGAAAAGGATAGAGATCCTGAGTATGGATTCAAAGATCTCAATAAAAGTACCAAATGCTATTAGTAACTCAACAACAATAACTAAGTCATTTGTCCCAAGTATTTGGGTAGGCTACCTGAACCAAAAGAGAATTACGCCGGATCAGGCACATGGATCAGCTTTCTCCACTCATTCCTATCGAGCAATATGCCTTCACTAAGACCTTTATCGAGTTCGAATGGAGATTTGGCTTGAAGGTTGAGATACTTGTAACCAAATTTATCTCTTCCTTCTAACTACCTGAACCGCTCGTAGTTTGAATAGAATGAGGACTCCCTCTCAGAGGTTCTGGAAGCGACCACGTGTCGCGCACCTGTTTGATGTTGATGGACACGTGGCATGATCTGGAGAAGGTCAAAAAACTGACCACTACAGTCCTGAATACCCAATAAACATGAGTCGTCTCTTTTAAACATTGTCCAATCTCTATTGTGTTCACGAAAAATAAGTAGATCGTAGATATATGAGGACACTTTAAGAGACAAAATTCAGAGTTGCACAAAGCAAGAAACAAAACAAGAGAATGATAGGAATAGCAGCACAGAAGCTAAAAGAATTGTCGAGTGCTTCAAGTACGTCAAATGCGCATGCAACAAATTGATTTGTGTATGCATACACTAAAGTGAGACTGTGCATGAGTGTGTGCGCACGCACGCGTGACAGCAGGTGTGTGCAAATTACTGTATCAAAAAAGAAGGTTAAGATATCTCAAATTGTGATTACAATGAAAATCAACAAAGATCTCATATCGTGTGATGAGAAGCACTCAAATACTTATTGCTCTTGTATAGAGACTATAAATATATGTGAGGCGGCAAGATAAAAATGAATAAAGAATTTTGATTTATAATTGGAGACAATTATAACCGTGTCTTGAAAAAAATACAGGGCCCTAGTATATTATTGAGCAACATATTCTAAATTAGATCACCACAATAATCAAGTCCAAGGCAACTAAAATGAAATGCATCTAATATCATTTATAAAATGTCTTTCCGTAATTGGAAGTTTACACTGAAGAGATCAAAAGCGGCAGTAATACTCCAATTCATGGCAATGCACAGTAGCTTTCTGATGAGAACTCAACTAGTCTCCTCATAAGACAACCATTGGCCAATTTCGCAACACCAAATGCAAACTTCTCATATTTATTCAGGCTCTCAATTTATCACAATTAAAAAGTAAATAAACAAATATTCAGCAGAAATTAACAATAACCATAGAAAATAGTACCATAAGGGCTTCGAGGGGATTGATAACCTCCATTGGTAGGCGGAAAGATCTGCAGGTTTGCATTCGAAGCAGCGCCTAAAAAACCAACAAAGATTCACGTAACAAGGTGAATTTCACTAAATCAACATAATCGCAATAAAAAAAGTTTACTCAAAATCTGAAAATTAAAACAGAACCTTTACTTTCACTCGCATCGGACTTCTTCTCGTCAGGAATCACAGCCTGCATGCAAACATCTGAATCCAATAACCACGGAGAATCGAGAAATCCAGAAATCGAAAAATCGAAAAGGATGGCGGGGGGAGGGGGGGGTGGGGGGGGGGGGGGGGGGGGGGCGTACGGGGACTGAGCCAAGCAGGCGACTCGAAGGGAGACTGGTGTAGCCTTCTTCCATCGTCTCGGTTTGTCGAAGCGATCGCGGCTCTTAGAACGCCATTTCCGATCCAAAATCAAAGCTTTTCGAGTAAAAAAAAAAAAAAACCCTAGCGATCGGAGTACCAGAAGAAACGGTGACGGATCCGAGCTGCGTAAGATCACCGGGCGTGTGAATCTAAGCGAGCTATCATTCTTTGCAGTCCGACTGCTTTTTTTTCCTTTTTTTTCCCCAAAACTTTAAGACTCTTAAAATACAATAATACCCACGATTAAAACCCGTAACTGCTGATCACTTTATAATAGATAACTGCTGATAACTTACAGACAAAGGCACTCCAACTGTGGGGCCTGTTGAAGGTATGGCCCAACTTGGTGGGCCGACAACAATCAGAAAATGGGCAGGCCCAGACCGGCCCATGCCAAAATTACTCATTTTGTCACAAGCATCGCTGGATTTTTTTTTCCATCGTAGATTTCTGTCATAATCTTTAGATTTTGTTTCCTTTTTAGATGAGCAACGTTTTGATAAGGATCTCTTTTCCTTAACAAATTTTATACAGATTGCCTCATATTTGAATATATTTAGATAAGTACCTATTTATGTTTTAAAAAGTTCAAACAATGAAACACAATGTGATAACTGCGAAATTTGAAATTCTAATTTTTAGTGTAAATTTTAAAATATTTCCCTATTTTCTTACCTGTCCACATGTTTTTGTGGTAAGCTAGTAGAATGGGAGTATTAACACTTTATTTTATTGCAATATCATCAAGTTACAGTAATTACAAAATATTACTTTGCTTTCCTTCTCTTTTTTTTTTTTCCTTTTTTTCTTTTGGTTGTACAAGTTACTCTCTTGCGTTCACAAGCCCTGCAAATCTCTATTCAACAAAAATCTTAGTTATGCTGGTTTATTACACTCCTTGTAGCTTCATACTTATCATTCTCTTGATTGGCGGGAGCCCTCTCTAATATCACCCAAGCAAAGTTACTGCTCAAGAAATTAGGCTATTAAACTCTGGCAACCATTAAATTACAGTGAAAAGAGCCCAGTCAAATCAAATAGTAGTGGCATCTGGCTTAAAAAAAAAAATTCTAATTAACTCAATTGCCGATGAAATTTACCAAGCAATCTCCAAAAAACAATCTGAAACCTGACTGAGACCACATTGAGAGGAGAATAAATTTTCACATTGTGATCTAATCGATTCAGGCAGACCAGCTGAACCAACTGCAGAAGACGGCCCCTGACTCAAATTCAACAGACTTTTTTTTATTCGCCGAGCCTCATACATTCATATTCCACTCGGGGGCATCATAAGTATTCCATTTATTTGCTCATTTAAAGTGAGAATAAATAGGCTACTGATCGTGGCAAGCAATGTAAAAAATAAGAAGTAAAATATGCAAAATGAAAAGGACACGTTGAACATGTAATTAAAAAAGTCTGAGCCTCCCTTTTGCTTGAAGTGGGTTCGGAATCGCATTAATTATATTCGATGTAAAAGATAATCTCTGTTTGTTCTTATCCTATCTATTTACATAAACGAGTATAAATAAACCCCTTTCTACCCACGAGCTTAACGGGTGCGAAATGGGCAAAATAATCTGTACATATTGAAACAAATAACTCAATGGGAAAAGGCTCTATTTTTATTTTATTGGACTCGGATGCGTTGCGTCAGGATCCGACCCAGTAATACAGTTCAGATCCGAAGGGCAATATGGTACGTACGGGGGATCTCTTCTCTATCTGCGTCCATCGCATCTCTTTCCTTTGCGAGGTGCCTCTCTCCCCTCTCTCGAAGGAATCTCCCGCTTTTTCCGATGGCCTCGTCTATAAATACCCCGCTCCAGCCTCAACCCGATACCCCGCGCGTGTCGGCTACAGGAGTCTCCCGCCGATATTTCGCCCGGCATTTTAGCCCCGGTCTTTCTTCCTCCCCCGCAAAACCCTTGAGAAAGGTGAGCATAGATCGAAATAGATTCCACGCACACGCTCTCCCTCTTTCTCTCTATCACTAAAACCCTAACTCGCTCTCTCTCGAAAACCCTAGGCGGCGGCGGAGATCGGGAGGGACCGGCCGATCTGCGGGGCGGCGGCGAGATCGGACATGGCAATGGAGGAGGAGAAGACCGTGGGGGACGAGAGGATGCTGGTAGATCTTGATGAGATCTTGATTTTATTTTTTTTTTAAAATCTTTTTTGGGGTTTGATTTTTAGGGTTTTAGGATGTTTTATTTATTGTGTGTTGGTGCAGGTGATGGTTCCGCCTCATCCGCTGATCAAGCACTGGATTTCTGTGCTGAGGAACGAGCAGACGCCGTGCTCGATCTTTAGTAAGTTAGATTTGTTATCAAGTTTAGTAAGTTAGATTTGTGATCAAGTTCTATTTTTGTTGGAGTTATATCACATAGAAATTATTGTAGATTACAAGTCAACTGCAACAGTCTCTCTCTGTTATTTACTCAATTTTTGCATGAAGCAATAAAGCTATCATTTTTTAAATCATTCACTTGCCAATATATATTGATCAGTTTACAAACAATAAGTGGCTGTGTTAACCACTTCTCTGATGGAGCTCAAACACTTCACGTACTCTGTTACTACGTGCTCTCTTCACTTTTTATGTTCAACTAAATAATGGTATGTCAATAGCTTCTGAAGTGAAAAAGGACAAAACAAACAATCTCAATTGCTTCCATAATCGAGTACCCTATTCATGTGTAAATGCTGCAAAATACAGGCATCTGATCAATGCAAATGGTGCCACATTGTGGGGTAAAATTTGCTGATCAAAATTGAAAATCTTTAACGCACAGAAAGAAGTGTCTATGAGTGCTTTCTTTAACTATTAGAAAACCTGAACCGAGTCACCTTCAAGCTCCATTTGAATGAATCATTGTTTGAATAGAGCTGTTAATGTGGCAGTCATATCTCCATGGTTTTCAACGAACATCCTCCATACAGTAGTTTAAGGCCAGAAGAACCCCTTAAACCCGTGTGGTTTAGGCTATGTAGGCGATGAGTCTGGTGACCAGCCAACAATTACCACAAATTCCTTCAAATCCATTGATATAACCAGGGTAGTCAACCTAAGTGCAGGTGAACCTGCGTTTGGACAGTCTTAGATATAGTCATTAGTGCCTAGAAACCAATCGGATCCATGGACTGGCTTCAAGTTTTCCAAGCGCTTGCCCCAATTTTTACAAGAAAATTGTTTCTATTGGCTAGTGATACATCGTGTATGAGCTGGTGCATTGGAGCTGATCTTCCTACTATTCATGTTGCTTGGGTTTGAGGCTTAGCCTATTTGTACCATATGGATTTCCATACTTAGTGTTTCTAACATCTGAGTTATTATTGTTTTCATAGAAAATGCATTGGCAGAACTTGGGAGGCTGCTAATATATGAAGCATCAAGGGATTGGCTGGTAAGCCTTGATTAATTTAACAGAAATCATGTGTTTAGCTTATACCTTAGTCTTCAGGTAAAAGGTGGTTCTTTGAAAATATATGGCTTGTTACCATATGGTTTAACTTATCAATTAAGTATATATCTAAATAAAATTCCTGTTTCTTTATGCATTTTTGTGTTTAATATTTATAACTTAGACCGTTTCATACGTTTATCGAGCATTGTAATTTTCTATCTAAAGTTATACCAAAAGCAATAAGAAAAATAAAATAGTGTGAGCAAGTGCATGAGAAGTATTGTGCGGAAGAACTGAGAAACTACTTCCTCATGATGGCCTGCCTCCATTATTGACAAATGGAAAACTGCTATATGTGATGTTTCATGTTTATTTGCTCAACAGCCTTATCTGTCGGAATATCTTCAGTGAATTCCATATCAATATATGACATTCATTAAAGGAAGAACAAAAGGTAAAGTTGATGACCTCTTTATTGTTAGCTTCATCATTTTGCTTCTCGACACTTCTATATGATTAATATGGATTCCAATCTGCAACCGCATTATATCTTTCATCTACAAAAACTATCGTAAAAGGTTCATAATCTTCAGTTCCTGGCCATTGATAATTCAATTCTTCTTGTCTTGGAAAATTTTGGAACAGTTTCTAAAGTTAACAATGTGCATTTCCATTGAATAACCAAAATGCCTCATCCCATTGCGTTGTTTCGGTCTGTGGAACATTTGACAAATTTGTTTCCATCTGATGACCTCTGCCACATTAAGCTTGCTTCAGAACAAAGCCTACCTTTTCCAACTCTACCTTTTCCGATGTTTCAATTCTATACAGTAGAAATCTTACCGTCATCACATTTCGTGCTTACATGTCTTATAAAGTATCAATGTTGCTTACATTGATCTTACTTTTATCGTACCATCTAAAATGAGGATTAGAGGTATATTTTAACTCGTGACCTGAGTAAAAAGATTTAATAATCAAAATTTGAGTCATATATTTAGCTTTCATATGAATGTTCTATTTTATAGAGAAGTTGAGAGCTGACATATGGATAATTTTGTTTCTTGCAGCCTACAATCAGTGGAGAGATTCAGACACCCATGGGTGTTGCTAATGTTGAATTTGTCGACCCTCGGGAGCCAGTGTTGGTCTGGATTTTATTCATGCTTTTTTATAGATAATTTCTGATTAATATAAACATTAAAATCTGAAATGCTTACCCCTTGTAGTTTATTATTAGAGGTCCCCTATCATTGTTGAGTTTATTAGTTTGTAGCGTCAATCATCGTGATAAATGAGCCATTACTGGAACCTTGAATTTGGGGATGCATGACATGTTTGCTCTTCTCTGACACATAATGGTTTTAACTTATCAGGTCATTCCTATACTAAGGGCTGGCCTAGCTTTGGCAGAGCTTGCCCCATCAGTTCTCCCAGCGACAAAAACGTTCCATCTAGGTGAGGATAAATTCTATTGAAACTAGAGAAGAAAATAAGACATCATATTATTTAAAACCTGTATTTTGGTATCTACCTATAGCTTTCACTAAACATGCCATGCTTCTTTTGAAAATTTGACTCTCCTGGACGCTTACTGCTCACGAATGCTTGTAGCTTGTGACTGACATTTTCTCGTACTCCTATTGAAGAAATTTATGAATGTTTACTTGCATTTTAAATTATTGTTTCAAAATAGAACTTTGGCATTAAGTGGAAGAGAGCCTTTTTTAAAAGGAAAGTTTGCAAACTGAAGCTTAATGAGTTTGAAGTTGGTGTGAGGTCTTATCTTTCTCTAATTATTTTGTAGGTCAAATTCTTTGTTGGAACTAAAATTTTGAACCTTCATTCATTATTTATTTTCTAATATATATGGCCAATATCTTGTTCTGTTCTTGATCCTGCATGATGAGATTTTTTTTTTTTTGCAAATGAAGGCATGCGGAGGGATGAAACAACTCTTCTGCCATCTACATATTTGAACAAGTAAGAAGTGTAGATTATTATTTTACTTGTTTATTTTTGAGGGCGTATTGACAATATGTTATTCTTGTACACTTTCGTAGTATATTCACACTTCACAGTTAAGTATTGTAGACTGTCTAAAAATCACTAAAGACAAGTCATCATATAACTGAGTCTATACTTCAGACGCAAGGCTAATCAAAGTTATTAATGCAGTACCAAAACGCAGGGCTTAAGGCCCGCGTCTCAACATCACTGCAGTATCAAAACGCAAGGTTGGAGGTCTGCGCCAAAACGCAGGTTTGAGGTTCGCGTCTCAACACCACTGCAGTAGCAAAACGCAGGGCTCGACGCTTGCGTTTTGACACTACAGCAGCGCCTAAGCGCAAAGATCGAGACTCACGTCCAACAGCACGCTAGTGAGGGAACACAGAGTTTGAAGCCCACGTCTCAGCACCATCTCAGTGCACAAAGACGAGGTTCGAGTTACGCATTGTCTCAATAGCTAAACGTAGGGCTCAAGCTCGCGTTTCGACTGTAAGTGAGCCCTGTGTTTCAGTTATAACTACCCTCATTACTGGGTCAAGTACCCCCATCTAATGAGAGGGGAGTTAACCACCATTATGGTGGGTTTTTAGCGGATAATTTTACCCCTAGAACCCTCTATAAGTAGCTAAGTTTGCTATTGAAAAATGGTCAGGGGATTTTCCAACTGAGAAATATTGGCTTTAAAAAGAGTTCAACTCTTCTATACAAACTTGTTGTATTCAAGTTTTTCCCAAATCTCTTTGAGATTTCATTTGATAAGAGCTGTCCTACTCCATTAGGAAGGATCCGAGACCTTACAGGTGCGTCATGCCCAATAATGTCTTGATGTGTATCGAGAATCGCGCGGATCTTTCTCACCCTTGGACAGAAGTTTTGACTTCTTAAGTGATCGTCAATTGAACAAACTAGTCTTTTCATGTCTACCTCAATGAACGCGGTAAAGACATTGGAACTAGCACCATCGACATGGCCAAGACTTGCAAGAAGGAAAAACCCAAAGGTTAAATTTCTGTGAAGACAGAAAATATGAATCCAAGGGCACAGACGCGGGTCTTTAAAAAAAAATTTCTTAGTCACGACTCCAGACGCGAGTTTTATACGCGAGACTCGCGTTTAAAGATTCAAGACGCAGAGCCACGCTCTGCAAAGACAGAAAATATAGATCCGAATGCACATCTCAACATGAGAATCGCGTCCGATGATTGAAACGCAAGGCATATATTAAGAGCGCAGGCGCAAGTCTTAAGAATTTTTTCAAGTCATGAATTCCAGACGCGAGTCTTACACGCGAGACCCGCGTTTAAGTTCTCAAGATGCAGAGTTCACCACGCTCGCGTCTGAAGATCTCAAAAGACGCACAATTAGGACTCAAAAGTCAACAAGCTCGCGTTTCATCAATTAACGCGAGGATCGCGTTTGCAGAGCATGGATGCATGGATCTCAAGTCGACTGTTTAAACTTCAAGAAAGAAGTTTTCAGAAGTCTCAGGAAGAGATCAAGAGACAGAGTCCCTTTATAATCGGCAATGATAGAGCTTCAAAGAAACAGAGCCTTGTCATGGCAATGACCATTTCCTACCTGAAGAAAAATTCTCTGGAGGGTGGACATCATCTGTCAAGATACGGTCATGAAAGCACCATAGGAGATGTTTTTTGATTTTGAAATCACTTAGTAGTGATAATTTTCGAAGAAGATTTCAAGAAAGTATTAAAGTTTTGGGTTTTTTTAAGAACTCTGAAAGTTTTTCAAGATGCATGCCTGGAGAAGAAGACAGTCTAGGAACTCTAAAAGTTCTTCTGAGCATATACCCATGAAGAAAAACAGTCAAGATGAATGATTGTTAAGAGGATCATTGCTTATTTATAGGCTCACTAATGGCTATTAATTAACGATATAAAAATCAAAGTCGTTCTTAAAAGCCAATTAATAGCCATAATTTGCAGCGCGGATCTCAAATCCAGTCTGAGCAAGACTCGTGAATATTTATCCCGAGAAATCCCGACGCTTGGATTTTCAATCCGGACACGCTTCCCCAACCGTCAATGTCGGTTCTACCTCGAAAGATCCAGCGAGATGTTCACGCATAAAGAGTCGCGTCATCAGAACCGCGTCTCTATAACTGTAAGTGACGCTTCAAGGGCCGTGTTCTGAAGTCTGCGTCCCTTCACAAACCGAATGTTGCATCACCTCAACAAGTTGAAGGTTGCGTTCCATCAACAAAATGAAGACCGCGTCTCTTCGACCGTCGAGGGCTGCGTTCCCTCAATAAATGGACGAGCGTGTCTCTTGGATGGTCAAAAAGGGCTGCGTCCCTTCCTCAACTCAGAGCCGCGTCTCCCCAACAATTTAGGACCGCATCTCCCTTACAACTCAGGCCGCGTCTCAACTACAACTCAATGTTGCTTTAGTTTCTCCCTTACAACTCAGAGCCACGTTTCAACAAATGGCTAAGGACTGCGTCTCCACAGTGGCCAAGAATCGCGTCTCAATCGCGTGTCCCCTCACCAAGCAAAATCCGCGTTTTTACAACAAGCACGAATCACGTCCTTCGAGTCCTCACTTGTTCAATGCCCGAGAGCTGCGTCTAAGTTCTAAGCGAGAGTTGTGTCTCTATTTTGAATCAAGTTCGCATTTGTAACGCTCAGAATCGCGTTTCTACATCAAATGAAAGGTGCATTTTCACTTCAAATGAAACTTGCGCCTTGACAAAAAAACAGATCCGCGTCTCTGCAACAAAGAGAAGTCGCGTCTCCACTTCAAAGTCTGTGTCACTTCAACAAAGTGATAGCCGCGTCGCCACTTCGATGTTCACATCTCTCTAATGAATAAGAGTCACGTTTCTACTCTAGACGAGGTCCGCGTCTCCAAGGAAACGCAACTTTTTGTGTCTAAAAGACCTTTGTTCAGTCTCTACTTTTGCAATTAGTTCAAAAGTATACTGGCAAAAGCAGTTGGCGATTTCCAGGGTTCAACAGTAATCGATAACCAGCTCAAAGTACTGATGAGGTCTGGATTGCGTATTTAGAGACTCACGACGATCATCTCTTGTGGCTTCAAAGAGTTTAACAGTACACTCACAAATAGTAAGATTCAGAAAAGATCAAGCTCAAGGTATCTCAGAGGATTGCCAGTCCATTCTTGAGAGCTTGTTGCCAAAAAAAGTCTAAAGTGTTTTGAAACCCGTCCCAGTCAACCGCGGAGTTTTGAAACTTTAGAGGGGATTTTTTAGACTGTCTAAAAATCACTGAAGACAAGTCATCAGATAATTGAGTCTATACTTCAAACGCAAGGCTAATCAAAGTCATTGATGCAGTACCAAAACTCCCGCGTCTCAACACATCACTGCGGTATCAAAACGCAGGGCTGGAGGCCCATATCTCAACATCACTGCGGTACCAGAACGCAGGGTTGCAGGTCCACGTCTCAACACCACTGCAGTAGCAAAACATAGGGCTCGACGCTTGCGTTTTGACGCTACAGCAGCGCCCAAGCGCGGAGATCAAGACTCGCGTCCAACGGCACGCCAATGAGAGAACACAGAGTTTGAAGCTCGCGTCTCAGCACCATCTCAGTGCCCAAACCCGAGGTTCAAGGCACACATCGTCTCAATAGCTAAACGTAGGGCTCCACCCCGCGTTTCGACTGCAGTGAGCCATGTGTCTCAGTTATAACTATCCTCATTATTAGGTCAAGTATTGCCCACGTAATGAGGGGAGTTAATCTCTATTATGGAGGGTTTTTAGCGAACAGTTTTACCCCTAGAATCCCCTATAAATAGCTCAGATTGCTATTGAAAAATTGTCGGGGGATTTTCCAACTGAGGAATATTGGCTTTGAAAAGAGTTCAACTCTTCTACACAAACTTGATTCAAGTTTTCTCAAATCTCTTTGAGATTTCATTTGATAGGAGCTGTGCTCCTCCATCAGTGATCCAAAGAGATAAGTTCTGAAGAAGCTTGACGTTCACCCGGTCAACGGAGAACAAAACTCACTTTTTACCGCTACGCAAAGAACCCAGCACTAAATAAAGAGGAGATTGAGCTTGAACATCTCATTTTTCTTGTAATTAGAATTTGATTTGTTGTAATCTTTCATTTGATTTAAGGAAATTTTGCAACGCTCTTCAACTTTCCGTCACGTACAAGTATCACGTTATCCTTTTCCTAACCTGTTCATCCTTAAAAAAAAATCACTTCACTATTCGGTACCTTGTATGAGACTTTGACGTGCTTCTTTGAAACAAGGGATAATCCTTGGCTGCTAAATATTTATCATAACAGCTCAGGAAACGCAAGCCATAATTAGGTAGTAGAGTTCTTGTTTTTGCCCATCAGAGTAAAAGATATGAGGTGTAAAACATATTTTTTTTCTTACTATCTGAATTGTTTGACTCTCTTATTCATCTTCATTTTCTTAGTAACACTACATATCTCGCCTTAACATCAATGTTTCCTCCGTACCTTTCTGTGTTCTTAGAACTTTTTACATGAATTAAAAAATATTTATCAGTTTAAGGCTTGTGGCAGTTCTTCCTCTTTGTATGAACATCAAATGCAACCAAAAGCAAAGTTATGGATAGAGCATGGATATAAAATATTTTTTTGTCAATTTTGTAGTCTCTGTTTGTGTTACTCTCTTCCAATCTCTGTCTATATATCTTTCTGCCGTGATCTTGATCTCTTGAATTATATGTATTTGATGTTAATATGTTATTCTGTATATGATGATTTCAGTTTACCTGATAAGTTTTCGGATGAAGCGCGACTACTTGTTGTGGATCCTATGCTGGCAACTGGTACTGTTTCCTCATGGATCTAAATTTGATATCGAATATGTAACTACAAGTTTCTGATTTCTTGCTCTAAGACCCATTAAAACTTCCATTTAGATGGTTAGTTATTTCCAGGATATATTATTTTCAGTCAATGAATGCGCATATCTATACTGATTTTTTCTCTGTAGCTTGCAAATTTGTGCCCCCTCAAAAAAAAAAAAAAAAAAAGAAAAAAGAAAAATCAATATCTCTACGGAGTAGGCCTGCTTCAGTAAAGATGGTTTCTGTTCTATGATTCTTTATGGGTGGTTGAAAAGTTTTTGAAAGATAATATCTCAGCTTTTGTTGTCATAAAAAGGCATATACACGCTTGCTTTATACTGCCCTTGGAGACATACATGATCAACATGTTGAGATGTATCATCTACAAAATTGAACTATATCCTTGATTTTATGAACAATAGACATTCTTCCATCAATTTAACATCAAACTCCGTGATGACCTTTTCTGTTCTTCCATGACCTTGACTGTTCTGGCTAAATTGATTACTGTGTGCTATTGGCTCCAATCAATTGAGATCACTGTCATGCGGTATTATATGTAATCTGTGTAGCCATCTTTTGTGCCTGAGAACTGAGGAGCAGCTCCTCATCCAGCTGGGGACAGAATTGCCCGTGACCCTGATTCACTTCTACCTCTACTGTTTCTTACTTGATGACAGGAGGGACAATAGTTGCCGCACTTGATTTGCTGAAGGATCGAGGAGTGGCTAACAAGCAAATAAAAGTGGTAAGTGCACTAAAAATTGTTCTCTATTGGCTTGTTTTTTTGTATGGTTGTCGCTCAATCTTTTGTAACCATTACTGTAGATATCGGCTGTTGCTGCCCTCCAGCACTGGAGAAACTAAGCAAGAAGTTCCCAGGGTAACTTTCACTGCTTGACGATCCCATCATGTTAAGCTATTTGTTATCATCAAACTAAACATTTTTTTTTATTTTTTTTTATTTTGGTTTGGTTTCAGGCTAGTGTATACACAGGGATGATTGACCCTGTTGTGAATGAGAGAGGGTATATTTCTGCTCTCCATACATGAATGTTAAACTTAATTATGCAGTGAACTGATGTAATATTATGTCTCATGCTTAACTTCCGTAAATATCATCAGGTTTATAGTGCCAGGACCGGGAGACGCTGGGGGACCGGAGCTTTGGTACCTGAAGGTGTTAGCAGCACTCTAGCCCATACCCCTCGAAGCATCAAAGTTGGTGTCAATTTTCAATTGTATTATTCACAAAGAGCTACATTACCTATTTCTCAGCGGGGTAGCGAGATTTTCTTGAGCAAATTATTTCGTGATGGATATTTTACCCTCGTTTTGCTATGAATGTTTATCTGATTCCATTTGTGTATTGATTCTGCTACCTCTTATTTTGTTGAGATATACATATTGTACGAATGAAATCTGCCGATCTGTTGCTGAAGCAAATTGTGAATGAGAAGCAAAACAACCAATTGAATGTGTTTTATTATTATACACATGGTGTCCAATGAGAAACCTAATAGATCAGTTTTCCCTGTCACTGCCTCTTGGTTCTCCGGCTTAGATCTGATAAAAGAAACAGTGCAACTTTTATACCTCTTTTAAAATTGTGCTAAAGCAAGCAGCAATTATGATTGAATTTAATTTTCTAAACATGCCAATAAAATTATCGGGCCTTTTTGTTTCATTTTCTTTTTCTTTTATTTATTTATTTTTTTTTTTTTTGTGGGGGGGTTGCGGGGGTGGGGTGGTGTAAAATGGCCGGTATGTTTTCCTTTCTGTCTGTCTCATGTTTGGGGGCTTTTTTAGGATGCTGAAGTGGGCACCTCAAAATCGGGTAGCAGGTTTTTCTCTCTCAATCGAGATATAGGGGTGAGATCTTTGCCACTCTCTCAACCGAGAGAAACGGGTGAGATTTCTGCCTCCGCCAATTTTTTATTACTTTCTGTCAAGGTCCGTTAGAGTTACTCTCATTCCCGTGGCTCTTGCATCTTCTCCCTCTCTTTGGACTTAGGGCGCGGCTCTTGCATCTTCTCCCTCTCTTTGGACTTAGGGCGCGTACCTTACCTAAGGTGTACGGATCATGATTTTTACAAACGGGCTATGATGTTTGAAAACTAAGTCTGCATA
>JAVJIF010007127.1:0-101251 GCA_038442645.1 Agave tequilana | reverse complement strand
AAGAAAAGAAGTGCTCATCAAGCCACTTCATCATGTTGCTGCCAACGGCTCATCTCTATGCTCTCTGAGTGCCGTCGCGGTTCAGGCGTAAACCAGTAGTTTTTAATCATACAGCTGACCCTGATTCCCCCGTCAGCTAAAGAAGGCGCTCCCAACAGAAGGAGAGTCTTCTCTGACGTTGAGTACCCAGAGCTCACTGCGAATATGACGAGCAGAGCAGGGGAAAACAACCTGCAGTCAGTTCGGATGAGTCCGACTCTGAACCGAAGGGGTGTACCAACACACTCGCACCCGGACTGGGCCATCCCCCAATTGACTACAATGCCCTAGCCCAAGGCATCAAAGTGAATGATTCTCATTCTGCCGTAGCGGAATCGCGGGCTTCGAACTCTTTCGTTGAGAAGGAGGCCTTCGCGTACATGATAGGCACTCCTGAGGAGACGGCTAGACGCTTGAACAGCAAGCCCAGATCTAGAAGGCACAACTTGATATGATTCTTACTCAACAGGAATCTATTGATTCCCTCAAGCAGATGCTTGCACAGTTGCTTGAAGACAGAGGAAATCTCCCCCTAAAAAGTCGAAGGGCAAAGGGAAAGAGGAGAAAGCGATCTTCCGAACCCTCTGAAGAGAGGCAACGATCTACTTCTAGTTCATCTAAATCCTCATCACAAGGAAAAGGCGCCGAGATCAGGGAAAGGCTCATGCGAAAAAATGAGTCAATTGGAGCAACGCCTCGAGGCCCTTGCCAATCAGAAGACCTCCAGAAGCAGGAGTGGTCCGGCCCTATCCGGTTGAATGGACTGGTCCCGTACCTTCCAAGTTCAAGGCTCCAACCCTTCAAGCATTCGATGGGAAAGGGTCACCCAACCAACACATCTACTACTTTAAATCCCAAACAGGGAATGTAGTAGATAATGACGCTATCCTGGCGCGTTTGTTCATTGGCACCCTGAAGGGCTTGCCTTTGATGTTTCATGAAGCTCCCAGAAGGCTCAATCAAAAACTGGGGTGATCTGGAGAGCTTTTCTTAACGCGCTTCTTCGAAGATGACTCGGAAGTCACGATGCCCACCCTTTTGGCTACTAACAGCGAAAGGAGAGTCCGTCAAATCTTTCGTGGAAAGATTTCGGACGTGGCACTCCGGTGTCCGAGCGGCATGACCCAGGTCACCCTGGTGGAAACATACCGCCACAATCTATAAACCTCACTCCTTGCTCAAATAAGAGTTGTTGAAAGCCGCACCGGATAATTATTCAACAAGGTGAACAGGCTGAGGAGATTGTTGCCCGCGTCAGAGCGAAAGAGGGTAAACCCAGGCCGAAAAGGTCAACAAGGCATGTGCCAGACGTATCCCTCCAACGAAGCGAAGGATAACTTGGCAACGGAGACCAAATCTCCACCAAACCTCAACCGGTCAAGGCGAGTGGCTCTTGAAGCCAACCACGCGCCAACAAGTAATATTCCTTCAAGGATGAGCATGTCGATTCGCTCTTTAACTACTCAACAAGAGCAACCGACTGAAGCTCCCTGAAGCTAGGCGCCCCGAGGAAGTCGGTAAAACCGACAATCCCACTTACTGCTTGTATCACGGATGCTGGGACACCCTACCAAAGCTGCTACGTCTTCAAGACATCCTTCAGGCTCTGATTGAACGCGGAGGTATTAAAGCTCCGACCAGAGCAGAAGAAGTGATGGCCAACATGACGTCGGTTCTCTAGTTCGGAGACAACCCCAACACCGTCGGGGGTGATCCCTGTTCCAAAAGGAGACTGAGGATGGTCAACACAGACCCTCATCAGCAGCAAGAGAAAGGCCTATACCCGTCCCTACACACTCGAGGGGAACTATGTGGGTCCACCCTGACCTTGTTGGCAGCCAGCAATGGACTACTACTGTGACCAACAGGAAATCCAAAGCAAGGCAAACGCTACATCCTACAATGTGGTGTGTGCCTCTTCTCGAGAAGCGGAGACCGATGTTCCCTCGCTAACTGACTCAGAAAAGGAGACAATAGTTCTGGCCGCAGACCCAGTCGACTGATGAGCAGGAACCCGTTCAGGACAGCTGTACTTGAAGCATATGGCGAAATGGCGGTAACCGCTTCACAACCAGCTGTAGAGCCAACCAAGCCCTCCACAAAATAACCTATGGAGAACAGAAAGAAACTCGGTTTTCTCGAGTTCTTTCGAAAGTATAGCAGAAGGATCCACGACACCTTACCGCTTTGATGTCCTGGCTCAACTAGCCACATCCCGGCACGGATTACTCTTTACGAGCTTCTTAGACTATCAAGTCGACCAGAGAAGCTCTATAAGAGGCGCTGGCAAATGCTGAGGTTTTCATGACCCAGGTGCCAAAGGAAGAAGATGCAGAGGATTGCCTCCACACCTCCCAAATGCCCCTGCATTACCTTCACAACAGACGATATGCAAGTCAAAGGGAAGCATGATCGACCCCTGTACTTCACCGGGTATATCGGATCATCTAAGGTGAATCGCATTCAGGTAGATCCAGGGTCCGCATTGAGCATCATGCTCGCCGGTCATGCAACATCTGGGCATTCCTACCCATCGTTTGAGCCCTACCCAGACGACCATTTACGGGTTCAATGCTAATGGAACCCGTCCGATGGGGAAGATCGAGCTCAAATGTCAGATCGGGAGCTGATTAGGACTAAGGAGGGTGTACTTATTATGTGTATAGAATGTGATTGATGTACCCTTTCTTGTCTCCGCTATAGCAAAGGGCTATACCGAGTCGGATCTCAGGGAGAGCTCGCGATAGAAGCTTTAAACGTATGGTAGTGAAGTGAACAAACTAGTATCCTTCTCTTGATTATAAACTTAGTGAAGCAAATACAAAAGAAACCAAAAGAGGATGGATATGTTCATGGTGGAAGTGGAAAAGAAATCAAGAAGTGGTGTGGATGTGGTATTCACAAGAAAAGAACAAGAAACTTAAAGAAAGCAATCCATAACTAGCTTACCTTGCTAGCTTGCCAAGACTTACCAAACTCCTTGATAATGAAAGCTTGCCTAACGTTGTCACTCCGTTGGCTTAGAATTCCTCTCACATGTTGACCTAATTACTTTCTCATTTGCAAGATGGTGTTTAACCATCGGAGAAGAGAAGATCATACACTTGCAAGATTAACAAAAGCAATCACCCATGAGTAGTTAAGTAGGCTAAGCTAGTGGTTAAACTAGTACATGGAATGAAAATCTAGCTACGAGAAGCCATTAAAGAACTAAAACAAAGCTTGAATTAGATTGCAAGAACTAAACAAGCAAGTAATAAGCATGTAAGAAGCACAAGAAACTAGAATCAACTCAAGTAGAGGAATGGAGGATGGATCAATCCTTGCATAGCTTCAATTGTCACCATTGATCATTACAAGCTCTCTCCCTCACATCACTCTCTTTTGTAATGAATCTAGGGATAGAGAAGAAGAGGGATCTACAAGAATAAACCTAGAGAAAATACATGAAAATTACAACTAATGAACTAATCTCCTCTCCTCTCTTCTCTGATCAGTCCCAGCTCGCAGGTCCAAGTGAGGTATTTATAGCAGATTGAAGAAGCTTCTGGAGAGGAGTTCGTTGCCACAAAATCCGGGGCTCAACGGCCATGATCTTGCCGCGGATTGCCGCGGGATTGCGGCCAGATCTGGGCCGTTGGTCCAGATCTTTCTGGTACAGTTCAGTTGAGAGTTGGTTAGCCACGTGGACTACTTGGATTCTGAGTTTGTTGCGCGGATCTCTCTAGATCTGGATTGGATTTGGCTTTATCTTGAATCTTTAACTAATCACCTTAATTATTGCTTAATTAAGGTAATTAATTTGGCTAACTCTCCTTTAAGTGTGTACCTGCAAATATGTAGAGAAGAGGATTAAAAATCATTTATTTATTTGTATTATGCATGGGAGTTGTGATGTAAAATATGCAATATTGTGTACTAATCACACCCCCACACTTATTCTTTTGCTCGTCCCGAGCAAAAACAAAGAAAAGAAATAAAATCTAAGCTACAAGTTTATTACACCACTTTCGCAGGTGACGCGATTGCACTGAGCATGTGCAACAAGCCGTTAACCTCTAGGTTACCCTAGAGGAGGAGTGTTGTCTCCTGAGGGTTTTCAGCGATTACACCCACAAAATCCATAAAGAAAGAAGACAAATGTTAGTATTTTGAAAACGCATTTTGAATAAAGACAAGTTTACGAACTATTTTTGTGAAAATATAAGTGATCCTAGGTCATAAGTCCACCTATAATTATTCTTTCTTAAACTTAGTCTCCATGCAAGATCTTGTTTTTAATTAAGGTAAGAGTTCAAAATTGGATTGAATATTTTATCTTTCATAAAACCTATATAATATGCACACCGTGCTCTGTGAAAATTTCTGGATTTCAACTCCAACCATCAAGCCATTTATTTATATCTATTCTTTTTTTCTTTTTCTTCCCTTAGTTTTATTAAGCTTTCTAATTCACCCATGTAGCGAGCCTATAACCGATGACTCCCAGACCAGATGGTCTTAGGGCACCAGATGAGGAAACATCCCTCGGGTTTAAGGACTCGAGTGAAAAAGGCCACAAAACTAAGAGGGATTATTCTTAATCACCGTTAGGCGTGAATAATCATGCTTCTTGAGGCACAATTACCCAGCTTAATAAGTGAGATCACTGTTAGGCGTGAGTCATCATGTTTCTTGAGGCACAATTTCCCAGCTTAATAAGTGATCTTTTATTTATATATATTTTTCTTTTTTTTTATTTATATGGCATTTTGGTCTTTGTTTCCATCCCAAGAAATGTGTAAGTGTAAAGTGCATATTATCTAAGGCAAAAAATGCAAGATAAAATATCTCACCAATTTTTACTTACTTAGCCTATAATTTTCAAACAAGATCTATTACTTCAACTAGGTTTAAGATGTTATAATTAAGGCTTTCTTAATTTCTAAGATACATCTTAATTTTCTTAAAAATAGATCAAAACTTTGTCTCAAGTTTTTATTTTTTTATTTTTATTATTATTTTTTTTTCTAAAAGAAAGATAAAATCTAAAAAGAAAGTGGAAAATCTAAAAAAAAAAAAAAAAAAAAAATAAAATCTAAAAATAAAAGACCTAAAAAGAAATTAAAATCCTAAAAAATAAAAAACCTAACAAGAAAATGAAAAATCCTAAGTTAGTACCTACCCCCCCATACCTATCTCATGCATCGTCCTCGATGTATGCAAGATAAAAAGAATGCATGAAACAGGTAAAAGGTGAAAAGTCACTCCCTCCTCCTCTTTGGAACCGATGTGGTGCTCGGCCCAGCTGATTGTGTCCTCCTCAATGTCGCCTCAATAGTATCTAGCCTAGAGGATTGCTCCTCCAACCTGGAAGATTGCTCCTCCACCTTCTTTCTCAGCCTTACTTGCCCTCTAAATATTTTCTTCATGCCTTTCCATAAGGTAGACATGAAAGCACGTGTCTCTACAGGGGATTCCTGCCTCCAAAATTCGGGTTCATCCTCCGCATCATAACTCTCCGAAGATGAGGACACTACAGGCACATTTTCTGGCTGGACAGTAGGTGTCCAGAGTGCGTGTAAACAACTAGTGTATGCACTGGTCGGTCTCTCTGGTGCAGCAAACACTCTATCAAATGAATCAAATACATCATCTGGTAGGAAGGTCCTACACAGACGTGTAATCAGGATGGGGTGTGTGTATTTGGCACCTCTTGTTCGGGAAGAGTTGACAATTAGTGCATGGAAGATAACCTTGTTTAAACAGACCGTGCGTTGTCTAGTCATCAAGTCATGTATAATCTGTAGCACAGGCCTGTTAAAAGTCGTGGTATGGTCTAGCCCTAAAATATTGCGTAGGATCCAACGTCCTATGCAATGAACATTCCTAAACGTGGTGCTAGCCTTTAGCCCACGATCCTGCTCCGTGCAGCGAACTCCCATAACAGTCATATAGTCAATTAAAGGGAGGGGCTCGCTATGGTGTGGGTTGGTCGAGACATGAGTTACTTCCTCAATAAGAGGAAGCGTGACAATGAAATCACCATTAGGCATGTGGACAGTGAATTGGTAAGCTTGTGAATCTACCGAGGCTTGATCTAGGTGAGTGTAAAACATCTTCACCAACTCAGGACAATAGAATGACTCGGTCTCAGAATTATCATAAATCAAATTGTACCAATTCCTAGCCCTTATTCGTTCTAAAAATACATGACCATACCCATTATTATCAATCAAAATCCGCCCAAAGTCTTTTTCAGGAAAAATTTGTGGTGCCATAACAGAGATTGAAGATTAAAACAGTAAAGAGTAGAGATTAGAATATCGAACCACCCCCGGATTACGTGGGGGGAAGAAAACGATCTCTGTTGTGGATGCAGAGAACTCTGGAAGAAATTGTGACACCAGATCTGGAAGAAGAACTTGAAATCGACTGGTGGAAAATTTTTCTGGGCACTGGAGTCTACAGAAGAGCCGCGTTTGCGCGGCTTGGCTTGTGGATCCGCGGCAATCTGAAGGAAGCAGGAGAAGGGAAAAGTTGTAGAGCTGAGGTTTTGAGAGGAAATTAGGATCTGAGGTGTTTTTCTCGGGTGAGAGAGAAAATATGTGAGAGGGGTATTTTTATAGGAGAAAGGAATTTTGAGAGTCCCTAAATTATCCCTAGGTCAAAAACAAATTTACCCTAGGGATTTATGAAAAGAATCTTTGACTCCTAGGAATTTGGAAAGACCTCAAATTTAGGAATTCTTTGAAAGATGGAATTTGAGGAATCCTAAGAATTTTAGGAATCCTAGGAATTTAGAAAGATGGAAAGAATTTGAAAATATGGGAATTTCTAGGAATTTAGAAAGATGTAGAATTTGGAAAATGTGGGACTCTTTTAAACATGAAAATCCTCCTTTATGTTTATTTCTTTTTTTTTTTATTATTATTTCCTAAATTTAATGTTAGTGAATCCTATGTTAGTAAAAAAAAATTAATTTAAGGAGGTGGTTCTGGGGGTGGTCGGATTGGTCCACGGAACATGGCCCAATCAGCTTGGCGTTGAGTCTTCAAAAACCTACCAAAAATCACAAAAATATGACCCATGAAAATGATGCATGCGTGTGTGCTCTTAATTATGTACATAGCCCCATCTAATTTCAAGATTTTCCTAATAATTTCAGAATCATTTTCATCAAAATCCTTGTCCCAGAATGGTGAATGAAATGATAGAACAGTTGACTTGGACTCGGAAAGTAACATCGACTCAGGGAAGTGAATGAATTCAAGATACGGTTCGGGAGTCGGAATGGATTTAAGAATTGGGTCCAAGTCAAGAAATGTCAACTCAAGTCCACATGAATTGTCCAACGATGGAATGTGACTATTAAAAATTTGTGATTCCAGTTCAGGAAGGATGGGAATCAAAACTGACTCTAGAAGGTTACTCAAATTGGGTAATATAACCGGAGTCAATAATGATTCAGGGATTTGAACTGGATCACAGATGTGCAAATCTAGGTCACATATCTCCTTTAGTTCAATTCCACAAAATGGAGAACTTGCCAATATGTTAATTGAATCTTCAGAAGTGTAGAATTGGGCAAGTTCGACATGATCCTCAAAGATGGGTGATTCAACTTCATTGTGAATTGGGAATGGATTCAAGGTTGATTCCGGGAAAGAATTAAAGTGAGGTAAAGATACCGGAGTCATTATGGAATCAGGAAAATGGATTGAATCACAAAGTTGGGGTTCAAGATCACATTCCTCATGTAGTTCAATTAAATGTAGAGAACTTGCCAATTTATCGATAGGACTTTCAGAAGTATGGAATTGGCCAAGTTCTATGTGATCATCATAAAAGATTGGTGATTCATTTTCACAATGGATAGGAAATGGATCCAATTCTGACTCAGGAAATGGATTGAAATCAGGTAAGGATATGGAAGTCATGATTGAATCAGGAAGTAGATTGGAATCATCAAATGAAAGTTCAGGATCAAAATCATGTTCCAATTCAATTTCAGGAAAAGGAAAACTTGCCAAAATGTCAATTGGATCAGAAGTGTGGACAAGTTTATTTTTAGGAGATGAAAAACTTGCCAAAATGTCAATTGGATTTGAATTTTGGACAAGTTCAAGTTTAGGAAATGAAAAACTTGCTGAAATTGAATCTGGATTTCCAAGACTACATGACTCTTTGGATTTAACAGAGTGGCTAGTGACATTAGACATAGGATGAGAATGGAGAGATTGGATCATCAAATCTATGTCACGATTCCTAGCATTTTGAGCATGGGTCATGTCTTCAAGCATCTTTCCATAATCGATGATTTCATTGTTTTGATGGAAAGAGGAAGTGTTGTCTTGGAAGTGTGAGTCAAAAGTGTGTGATGATGGAAAAGTTGACTCACACAAGAAATCTTTACTCGGTTCACAAGCAAATGGTTGTTCATTATGAAAAGGTGTAACTGAGTAAGATTCTTGAGAATATGGTGGAATTGGAGAGACAAATGGTTTTTGAAGTTGTTGCTCAACTCTCAATAAATTGGCTTCTAAACTCCTTTGCAACTCAGATTTTTCTTCAAATGGAGGTTCAGAAAAAGGAGTATAGGAAGTGGACTCGGGAAATGAATATGGTGGACAAGGATTTTGATAATTTGACTCGGGGTACTGGAATCCCCAATTACTCGGTAAAGAGTTGAAATTATTTTGGACATTATAATTATTAGATGGGGGGTATGGGTCATATTGATTCGGATAAGGCCAACCCGGCGTATTTGGTTGGTGCATATTGTAAAACACCGGGTTGGAATTATCCGAATATGGAGTGTGTGTGACATATGGATGGAAAGAATTGTAATTGTAAGCCATATCACACAATCACAAACAAAAACAAAACAAACAAACAAACAAACAAAAGAAGAAAAGAAAAGAAAAAATTCTAACCTAAGTTAGTGTAGACTTAGACCTAGACGACTCCTAACAAATAGACTGTCCACGGGAGGTTTAGTGTAGACTCTAACCACAAGCTAATCAGCCAGGGAAGGGTAAGGTTGGTGGGAGGTTTTCCGTCCAGAGACGTTCCTTAATTAAGTAACCAGCAACCTTCGGGCTTTCGACCCTCAACCCCTTTCCTAGACACCGATTTTGCAAGAGTTAAATTCCAACACTTTTCCCCCTTAGGATAATCTCCTAGATGAGTCCGAGATGTCCCTAGGGCCAACGTCTATTTTTTTATTAATTTAGGCTTGGGTTAGTGAGTGCTTGGGTTGTGGTTTTCGGGCTAAGGAAAGGGTAATGACCTTCCCCACCTTATCTTATTTACGGGTATGCCCTTAGAATTGAATTGTGCAAGTGTACAAGAAAAATAACCAAGATTCACTCTAAGCCAGAAAATCAAGCAAGAGTTTGTCCTAGTCTATTATGCAATGCAAACACGTACCTTGCCTCCAGCACTTTTCAACAGTAAAAGTAAAGAATTGAAGAGACACGTGCCTAAAATACAAGTGTCTAAACAATTTTAGCAATTATCAACCAATTTTTACTGTTTTTTAATTAAGCAGGAATACAGTGAACAACACAGGATTTCAAGTATAGAAACAGCAGTATTTTGCAGAACCAGAGGCTCTGCAGAAATTTGGTGAGATTTGAGCTCAGGACTGCCGCGTTCCCGCGGCTATTCTTGTGGATCCGCGGCACAATTAAAGAATCCTGGCCTCTGCTTTCTTGAGCAGAGGGCCAGGTTCACTTAGATGTTACTGCAGTAAATAATTTCCTGTTTTCTTCTCCTGTAACCTGCAACAGAGAAGAATAATAGTTTAGTACTTCACTTTAAACCAAAAAAAAAAAAATACGTCGCTCTCCCCGGCAACGGCGCCAAAAATTGATTAGGACTAAGGAGGGTGTACTTATTATGTGTATAGAATGTGATTGATGTACCCTTTCTTGTCTCCGCTATAGCATAGGGCTATACCGAGTCGGATCTCAGGGAGAGCTCGCGATAGAAGCTTTAAACGTATGGTAGTGAAGTGAACAAACTAGTATCCTTCTCTTGATTATAAACTTAGTGAAGCAAATACAAAAGAAACCAAAGAGGATGGATATGTTCATGGTGGAAGTGGAAAAGAAATCAAGAAGTGGTGTGGATGTGGTATTCACAAGAAAAGAACAAGAAACTTAAAGAAAGCAATCCATAACTAGCTTACCTTGCTAGCTTGCCAAGACTTACCAAACTCCTTGATAATGAAAGCTTGCCTAACGTTGTCACTCCGTTGGCTTAGAATTCCTCTCACATGTTGACCTAATTACTTTCTCATTTGCAAGATGGTGGTTTAACCATCGGAGAAGAGAAGATCATACACTTGCAAGATTAACAAAAGCAATCACCCATGAGTAGTTAAGTAGGCTAAGCTAGTGGTTTAAACTAGTACATGGAATGAAAATCTAGCTACAAGAAGCCATTAAAGAACTAAAACAAAGCTTGAATTAGATTGCAAGAACTAAACAAAGCAAGTAATAAAGCATGTAAAGAAAGCACAAGAAACTAGAATCAAACTCAAGTAGAGGAATGGAGGATGGATCAATCCTTGCATAGCTTCAATTGTCACCATTGATCATTACAAGCTCTCTCCCTCACAATCACTCTCTTTTGTAATGAAATCTAGGGATAGAGAAGAAGAGGGATCTACAAGAAATAAACCTAGAGAAAATACATGAAAATTACAACTAATGAACTAATCTCCTCTCCTCTCTTCTCTGATCAGTCCCAGCTCGCAGGTCCAAGTGAGGTATTTATAGCAGATTGAAGAAGCTTCTGGAGAGGAGTTCGTTGCCACAAAATCCGGGGCTCAACGGCCATGATCTTGCCGCGGATTGCCGCGGGATTGCGGCCAGATCTGGGCCGTTGGTCCAGATCTTTCTGGTACAGTTCAGTTGAGAGTTGGTTAGCCACGTGGACTACTTGGATTCTGAGTTTGTTGCGCGGATCTCTCTAGATCTGGATTGGATTTGGCTTTATCTTGAATCTTTAACTAATCACCTTAATTATTGCTTAATTAAGGTAATTAATTTGGCTAACTCTCCTTTAAGTGTGTACCTGCAAATATGTAGAGAAGAGGATTAAAAATCATTTATTTATTTGTATTATGCATGGGAGTTGTGATGTAAAATATGCAATATTGTGTACTAATCAGGAGCCTTAAGTCGGAAGTAACATGCTACGTCATCGATGCTGACACTTCCTATAACCTACTATTGGGACGACCATGGATTCACCGCAACTCCATCGTTCCCTCCACTCTCCACCAAGTCATGAAATACATTGACGGGAGTGGAAAGGTGCAAACGTTGATTGCCGAAAGGCATCCGTTTAAAGGGGTCGAAAATTATTTCACGGACTCCCTCCTATATCAGGATTCTGTGGAGACAAATGAAGCTCCGCAACCAGAGGAGCCAGACTCTGGTAATGAGGCCGACACTGAGCCCGAAAAAGAAGAGTGCCTGTGGGAATTAGAACCACTTGTAAAGAGCACTGATAAACTCGACGTTGATAATACCACCGACGATGTAGGCGGTTGGTACATTAATGAAGAATTAGATTTAGCGTACCTTTCTGTGTTTGCTTCTGATTCAGTACCGTCAGACACTAGCACTGAAGCAGATGACGATCTCTGGTCGGCAATGGATGCTTTGGCGTCGTTGCATGTACCTGTGAGATCGTCCTTCGAGACATACCAAGATAATGGTAATGCGCAAGAATCTATATTTATGGTTCCAGCCAGACGGAAAGGTCAAAAACTAATTCTTTTTGGGCGAATCTCGTCTGAACCAACGGCCCGCGAAGAATCGGAAGGCGAGGAGGAATCCCCTCAGTTCGGTCATTATGAACCAAAAGCACTCAGAATGATGAAATGCATGGGGTATGACCTAACAAGCAGACCCAGGTTAAACTTCGGCAAAGGAAGGAGAACGCTCCTTCGATCCTTTGTGCCAAAAGGAAAGGCCCCCGATTATTATCATCGGACGCGCCGGGGGTTGGGCTATGTATCAACTCCGGCTCCGTCAGCCTCTAATTCTGAAGAGTCATCAGGCCATAAATACTCTTCAGGCACGTCATCATGGGAGTCAGATGTCAGTCTTGACAACATCTTCGGAGAACTTTCGGTGAACATGGTTTCAACAAGCCACCTGGAAGACGGAGATGAAGAAATGATCCAATCTGATACAGATCCTTGGATCAAATATTTAAATACTCTTTGGGACACCCGCTTTGAACAGCGTGAGCCGCCCACAGAAGACAAGGTTGTTCAGATCAATCTGGGGGATGAGGCCAATCCTAAACCCATCTTCATAAGTGATGACCTGTCACCTTCGGAGAAAGAGAATCTAATATCTCTTGTACAAGAGTATATAGACGTCTTCGCCTGGAATTACGAGGACATGCCTGGACTTGATCCTCAAGTGGTTATGCACCGCCTCAACATCAATTCGGACGTAAAGCCTGTCAAACAACAGCAGCGACGGTTCCGTCCAGAAATAATGGAGGCAATTCAATCAGAAGTCAGAAAGCTTATCGATTCTGGCTTCATCAGGGAAGAACAGCATCCCGACTGGGTAGCCAACTGTTTTCCATTAATTTGAAAAGGGGAAAACTTACAAATAAAAGTTTGAGGAGCTAAATTACAAGTATTCTCAAAAGATTACAAGTAGATCTCCTCAGAGATTCTGGGAAAATGTGCCGATAGGAGTCTGGTCAGCGCGCGACCACTTTGTCCCTTTGACGATGCGAGCGAAGAGATTCCCTTCTCGCCTGGTTCCGGGAATCAGAGAATAGAGGATTGGTAGAATCCTCTTGCTACTTCTCAAAAGACCGCCTTTTGTGAGGAATTCCTTCTCGCCTGGTTCCGGAGATTCCTTGAGGAAAAGGGGTTGTTAGGGTATCACCACCCTGAAGAGAGAAGTATTTCTCTTGAAGATCTCTGAATTAGAGATTGCACGGCGCGTTGGTGAAGAAGCCTCTGCTTGTAGAGTCGATCCTCTTTTCTCCTCTCTTTCTCTGCAATTCCAGAAGATGCGGCGCGCTCTCGGAAAGCAGCCGATCTCCCTCCCTTGTGCCCCTGGCGGGCTATTTATAGGGAGGGCAAGGGTATAATCGTCCCCTTGAAGATATGGAAACAGATTGAACCGAATCTGTTTGAATCTGGAAAGTAACCTTGCTGCGAGGCTAGAATAGCTTCTGCGGAGCTAGAAAATGGTAAGTCGGTTGATCTTTCCGATTTGTTATGATCCTTTCCATATCGTTGGAGGATTCCCTCTGATCCTCTTACTCGTTTCAAGAGAGTTAAGAGATTGCGGCAATCACCTGCCATATTTGGTCTCTAATTGGATTTGATCAGATTGGATCCGATCTTATCCGGAGATTTGATTGGTCAAAGGTTGACCATAGCAGACCAATAGCGGAGCTGCCCGCTTTGAAGCTCATAGCGGAGCTAGAGGCAATTCCTGGCGAAGTCCGAAAAGAGGCTTTTCGGCGAAGCTGTCAATTAGCTTCCTGGCGATGCTCTGGACGATGTTAGCCTCGCAGGCGAGGCTATCTCCTTGGGCTAATGTAATGCTAAATTCTAGCATTTTAGACCTGCTGAGGTCTGTTTAGAAACAATCTGGGTTCACTGTTCTGCTTGCTGGATCAGTGGAGTCCAAGCTGCTTCCTTGTCCCTTGGAGGGTGGGTGAAAACTGGTCTTCAGCTCGTCTGTCGCTAGACATTGTTCGGACCAATGAGAATCTTATCTTTTTTAAGTGTCAACAAGACCCCCTTCAAAGTTTTTGAAAGTCTGCAATAGCCCAGACTTCGAAACACTTTGAACTGCTGTGATCGGTGGATGAAGTATGAACATCGCCATGATGGTTGAGTTCAGCTTCGCTTTCAATCCTGCTTTGGGATGAATTCGCCGAAGAATTGTGCAGATCCGCGAGTCGCTTCGCGTTTGCGTGCGGGTAGCTCCGCATCTGGATAAGTCCGCTTTGGAACTCTTCTTGCTTTTCCGAGACCAACCGCCGTGGGTCGATTACGAGGAGGATTACTCCTTCTCTTGCGCTGATCGAGAGAGATACTCTCCGATTTGCACGTTTTCAAGGGAGGATACTCCCTTTCTTCAAGGCGTCATGAGTGCCTTTTATGAGGGAGACGTTTTCTTCCCTTGTACGGTTCCAATGGAAACCGTCCCTGTTATCAAGGCGTAATGAATGCCTTAAATGCGCTCGTGCTTCTACGCTTGAGGTGGTTGCGCTCAGGCCATGGGGCCTATAAATAGGACGTTTGAGGTCCTCTGAAGAGAAGTGTCTTGCCTTTCTTCTTCTCTTCTCTTAGTTGAGAGAGATACTCAGATCTCTGAATTAGTGGGAAAGCCCACTCTGGTTGTTTAACCGGCCAAGGACCGGTAAGTCTTGATCATTCAAAGACTTCACCGCATTTAGGGAATTCATCTCCCTTGATTTAGCTTTGACAGCTTGCTTCAGGGATTAACTTCCCTTGTTCTTCACCTTGCAATTGGCTGCTGCGGAGGAGGATCTCATCATAGCTTTCTGCGAAGCTATCGCCTTGACTTGATCAGAAAGAGATCATTGCTTGTTAAGTCCGCTACGCAAGCAGGACTTGGGACTTGGCCTCTTCAATAGTTGAGCCAGTCTTGCCATATTGGTGAGGTTGAGACTGCACAAGATCAGTCTGACTTTGCCATATAGGCGAGGCTAGGACTTGGCGTTTGCTGAGCCAGCCCATGGTTGCTGTGCAGGCGGGGCTTATCCTCTGCTTTTGACTGAAGTCGGATTGCTTTGCCGTCGAAGAATCTGACTTAGTATTTTTACAGCTTTTTTCTGTGCTTGACTGCTAATTTGCTCCAATTTGGCTTGCAGTGAACTATGCTTGCCAGTCTGGTAACTTGATGGAAGAAGCCATAAAATTGCCTTGTGCTTCCCCGGTTGAAGCTTTATTTTTAAGCAGGAGGAACAATTCGGGGCAGCGGGTGCGCGTCCCAGAGGCTGTTGGCAAGCTCTTATCCAAGATGATTCGTTCTGAGGTGAGGCTGGCTGCCGCTTTTACCGGAGGTGATCCGCTTCAAGATCATGGGCGTCGCCTGTGGAATCGTCGACATTGTTGCCGACTTTCAACTTTGGTGGCCTTTGATGGCGATCCACTTCGGGAAAGTGGGCATCGCGCCTGTTAGATCACTGGTATCACTGCCGATTCCCATTATACGTGATCTATCGTGTTGGCGGCGATAGGTTTTTATTGCCAGGCTTCAACAAAAATGGCCTGGCAAGATCTGCCATTTTTGTGGAGAAAAATGACCGTGTCCTTGCGGCACCACTGATTACGGCCTTGTGCAGGAGGAAGGCCTTTCCTGTCCCGTTGATCTGGCTTGGTAGCAGATAAAACCGCTTGTATGCCTCAAATGATCCTGTTGGGCAATTGAGTGTGTTGTATGAAACACTACTTTGATGTAATATCAATGTACCCTTGCTTTTGAATCAATGAAAGTTCATCTTCTAATCATCTGGTTTGCTTGCTTTCATTGAGAGTTTGGCCATAGCTAGGCTAAACTGTGTGCGGAGCTAAGGACATAGTCCTTTCTTTGACTGATCTTCGCGAGACTGGCATGTCCCGTGAGCAGCACCTTTTTAGAGGACTAAGGTAAACCTTTTGGCGAAGTCCTTGAAGGATTGTGCGAAGTCCGCACTTTGCTCCAGTGCGAAGTTAACCCTTAGTGGGGTTGAACCGTCGCTCTTTGGGAAAGCGCCTCAGGCGCTTCGGGCACTGTTTCGAATTAATTCGAAACGGCGGCGTGTGCCCTTTTTCAAGGCCTCGATTTAGGCGCTGATTGGCCTATAAAAGCCCGATCGGGCTGAACAGAAAAAGATCTTCCTTTTTTCAGAGAATTTCTGTCTTTTCCTCTCCTTCCTCCTTCTTTGCTTCAGAGTTCTTTGAGAACCCTTGCATTTCTTCGATGGCGCCCAAAAGACGAGCGGGAAAGGAAGCAGCGACTTCTGCAGCAGAGGGCCTTCATCCTCCGGTCATTGAGCGACCTATCACTGGTAAGAGACTCTTCTCCCAGATCAGAGATGGTGATCTTCCTCCTTTGGAGTCGGTATCTGGCCATCAGGACGATCGAATATGATCCGTCCTTATCAGGGAACTCGTTTCCCTTTAACTTCCCTATTTTGCTTGCACCAGGGAAGTTAAGAACTGAACAGTTCTTCTTTGGGCTTTCGCACGAAGCCATAACTTGGGCCATCTCCGTCCTGTTTGAGGAACAGGACTTGAATAAGTCCTTTCAGTCATGATGACTTTTGACCATAATGCCCTCGGGGCTATACCACTTCCTGCTTAAGCGAAGTTGGTGCTTTGGATGTCTTCCTGCGAAGATGCAGTTTCATCCACGAGATCAAGCTTCATCGAAGCTATTGCCTTGCTGGCCTCGCTCGCTGAGCGAGGTTATGCCTTAGTGAATTCTCGTGTTTTCATATCCACTTGATTGATGAACTAATCATAGCTCATTTCTGTCTTTGCAGTGCATTACGCCTCCGGTATTCAGAGCAGTTTGTTCGGGCTAACCAGTCGAGTAGGTGGTAGCCTCAACCTGCAGTTCCATGGAGAGGCTTCTTTGTTTAGTGAGCGGAGTTCCCTTGTCCGGGATACACTCATCCAAGGCGGTCTCCCGCAGACCACCCGGAGTATCTTGACCACGGCTCCTCTTGAGGATGTCGATCGTCAGACTTACAGAAAGCCTGAGTTCATGTTCGGGGATGCCGCGCCTGATCCCGATCGCCAGTTGCAGGCCGGCGAAGGACAGTGGATCTTTCAATTGGACGGCGAGAAATCTTATCTTCCGTCCACTAAGCGACACTTCCCTTTGTCTTCCTTTGCTGCTGTGACTCAGGCTCAGAAGATGGCGTGGGGCGTGAGCCGAAGCGCTGAATCCGTCCATGTTGGGAGGTTGTCATATCAGTCCGGCTGCTCAAGGGCGGGGCCTCCTCTCAGCATAATGGGGCTATACCCTGGGAAGGTATCGCGGGAACTTCCCGTGGGAGAGAATCCGGCTGTGGTGCAGACTTTTGGCACCCAGTTCTGCGCAGTTGACGGGAACTACCCCGCCACTGACTTCAGGACTCCTGGTTGGGTTCATCCTCCTAAGACATGGTGGGCGGAGTTGACCAACTACATCCTCGATTACTTCACAGAGGACTTGGAGAGGTTAAACCTCCATGAGGCCGTCAGGGCGACCTGCTACGGCATTGAGACGAAGGTGGCGTGCTTCTACGCTATCCTTGAGTTGTATTGCCCAGCTTCGGGGACCTTCTTCACCCCGGTTGGTGAGTTGGGTATGGCTCTGCATGAGATGCGGGAAATCTCGGCCTTGCCTTTTGGGTCTCTTCCGTACGAAGAGTACTTTCCCTGTGAAGCAGAGTTGGCTCTGTTGGAGAAGCAGGAGCCTGCTTTGCTCGAGACTTATCGGGAACTGATGTGTCACTTGCACATTTGTTCCAGCATCCACACTGGTGGCAAGGGTAGCTCGAAGAGCTTAAAGAGCTGGGGGAGCTATCTGTTCCCGGACATGAAGAGTGCGCCTGAAGCAGCTCATTGCGGAGTTGCTGAAGGGGACATCTTGGCACGGATGGAGGCGCATGCTAAAAAGGACATCGTCGTGACAGAAGATGATGGTCCTTTTGAGGAAGGTGATGTCCTTCGGAGCTTTCACCACCAGGCTCGTCGGCCTATGTCTCGGAAAGCGCTGCTGGCCGGTTTCTTAACCATCTGGTTAAAGAAATGTGTGGTGCCGTCTTCCTCGGGTGACATTGTCCACCCGAATGTTCTGCTACCGGCCGTTCGCTTGGTCCATGGCCACCGTCTGGGTCTTCTCCCGGCTATGGTGTGATGTATCCAGAGGGGTCTCCGTGCACTGACGGAGGCTTTCTGCAGACCAACGCGTCGAGGAGAGGAAAGGGTGCCGTCCTGCCCTGTGACGGACCCAATCCTAGGGTAGGTTTGCCGTATACCTACTTGATGGCGTGGTTCGCCTTGCACTGCCCTGCTCTTATTGGAGCTGGGGCGGACCCTCCACAGGGTGTTCGAACGGCACTTCTCCGCCGTTTCGAAGGCTGTTCGTGGCAGAAGACTTACGTGGCCGAGGCTCGTAAGTTAGTGCGTCGTTATGACGCCTATAGCCTGTTCCGTTGTTTTCCTTGCATTCGGGATGCAGGATACAACGAGGAATTCTGCGATGATGAGTCGGGGCGGTCTCCCATGAGTCGGGGTGTTTTCGAGTGGCTGGTCAGCATCCGGCCCTCGCATTTGCTGTTCAGGAGCGGGGATACCTGCTACCTGAAACCCTACGTCCCGAGCCGGTTTGCCCGCCAATTCGGGTACGACCAGCTGTACGTGGGCAATCCGAATCCGGACTTGGCTTTCATGGGGAGCCTCATTGATGGGGCTCGTGCCTGGCGGTTCTTTACTGCGGATGGCACTGGGGCGTGGCTACGCACGCCGTTGAGGGATCCTGGTCTTCGGACGACCCTGTGCTTCTGCCAATGGTATACGGCTTCGAACTCCACGCCTCCTGGATTCAATGCCAACAGTTCGGGTGTGAGGTTGATCTCTCATCGGATGTGGCAGAAGACCTCTGAGAACTTTGCCTCCTGGATTCAACCGCAAATGATCTTCCTTTCTTCCTTGCCTCCTTGCCATCTCCTCCGTCCTTGGAACTTTGCCTTGTTGTACATCCTCCGGACGTTTTTGACTAGAAGTGAGAGCTCCTCGTCATCTTCTTCTTCATCATCTTCGTCGGAGTAAGTAGCATGACTTTTGAAGGCAATGGTCTTCTTTTTGGTAGGTGCCATGTCCTCCCTTGCCTTTCTCTCCATTTCATGGGTCTTCAAGTTCCCAATGAGTCCAATGAGCTCAATCTCATCTTTATCATTGAGTTCCTTCAATGTTGTAGCTTTCACTTCCCATGATGGAGGAAGAGCCCGGATGATCTTTCTCACCCTTTGATCATTGTTGATTTCTTCACCTAGAGAAGCAAGATCATTAGTAATCTTTGTAAACTTAGTAACCATATCATCTATGGTTTCATTCTCTTGCATGCAAAAATTTTCATATTGGGACCGAAGAAGGTCTATCTTGGCCCTCTTCACTTGTGATGTCCCCTCATGTGTTACTAGCAAATGGGTCCAAATCTCATAGGCGGATTTGCAATGGATGACTCTAGCTATGTCATCATCATTGAGGGCTTGTAGGAGTGCATAATGAGCCCTAGCATTGGCATCAAACTCCTTGGTCTCAATTTCGGACCAAGTAGATTCATCACCATCGGGGGCACTAAATTGTTTAGTCACGGCCTTTGCAACTCGGCTACCTTGCAAGAAAACAGTCATCTTAACCTTCCATATGGGAAAGTTAAGTCCATCAAACTTAGGGGGTGTCTTAATACCATCGGCCATGTTTACTATGTGGAAATGAATGAAATGATTAGCAATATGAGGATCTCTCTAAGGTTGTTAAGCCAAATCCTAGAGTCCAAGCTCTGATACCAATTGAAATACACCTAGAGGGGGGGTGAATAGGTGTAATTGCTAATCTAATGCTCTTTTTAAATTTTACTTAAGTGAGTGATGCAACGATCTCTCAAAACACGACTAAGAGCCGAATACCCCTTGCGAGGTTCTGAACTCCTTCCTCCCAATTCCCCTTAAATGGGTTAGAGGTGCGCCATGCAACCGTGTTGTATTGAGGTGTGATCGAACAATTCCAAGTATGAAATGCGATGATGAAATGTACACAAGTAATATAGCAAGAAAAGTAAACAAGTAAGGATTGCACAAATAAAATGTTAGTTCTCAAGCAATAAATTGAAAGCAAGTAAAGCAAGAGAGAATTAGACAAGATGACACAAAAGCAATCGCAAACAAAGTGATTTGTTTCGAGGTTCGAGCCCGTAGCTCTAGTCCCCGCCTTCACCTCCGTGAAGGGTTTCCACTATCCCCTTAGGATCCCGTACAAGTTAGGCCTCCAAAGACCTCAAGCCCGTAGCTTCACCTTACAAAGAAACTCCACCGAGGAGCTTGTCTCCACAAGAACAAGAATTACAAATAGTGATCTTTAACTAGACCACAACACTCTTTTACAAACACTCTCACTCTTTTACAACTTCACCTATAGAAAGAATATGAAATTTTTGGCTCTATGAAGTGTGGTGAGAAAAGCTTCAGTTGTAGAGTGACACTAGAGATCAAACAACAACTGAAAAACCAATTTGAAAGAATGGAAATGAAAGCTTTAAACTATTTATCTCTTTCTCTTGAAAAACAATGAAAACTTGTATTTTTCTTGGTCCATAACTAAGGCCTATTTCCCACTATTTATAGGGAGAGAATAGGTTAAAAACTCTGATTTTTCCAGCTAATATCACCTGCAAAAGCACCCCAACAACCCTCTAAAAAGTCTGTTAAAACAGAAAATAAAACAGTTTTTCAGAACAGCCCAAAGAGGAAAGAGCCGTTGGAGGTGTTGCAGGCCTACCGGTCGACTGCCGGTCGACCGGGACCCTGCTGGCAAAAGAGCCGTTATGGCTCCGGTCGACTGCCAGTCGACCGATCGCAAGAAAGGAAACACAGTTTCCTTCTACCGGTCGACCGACCCAGTCGACCGGAAAGATACAGAGAGCAAACATCTAATTTCGGTCGACCGGTATGTAGGTCCGGTCGACCGACAGACATGCACAGCCTGTGCATGTCTGGGCACAGCAGCCGGTCGACTGGGCCGGTCGACCGGTCTGCCTGGAAAACTGTTTTTCTGGGCAGATTTTAAGATAGAAAATTTTGTATAAAATCTTTAAAAATCTGAAGCTAAGTTTTATGCTGAAAATAGTTTATATACATGTATTTAAACAAGTTTTTGAAGATGTAAAGCTTTGGGTACATGTATGTATAAACTAAGGCATAAACCTAGAAATAAATATTTTGAAAACATAGAAACATACAAAACAAATGTGTGTGCAAATCCTAGAGCCAAATTTCACATATTCTATCTTTACAAAACTAAACTTACAAACTACAATGGTCTTCAAGACTTCAACTTGAGCTATCTTCTCTTGATCTTCAATATTGCAATTTGAGCCCAATTTGACTTGTCTTGAGTCCAATACACCTTCCTTTAGGGAAGAATTCATCTCTTTAATATATAAACCTGAAACACACTTAAACAACAATTTATATTAGTACCAATAACTAATATGTTTTGTAATCATCAAAATACACTAAACATGGGTTGATTGTAACCTTGGGCCAACAATCTCCCCCTTTTTGATGATGACAAAACATATGAGTTATTAAACAAATAAAAGAAGAAAGAGCTTGGAAAGCTCCCCCTTAAACAATGCTATGTATTTAACATGAATATGAACATTATGTAAACATACATAAAGCATTGAAAAATATCATCACCAGAAAAAAATAAACTACCATAAGGAATAACAAAATTTAAAACAAACCACATATTTTTCTCCATATATTTTCTCCCAAAACTAATATATATTTATGTTTCTCCCCCTTTTTGTCATACATCAAAAAGGTTAAAAAAAAATTTTAAGACAAAACAAAACAAACATATTAGAAACCAAAACAAAACAAACTAAGATATTTTAAGTATCAATCTTACATACATTCAATTCACCACAAATAAATGAAAATCTTGCATAATCTAAAGGTTTTGTGAAAATATCTGCAAGTTGAAAATCTGTGGAAACAAAATCAATATCTATGTCACCTTTTTCAAAGTGATCTCTAAGAAAATGATATCTAATGTCTATATGTTTGGTTTTACTATGTTGATTAGCATTTTTGGTCATGTGAATAGCACTAGTATTATCACAATAAATCTTAACATGATCAAAATGTAAATCAAAATCGAGAAGAGTATGTTTCATCCAAAGTACTTGTGCACAACAAGCTCCGGCTGCTACATACTCTGCCTCGGCGGTTGAAAGGGCTACACTATTTTGCTTTTTGGAAGACCAAGACACAAGACAATTGCCCAAGAATTGGCAAGTGCCACTTGTGCTCTTCCTATCTACCCTACAACCGGCATAGTCGGCATCCGAATAACTAGTCATGGTAAATTGGTTAGTTTTCGGATACCACAAACCTAAATCAATTGTGCCCTTAAGATACCTAATTATGCGTTTTACCGCTATTAAGTGTGATTCCTTAGGACATGATTGAAAACGTGCACATAAACATACGGAAAACATTATATCCGGCATACTAGCCGTAAGATAGAGTAAACTACCAATCATGCTACGAAATAATTTGATGTCTACTTCCTTACCTTGTTCGTCCTTGTCAAGTTTCGTAGTGGTTGCCATGGGAGTCTTTGCTACTTTGGATCCTTCAAGCCCGAACCTCTTGATGAGTTCTTTGGTGTACTTGGCTTGGTTGATGAATGTCCCATCACTACGTTGCTTGATTTGAAGTCCAAGGAAGAAGTTGAGCTCTCCCATCATAGACATCTCGAATTCCTTTTTCATGCATGACTCAAAATTCTTGCAAAGTGAAACATTAGTAGATCCAAAATAATGTCATCAACATAAATTTGAACTATGAGGATATCTAGATCTATATGTTTGGTAAATAATGTTTTATCAACTTTTCCTTTCTTAAAATCATTTGAAAGCAAAAATGAAGACAATCTTTCATACCAAGCCCTAGGGGCTTGTTTTAAACCATATAGTGCTTTATCTAATTTATAAACATAATTAGGGTGTGTAGGATCAACAAACCCGGGGGTTGTTCAACATACACCTCCTCATCAATATAATCATTAAGAAAAGCACTCTTTACATCCATTTGAAATAACTTAAAATCTTTAAATGAGGCATATGCTAAGGTCATCCGTATGGCTTCGAGCCGTGCTACGGGTGCAAAGGTTTCTTCAAAATCGATTCCCTCGATTTGAGTGTAACCTTGGGCAACTAACCTAGCCTTATTTCTAACTACATTACCCGATTCATCCAACTTGTTCTTAAAGATCCATTTAGTGCCAATAGTTGGTCTATCTTGGGGCCTAGGAACAAGGTGCCAAACTTGGTTGCGCTCAAATTGATTGAGCTCCTCTTGCATAGCTAGCAACCAATATGAATCGGCCTCGGCCTCGAGGACATTTTTAGGTTCTATGTGTGAAATAAAAGCAAAATTACCACAAAAATCTTGAATCTTAGAGCGAGTGGTTACCCCTTTTGATACTTCACCTATGACGAGGTCCTTGGGATGATGAGGATTGAATCTCCACTCCTTTGGTAGTGGTTGAGAGGGCTCCTCTTCATTTGCTTGATGTTTATTTCCTTGAGCCTCTTCCACTTTGGCTTCACCTCCATCACCATCCTTTGGCTTGTCTCCCATGGTAGAAGCATCCTCCAAGGTCACTTTCTCCAAGCCTTCATCTAAAGCATCAATTTCTACACAATTCTTAACAAACTTGTTAGATTCCTCAAATTTAACATGAATAGATTCCTCAATAGTCAAAGTTGACCTATTGAAGACTCTATAAGCCTTACTAGTATTTGAGTAACCTACAAAAATAGCCTCATATGCTTTTGCATCAAATTTTCCCAAATTAATATTTGTATTTAAAACAAAACATTTGCAACCAAACACTTTGAAATAAGAAACATTGGGTTTTTTAGAAAAATACATCTCATAAGAAGTCTTAGTAGTATTTTTACATAGGAAAACACGATTTGCAATGTAACATGAAGTATGAACGGCCTCGGCCCACAAATAATGTGGTAGACCATGTTCATTTAACATTGTCCTAGCCATCTCTTGTAAAGTACGATTTTTCCGCTCAACTACTCCATTTTGTTGTGGAGTTCTAGGACAAGAAAGTTCATGTTTTATTCCATGTTCCTCACAAAAAGTGGTAAAGGGAAGGTTAATGAACTCACCTCCTCTATCACTTCTTATTTTAATTATTGAGGAGTCATTTTCCTTTTCAACTCTTTTCTTAAAGGCTTGAAAATGTGAAAAGGTTTGACTTTTATGTTCAAGAAAATAAACCCAAGTAAAACGCGAAAAATCATCTACTAAAACATAAGCAAATCTACTCCCACTTAAACTTTTGGTTTGTGTAGGGCCAAATAAATCCATGTGGATTAGCTCCAATGGACGTGATGACATGATATCCTTAATTGATTTGAATGAGGACTTAGTTTGTTTCCCAAATTGACATGCGTCACAAACTCGGTCCTTTTCAAAGTTCAATGAAGGAATACCCTTCACCATTTCCTTAGAGTTAAGCCTAGAAATATGGTCAAATGAAACGTGGCCTAATCTCCTATGCCATAACCAAGAGTCGTCATCGAGGGCTTTTAAACATGTTATATTACAAGACATATTTAGCATATCAATCATATAAACATTGCTTTCACGAAAACCGGAAAATACACAAACATTGGAAGTTCTATCAATTACTTTACAAGCAACATTGTCAAAAACTACATCAAAACCTTTATCACAAAGTTGACTAACACTCAAGAGATTATGCTTGAGGCCATCAACTAAAACTACATTTTCAATTAAAGGAGAGGTGCCAAGTTTTACATTACCAATACCGATGATTTTACCCTTGGCGTCATCTCCGAAGGTGACGGTGCCACCTTCATGATATCTTGATAGGGTTGCAAAGTTGTTGATGTCCCAAGTCATGTGTCTTGAGCAACCGCTATCAAGATACCATAAACCTCTACGTCTTTGAGCTTTGGAAAGTACCTACATCATTTAAAACAATAGTTGACATTGGTACCCAAACTTTCTTGGGTCCTTGAAAGTTAGTGTTACGAACCCAAACATTATGATGTGATGCACTTAGTCTATCATAACAAAAATTAGCTAAGTGTCCTTTCCGTCCACAATGTGAACATGAGTACACTTTTCTATACATGAATGCATGGTGTGTGTGTGAAGTGTGAGCATGCTTTGGGGGTTTACCATGATGCATAGGTTGTGTAGCATGTACATGAGCATGAGCATGAGCATGATGAATATTTTTCTTAGGAGCTTGTTTCTTAGGAAACATATTCTCCATCTTCTTCTTATCAAATTCACTACACTTTTTCAAAACAACATCTAATGAGTCTAATCTTTCCTTAAGCATGGCAATCTCATTAGAGTCTACAAATGGGGTCTTTCCTTTACAAGCAATCTTATATTTTTCAAAATCATTTTTAGTGGAAACTAAAGAAGAATGCAAGTCATTATTTTCTTTAGAAAGATTTAACACTTGAATATTCAAAGATTCATTATCCTTTTTCATTTTCAAGTACTTTTTCTTCATGAAGTCATAATTTTGAGAAAGTTCTACAAATGCTTCTCCTAGCTCATCCATGGATAAATCATCATCAAGAAGAGTTGAGGGGGTTACCTTGCTTGTGCTCTCATTTGCCATGAAGCACATATTGGCGGTGTCGATCTCCTCCTCGGATTCACTTTCGTCATCCCATGTTGCTTTCATAGCCTTCTTCTTGTATGGCTTCTTGGATGAAGATGGCTTCACTTGGTCCGGACACTCCGCTACTATGTGTCCCGGCTTTTGGCAATTAAAGCAAATGATCTTCCTTTCTTCCTTGCCTCCTTGCCATCTCCTCCGTCCTTGGAACTTTGCCTTGTTGTACATCCTCCGGACGTTTTTGACTAGAAGTGAGAGCTCCTCGTCATCTTCTTCTTCATCATCTTCGTCGGAGTAAGTAGCATGACTTTTGAAGGCAATGGTCTTCTTTTTGGTAGGTGCCATGTCCTCCCTTGCCTTTCTCTCCATTTCATGGGTCTTCAAGTTCCCAATGAGTCCAATGAGCTCAATCTCATCTTTATCATTGAGTTCCTTCAATGTTGTAGCTTTCACTTCCATGATGGAGGAAGAGCCCGGATGATCTTTCTCACCCTTTGATCATTGTTGATTTCTTCACCTAGAGAAGCAAGATCATTAGTAATCTTTGTAAACTTAGTAACCATATCATCTATGGTTTCATTCTCTTGCATGCAAAAATTTTCATATTGGGACCGAAGAAGGTCTATCTTGGCCCTCTTCACTTGTGATGTCCCCTCATGTGTTACTAGCAAATGGGTCCAAATCTCATAGGCGGATTTGCAATGGATGACTCTAGCTATGTCATCATCATTGAGGGCTTGTAGGAGTGCATAATGAGCCCTAGCATTGGCATCAAACTCCTTGGTCTCAATTTCGGACCAAGTAGATTCATCACCATCGGGGGCACTAAATTGTTTAGTCACGGCCTTTGCAACTCGGCTACCTAGAGATTGCAAGAAAACAGTCATCTTAACCTTCCATATGGGAAAGTTAAGTCCATCAAACTTAGGGGGTGTCTTAATACCATCGGCCATGTTTACTATGTGGAAATGAATGAAATGATTAGCAATATGAGGATCTCTCTAAGGTTGTTAAGCCAAATCCTAGAGTCCAAGCTCTGATACCAATTGAAATACACCTAGAGGGGGGGTGAATAGGTGTAATTGCTAATCTAATGCTCTTTTTAAATTTTACTTAAGTGAGTGATGCAACGATCTCTCAAAACACGACTAAGAGCCGAATGCCCCTTGCGAGGTTCTGAACTCCTTCCTCCCAATTCCCCTTAAATGGGTTAGAGGTGCGCCATGCAACCGTGTTGTATTGAGGTGTGATCGAACAATTCCAAGTATGAAATGCGATGATGAAATGTACACAAGTAATATAGCAAGAAAAGTAAACAAGTAAGGATTGCACAAATAAAATGTTAGTTCTCAAGCAATAAATTGAAAGCAAGTAAAGCAAGAGAGAATTAGACAAGATGACACAAAAGCAATCGCAAACAAAGTGATTTGTTTCGAGGTTCGAGCCCGTAGCTCTAGTCCCCGCCTTCACCTCCGTGAAGGGTTTCCACTATCCCCTTAGGATCCCGTACAAGTTAGGCCTCCAAAGACCTCAAGCCCGTAGCTTCACCTTACAAAGAAACTCCACCGAGGAGCTTGTCTCCACAAGAACAAGAATTACAAATAGTGATCTTTAACTAGACCACAACACTCTTTTACAAACACTCTCACTCTTTTACAACTTCACCTATAGAAAGAATATGAAATTTTTGGCTCTATGAAGTGTGGTGAGAAAAGCTTCAGTTGTAGAGTGACACTAGAGATCAAACAACAACTGAAAAACCAATTTGAAAGAATAGAAATGAAAGCTTTAAACTATTTATCTCTTTCTCTTGAAAAACAATGAAAACTTGTATTTTTCTTGGTCCATAACTAAGGCCTATTTCCCACTATTTATAGGGAGAGAATAGGTTAAAAACTCTGATTTTTCCAGCTAATATCACCTGCAAAAGCACCCCAACAACCCTCTAAAAAGTCTGTTAAAACAGAAAATAAAACAGTTTTTCAGAACAGCCCAAAGAGGAAAGAGCCGTTGGAGGTGTTGCAGGCCTACCGGTCGACTGCCGGTCGACCGGGACCCTGCTGGCAAAAGAGCCGTTATGGCTCCGGTCGACTGCCAGTCGACCGATCGCAAGAAAGGAAACACAGTTTCCTTCTACCGGTCGACCGACCCAGTCGACCGGAAAGATACAGAGAGCAAACATCTAATTTCGGTCGACCGGTATGTAGGTCCGGTCGACCGACAGACATGCACAGCCTGTGCATGTCTGGGCACAGCAGCCGGTCGACTGGGCCGGTCGACCGGTCTGCCTGGAAAACTGTTTTTCTGGGCAGATTTTAAGATAGAAAATTTTGTATAAAATCTTTAAAAATCTGAAGCTAAGTTTTATGCTGAAAATAGTTTATATACATGTATTTAAACAAGTTTTTGAAGATGTAAAGCTTTGGGTACATGTATGTATAAACTAAGGCATAAACCTAGAAATAAATATTTTGAAAACATAGAAACATACAAAACAAATGTGTGTGCAAATCCTAGAGCCAAATTTCACATATTCTATCTTTACAAAACTAAACTTACAAACTACAATGGTCTTCAAGACTTCAACTTGAGCTATCTTCTCTTGATCTTCAATATTGCAATTTGAGCCCAATTTGACTTGTCTTGAGTCCAATACACCTTCCTTTAGGGAAGAATTCATCTCTTTAATATATAAACCTGAAACACACTTAAACAACAATTTATATTAGTACCAATAACTAATATGTTTTGTAATCATCAAAATACACTAAACATGGGTTGATTGTAACCTTGGGCCAACAATCTCCCCTTTTTGATGATGACAAAACATATGAGTTATTAAACAAATAAAAGAAGAAAGAGCTTGGAAAGCTCCCCCTTAAACAATGCTATGTATTTAACATGAATATGAACATTATGTAAACATACATAAAGCATTGAAAAATATCATCACCAGAAAAAAATAAACTACCATAAGGAATAACAAAATTTAAAACAAACCACATATTTTTCTCCATATATTTCTCCCAAAACTAATATATATTTATGTTTCTCCCCTTTTTGTCATACATCAAAAAGGGTTAAAAAAAAAATTTTAAGACAAAACAAAACAAACATATTAGAAACCAAAACAAAACAAACTAAGATATTTTAAGTATCAATCTTACATACATTCAATTCACCACAAATAAATGAAAATCTTGCATAATCTAAAGGTTTTGTGAAAATATCTGCAAGTTGAAAATCTGTGGAAACAAAATCAATATCTATGTCACCTTTTTCAAAGTGATCTCTAAGAAAATGATATCTAATGTCTATATGTTTGGTTTTACTATGTTGATTAGCATTTTTGGTCATGTGAATAGCACTAGTATTATCACAATAAATCTTAACATGATCAAAATGTAAATCAAAATCGAGAAGAGTATGTTTCATCCAAAGTACTTGTGCACAACAAGCTCCGGCTGCTACATACTCTGCCTCGGCGGTTGAAAGGGCTACACTATTTTGCTTTTTGGAAGACCAAGACACAAGACAATTGCCCAAGAATTGGCAAGTGCCACTTGTGCTCTTCCTATCTACCCTACAACCGGCATAGTCGGCATCCGAATAACTAGTCATGGTAAATTGGTTAGTTTTCGGATACCACAAACCTAAATCAATTGTGCCCTTAAGATACCTAATTATGCGTTTTACCGCTATTAAGTGTGATTCCTTAGGACATGATTGAAAACGTGCACATAAACATACGGAAAACATTATATCCGGCCTACTAGCCGTAAGATAGAGTAAACTACCAATCATGCTACGAAATAATTTGATGTCTACTTCCTTACCTTGTTCGTCCTTGTCAAGTTTCGTAGTGGTTGCCATGGGAGTCTTTGCTACTTTGGATCCTTCAAGCCCGAACCTCTTGATGAGTTCTTTGGTGTACTTGGCTTGGTTGATGAATGTCCCATCACTACGTTGCTTGATTTGAAGTCCAAGGAAGAAGTTGAGCTCTCCCATCATAGACATCTCGAATTCCTTTTTCATGCATGACTCAAAATTCTTGCAAAGTGAAACATTAGTAGATCCAAAAATAATGTCATCAACATAAATTTGAACTATGAGGATATCTAGATCTATATGTTTGGTAAATAATGTTTTATCAACTTTTCCTTTCTTAAAATCATTTGAAAGCAAAAATGAAGACAATCTTTCATACCAAGCCCTAGGGGCTTGTTTTAAACCATATAGTGCTTTATCTAATTTATAAACATAATTAGGGTGTGTAGGATCAACAAACCCGGGGGGTTGTTCAACATACACCTCCTCATCAATATAACCATTAAGAAAAGCACTCTTTACATCCATTTGAAATAACTTAAAATCTTTAAATGAGGCATATGCTAAGGTCATCCGTATGGCTTCGAGCCGTGCTACGGGTGCAAAGGTTTCTTCAAAATCGATTCCCTCGATTTGAGTGTAACCTTGGGCAACTAACCTAGCCTTGTTTCTAACTACATTACCCGATTCATCCAACTTGTTCTTAAAGATCCATTTAGTGCCAATAGTTGGTCTATCTTGGGGCCTAGGAACAAGGTGCCAAACTTGGTTGCGCTCAAATTGATTGAGCTCCTCTTGCATAGCTAGCAACCAATATGAATCGGCCTCGGCCTCGAGGACATTTTTAGGTTCTATGTGTGAAATAAAAGCAAAATTACCACAAAAATCTTGAATCTTAGAGCGAGTGGTTACCCCTTTTGATACTTCACCTATGACGAGGTCCTTGGGATGATGAGGATTGAATCTCCACTCCTTTGGTAGTGGTTGAGAGGGCTCCTCTTCATTTGCTTGATGTTTATTTCCTTGAGCCTCTTCCACTTTGGCTTCACCTCCATCACCATCCTTTGGCTTGTCTCCCATGGTAGAAGCATCCTCCAAGGTCACTTTCTCCAAGCCTTCATCTAAAGCATCAATTTCTACACAATTCTTAACAAACTTGTTAGATTCCTCAAATTTAACATGAATAGATTCCTCAATAGTCAAAGTTGACCTATTGAAGACTCTATAAGCCTTACTAGTATTTGAGTAACCTACAAAAATAGCCTCATATGCTTTTGCATCAAATTTTCCCAAATTAATATTTGTATTTAAAACAAAACATTTGCAACCAAACACTTTGAAATAAGAAACATTGGGTTTTTTAGAAAAATACATCTCATAAGAAGTCTTAGTAGTATTTTTACATAGGAAAACACGATTTGCAATGTAACATGAAGTATGAACGGCCTCGGCCCACAAATAATGTGGTAGACCATGTTCATTTAACATTGTCCTAGCCATCTCTTGTAAAGTACGATTTTTTCGCTCAACTACTCCATTTTGTTGTGGAGTTCTAGGACAAGAAAGTTCATGTTTTATTCCATGTTCCTCACAAAAAGTGGTAAAGGGAAGGTTAATGAACTCACCTCCTCTATCACTTCTTATTTTAATTATTGAGGAGTCATTTTCCTTTTCAACTCTTTTCTTAAAGGCTTGAAAATGTGAAAAGGTTTGACTTTTATGTTCAAGAAAATAAACCCAAGTAAAACGCGAAAAATCATCTACTAAAACATAAGCAAATCTACTCCCACTTAAACTTTTGGTTTGTGTAGGGCCAAATAAATCCATGTGGATTAGCTCCAATGGACGTGATGACATGATATCCTTAATTGATTTGAATGAGGACTTAGTTTGTTTCCCAAATTGACATGCGTCACAAACTCGGTCCTTTTCAAAGTTCAATGAAGGAATACCCTTCACCATTTCCTTAGAGTTAAGCCTAGAAATATGGTCAAATGAAACGTGGCCTAATCTCCTATGCCATAACCAAGAGTCGTCATCGAGGGCTTTTAAACATGTTATATTACAAGACATATTTAGCATATCAATCATATAAACATTGCTTTCACGAAAACCGGAAAATACACAAACATTGGAAGTTCTATCAATTACTTTACAAGCAACATTGTCAAAAACTACATCAAAACCTTTATCACAAAGTTGACTAACACTCAAGAGATTATGCTTGAGGCCATCAACTAAAACTACATTTTCAATTAAAGGAGAGGTGCCAAGTTTTACATTACCAATACCGATGATTTTACCCTTGGCGTCATCTCCGAAGGTGACGGTGCCACCTTCATGATATCTTGATAGGGTTGCAAAGTTGTTGATGTCCCAAGTCATGTGTCTTGAGCAACCGCTATCAAGATACCATAAACCTCTACGTCTTTGAGCTTTGGAAAGTACCTACATCATTTAAAACAATAGTTGACATTGGTACCCAAACTTTCTTGGGTCCTTGAAAGTTAGTGTTACGAACCCAAACATTATGATGTGATGCACTTAGTCTATCATAACAAAAATTAGCTAAGTGTCCTTTCCGTCCACAATGTGAACATGAGTACACTTTTCTATACATGAATGCATGGTGTGTGTGTGAAGTGTGAGCATGCTTTGGGGGTTTACCATGATGCATAGGTTGTGTAGCATGTACATGAGCATGAGCATGAGCATGATGAATATTTTTCTTAGGAGCTTGTTTCTTAGGAAACATATTCTCCATCTTCTTCTTATCAAATTCACTACACTTTTTCAAAACAACATCTAATGAGTCTAATCTTTCCTTAAGCATGGCAATCTCATTAGAGTCTACAAATGGGGTCTTTCCTTTACAAGCAATCTTATATTTTTCAAAATCATTTTTAGTGAAAACTAAAGAAGAATGCAAGTCATTATTTTCTTTAGAAAGATTTAACACTTGAATATTCAAAGATTCATTATCCTTTTTCATTTTCAAGTACTTTTTCTTCATGAAGTCATAATTTTGAGAAAGTTCTACAAATGCTTCTCCTAGCTCATCCATGGATAAATCATCATCAAGAAGAGTTGAGGGGGTTACCTTGCTTGTGCTCTCATTTGCCATGAAGCACATATTGGCGGTGTCGATCTCCTCCTCGGATTCACTTTCGTCATCCCATGTTGCTTTCATAGCCTTCTTCTTGTATGGCTTCTTGGATGAAGATGGCTTCACTTGGTCCGGACACTCCGCTACTATGTGTCCCGGCTTTTGGCAATTAAAGCAAATGATCTTCCTTTCTTCCTTGCCTCCTTGCCATCTCCTCCGTCCTTGGAACTTTGCCTTGTTGTACATCCTCCGGACGTTTTTGACTAGAAGTGAGAGCTCCTCGTCATCTTCTTCTTCATCATCTTCGTCGGAGTAAGTAGCATGACTTTTGAAGGCAATGGTCTTCTTTTTGGTAGGTGCCATGTCCTCCCTTGCCTTTCTCTCCATTTCATGGGTCTTCAAGTTCCCAATGAGTCCAATGAGCTCAATCTCATCTTTATCATTGAGTTCCTTCAATGTTGTAGCTTTCACTTCCCATGATGGAGGAAGAGCCCGGATGATCTTTCTCACCCTTTGATCATTGTTGATTTCTTCACCTAGAGAAGCAAGATCATTAGTAATCTTTGTAAACTTAGTAACCATATCATCTATGGTTTCATTCTCTTGCATGCAAAAATTTTCATATTGGGACCGAAGAAGGTCTATCTTGGCCCTCTTCACTTGTGATGTCCCCTCATGTGTTACTAGCAAATGGGTCCAAATCTCATAGGCGGATTTGCAATGGATGACTCTAGCTATGTCATCATCATTGAGGGCTTGTAGGAGTGCATAATGAGCCCTAGCATTGGCATCAAACTCCTTGGTCTCAATTTCGGACCAAGTAGATTCATCACCATCGGGGGCACTAAATTGTTTAGTCACGGCCTTTGCAACTCGGCTACCTAGAGATTGCAAGAAAACAGTCATCTTAACCTTCCATATGGGAAAGTTAAGTCCATCAAACTTAGGGGGTGTCTTAATACCATCGGCCATGTTTACTATGTGGAAATGAATGAAATGATTAGCAATATGAGGATCTCTCTAAGGTTGTTAAGCCAAATCCTAGAGTCCAAGCTCTGATACCAATTGAAATACACCTAGAGGGGGGTGAATAGGTGTAATTGCTAATCTAATGCTCTTTTTAAATTTTACTTAAGTGAGTGATGCAACGATCTCTCAAAACACGACTAAGAGCCGAATACCCCTTGCGAGGTTCTGAACTCCTTCCTCCCAATTCCCCTTAAATGGGTTAGAGGTGCGCCATGCAACCGTGTTGTATTGAGGTGTGATCGAACAATTCCAAGTATGAAATGCGATGATGAAATGTACACAAGGAATATAGCAAGAAAAGTAAACAAGTAAGGATTGCACAAATAAAATGTTAGTTCTCAAGCAATAAATTGAAAGCAAGTAAAGCAAGAGAGAATTAGACAAGATGACACAAAAGTAATCGCAAACAAAGTGATTTGTTTCGAGGTTCGAGCCCGTAGCTCTAGTCCCCGCCTTCACCTCCGTGAAGGGTTTCCACTATCCCCTTAGGATCCCGTACAAGTTAGGCCTCCAAAGACCTCAAGCCCGTAGCTTCACCTTACAAAGAAACTCCACCGAGGAGCTTGTCTCCACAAGAACAAGAATTACAAATAGTGATCTTTAACTAGACCACAACACTCTTTTACAAACACTCTCACTCTTTTACAACTTCACCTATAGAAAGAATATGAAATTTTTGGCTCTATGAAGTGTGGTGAGAAAAGCTTCAGTTGTAGAGTGACACTAGAGATCAAACAACAACTGAAAAACCAATTTGAAAGAATGGAAATGAAAGCTTTAAACTATTTATCTCTTTCTCTTGAAAAACAATGAAAACTTGTATTTTTCTTGGTCCATAACTAAGGCCTATTTCCCACTATTTATAGGGAGAGAATAGGTTAAAACTCTGATTTTTCCAGCTAATATCACCTGCAAAAGCACCCCAACAACCCTCTAAAAAGTCTGTTAAAACAGAAAATAAAACAGTTTTTCAGAACAGCCCAAAGAGGAAAGAGCCGTTGGAGGTGTTGCAGGCCTACCGGTCGACTGCCGGTCGACCGGGACCCTGCTGGCAAAAGAGCCGTTATGGCTCCGGTCGACTGCCAGTCGACCGATCGCAAGAAAGGAAACACAGTTTCCTTCTACCGGTCGACCGACCCAGTCGACCGGAAAGATACAGAGAGCAAACATCTAATTTCGGTCGACCGGTATGTAGGTCCGGTCGACCGACAGACATGCACAGCCTGTGCATGTCTGGGCACAGCAGCCGGTCGACTGGGCCGGTCGACCGGTCTGCCTGGAAAACTGTTTTTCTGGGCAGATTTTAAGATAGAAAATTTTGTATAAAATCTTTAAAAATCTGAAGCTAAGTTTTATGCTGAAAATAGTTTATATACATGTATTTAAACAAGTTTTTGAAGATGTAAAGCTTTGGGTACATGTATGTATAAACTAAGGCATAAACCTAGAAATAAATATTTTGAAAACATAGAAACATACAAAACAAATGTGTGTGCAAATCCTAGAGCCAAATTTCACATATTCTATCTTTACAAAACTAAACTTACAAACTACAATGGTCTTCAAGACTTCAACTTGAGCTATCTTCTCTTGATCTTCAATATTGCAATTTGAGCCCAATTTGACTTGTCTTGAGTCCAATACACCTTCCTTTAGGGAAGAATTCATCTCTTTAATATATAAACCTGAAACACACTTAAACAACAATTTATATTAGTACCAATAACTAATATGTTTTGTAATCATCAAAATACACTAAACATGGGTTGATTGTAACCTTGGGCCAACACATTAGTGGCTGAGCCGTCGGTTGCTGAACCGACTACTGGTAAGATTGACCCCATCCATATGATGCGCCATTGATGTATCCACAGTAACACCTCATTTGCTTCTTGTTGCAGGAACTGAGGCAGTTGGAGAGCAAGGGGAACACTATGATCCCCTGTTCACTTATAGGACTGCAGCCAGCTCTTCCGCTCACTCGCAAGGATCTGGGAGTGGCGTAGCTGATGTCGGTCTATCGGGTGCTGGGACTTCCAGGGGAAATCCTGTGGCATCAAGCTCTGTTGAGTGGTCTGCGGGGGACTCGGCGGGCGAGAGCGGGCCGGCTATTCGCGTCGAGTCCGGTAAGAACTTCCCGATGGGACCCTTGGATTCCGATGCGGCTGACGAGGTGACATCGGCCTTCGGTATGACTACGACCTCTTGGTCTCTTTTTTATTTGCGGCATCTCCTTTTTGACCTTGGTTTTGTTGCAGGTGTTCGTCTTCAAGGTGCATCAGCTTCGAAGGAGCCGGAGGGTTCTCCTGAGGGGTCAGCGGGTGAGTCGAGCGCTTCGACCGCGGCGGATGCTGCTGTGTTGAACGCGCTGTATGGCGACCTCCCCCCTTATCAGCCCAAGGCGGCTGAGAAGTCGGGGTTTGTGGGGACGACGGTCCCACAGATGTCTTCACTCCCGAGTGAGATGCCTGTAAGTATGGAGTTGAGGGTGATCACCAACCCTGCTTCTCCATCTCAGGTGGTTGAGCCTGTTGCCCAAGCGGTGGTCATCAGTCCTTCCTCCGCGGTGGCTGATGTGTTGATTTCAATGAGGACTCCGCCGAGATCGCCCTTGGCTTGTCCTGCTGCTGTCAGCGTCTCTGCTGCTTCTCTTGCGATGACGTCGACCAGGCTGGCAGATTATTCCGAGGTTGCCTCCCTACCAGAAATGGCTGAGGCCGAGAATAATTTCATAGGTGACCTGGTCGATAGCTTCTATAACAGTTTGGGGCAGACTATCGGCTTAATCTTGAAGGGCTCGCCTGTGCCATTCTCGAAGCTAAAGGTGATCCTCTCCCGCGGTATTGATTGCATTCGGGACTTTGAGGGGTATCATCAGACCACTGCTTTGGAACTCCTGATGGATGGCCTTGAGAAGGACGTGGAGGAGTGGCGCCGTCTTTACCGTTCAGACGCGGCGTCTTTGGCTGATGAACGGCTCGCACATCTTGTTGCCCAAAGGCATGAGGCCCGGCTTGCTGCTCAAGAAGCCGCTAAGGCTATCTCCTCTGACTTGGAATCCTTGGAAACAAGGCAAGCAGAGGTTGGGAGTGCAATTGATGCTTCCACTAGCGCTCTTCTTGATGCTGAAGACAAGATCAGGAGGGCCGAGGAGATGATCAGGAAGGCGAACCTCCTCCTATCCAAGGCCATGCCGGTGCGCCTGGAAGAGACTGCGCGGCTGGAGCAGCACAGAACTCAAAATGAGGAACTAGCGCGGTGAAAGTCATCACAGAGGGCAACTTTGCCGGAGGTCGAAGCTCGTCTGGCTCAGGCGGTGGACTTCAATGAGGCTGAGCTGAGGTCACAGGCGCTGGCCCAGGCTGCTGATGACAGGAGAACGAGGCTGGCTTCGCTCGGAGATCGGATTCGATCTTATAATGTGCGCCTTAGGCCATTGTATGTGCTCCTCCATGTATCCCGCCCTTTTGGAATTAATAGAAATTTTTCCTTTTGTCTTGACTTCTGTTGAGTTTCCCGTCCTGTTCTCGCTTGAGAACGTCATCCTTGTTTGTTTGGATAATGAGACATGGCTGTCTGTCGGTTCAGAGGTCGCAATGACATAACCGATTGAGGCGTTGCCAATCTCGAGGTTAGCCCTTTGCGGGGTTGGAAAGGGAGACACCTGCCTTTTGTAAATGTCAGCAGGTATCGAGGTTGAGACTTGGCTATCCGCCAGTTCAGAAGTCGCAATGACATAACTGGTTGAGAAGCCACCAAGCTCCAAAGTGGATGAGACTTGGCTATCTGCCAGTTCAGAGGTCGCAATGACATAACTGGTTGAGAAGCCACCAAGCTCAAAATAGGTGATACTTGTCTTTTGTAAATGTCAACAAGTATCGAGACCTGTCTTTTGTAAATGTCAACAGGGCTCAAGATTGAGACTTAGCTGTCTACTGGTTCAGAGGTCGCAATGACATAACCGATTGAGACGCCACTAAGCTCAAAAACCGATGAGACTTGGCTATCTGCCAGTTCAGAGGTCGCAATGACATAACTGGTTGAGAAGCCACCAAGCTCAAACAGTAGGTGATACTCGTTTTTTGTAAATGTCAACAAGTATCGAGACCTGTCTTTTGTAAATGTCAACAGGGCTCAAGATTGAGACTTAGCTGTCTACTGGTTCAGAGGTCGCAATGACATAACCGATTGAGATGCCACTAAGCTCAATGGTAGATGAGACTTGGCTATCTGCCAGTTCAGAGGTCGCGATGACATAACTGGTTGAGAAGCCACCAAGCTCAAAAAGTAGGTGATACTTGTCTTTTGTAAATGTCAACAAGTATCGAGACCTGTCTTTTGTAAATGTCAACAGGGCTCAAGATTGAGACTTAGCTGTCTACTGGTTCAGAGGTCGCAATGACATAACCGATTAAGACGCCACTAAGCTCAAAAACCGATGAGACTTGGCTATCTGCCAGTTCAGAGGTCGTAATGACATAACTGGTTGAGAAGCCACCAAGCTCAAAAGTCGGATTGAATTTGGAAAAGGTCTCGTCTTCTTGGGGAGAAACGAGGAAATCACTGTCATAGGTTTAATGTTAACGTAACAGCGAAGTTTGTGTGGTCCTACCATTCTATGGATGAAAATTGGTAAGTGACTTTGGAGGTCTCGTTCTCACGAGGAGAAATGAGGAGACTGCTGTCATAGGTTTAATGTTAACGTAACAGCGGAATATGTGGTCCTACCATTCTATGGATGAGAATTGGTAAGTGATTCTGGAGAGGGAATCAAGTGGGAGCAGGTTCCTTGGGATTTTAAGCAAACCCCCAGCTATTAACGGGTTTGATACGCTTGGAAAAAGAGAGAGGCTCTCTTTGTGCGCATTTCGGACGCGCGAATCTCGATCAGAGGTGTGATGTTAACTTGATCGAGAGCAGGATCCTTGATTAAGGATAGTACTTCTTTAAGAATTTGCCATTGATTGGCATCATGAGGAGGTCGCCATCTGCAGTCGTAAGGCGGTATGCTCCGTTTGAATAGACTGTCTCTATTACAAACGGTCCTTCCCATTTAGGCTGAAATTTGCCTTTGGTCTTGTGCGTCATAATCATCGGTCGTCGGACGGCTAAGACCAGGTCTCCTTTCTGGAAGATTCTTTGCTTAACCTTCTTATTGAAGGCTTTTGACATCCGGGCCTGATATTGCTCGATGTGTTGCTGAGCTTGTAGCCGCTTCTCGTCTAGGGCTTCGAGCTCTTGAAGACGCAGGCGATCATTGTCTTCTGAAGTCATTTTAGTAGTCAGGGCTACTCGCAATGATGGCACCTGGATCTCCAATGGAATGACCGCTTCGCACCCATATACCAGGGAGAAAGGCGTATTGCCTGTCGGTGTCCGAACCGTAGTCCGATAGGCCCAAAGGCATTCACCGAGCTTTTCGTCCCAATCTCGCTTGTTCGAGGAGACAAACTTCTTGAGCAACTTGATGATTGTCTTGTTGAATGCTTCTGCTAAGCCATTGGCGGCATGATTGTAAGCTGTTGAAGCCATATTCTGAATTCGGTATTTATCGCAGAACCGATAGAATCCTTGGCTTATGAATTGGGGACCATTGTCGTGGATGATCCGCCTGGGGACACCGAATCGATGGATGACATGGTGTTTGATGAAGCTAACCAGATTGGAGGTTTTGACTTCGGCCAACGGTATGGCTTCTGCCCATTTTGAGAAGTAATCGGTTATTGCCAGGATAAACCGGTGACCTCTTGCCGAAGAGGGGCTGATTGGCCCTACGACATCAATTCCCCACGCTTCAAATGGCCATGAAGCAACAGTAGGGTGGAGCAACTCTGAAGGCTGGTGTATGAAGTCTGCATGGACCTGGCACGCTTTACACCTTCGTGCATATTGGGTGGCGTCGGCTATCATAGTCGGCCAGTAATACCCAAGTCTGTGCAGCCTGTCTTTAAGCTTTGGACCCAGCTGGTGAGCTCCGCAAATGCCATCATGTGCTTCTTTAAGCACTTCCTGTGCCTCTGAATGAGAGAGACAACGGAGGAGGACACCGTCATATGACCGATGATAAAGTGTCTTCAAGGTTGGATCATAGTAGAAACGGAGAGATCTTTGTCTGATGGAAGCCGCTTCTTTAGGATCGTCTGGGAGCAGACCGTGCAGAGCATAATCAATGAGAGGGAAGCGCCAATCCCTCGGTTCGAGATCCATGGAGATATTATGGACCTCTCGGGCTCTTAGCACCTGCTTGGAGCATACAAGATGTCGGGTTGCGACTGTGAGGTGATACTCGGTGTCGGCTGGCAAGGCTAGCGTCGTCGCTAATGCAGCGAGAGCATCCGCTTTGGTATTCTGAGATCGAGACACATGCCCGATGTAAAAGCCTTCAAATAGGCTAGCCAGTTCGATGGCTGTATGATAGTAAGGCACCAAGTCCTCATGGCGGACTTCATATTCGCCTTTTACCTGGCTAATGATCAGCTTTGAATCGCCATAAGCTTCAAGATAGCGTACTCCCATTCCATGGGCGAGCTGGAGGCCAATGAGCAGAGCATTGTATTCCGCTACATTGTTAGAGCATGACTCTGTCAAGGAGAATGTCCTGGGAAGGATATGATCCTGTGGGGAGATGAACACAACCCCCACTCCGGCGATAATCTTGCCTTTGGGACCCATCCGTGATGCTCCGTCGAAGAACATCTGCCACACTTCCTCTATTGAGGTTGCATTAGATTCGAAGACTTCATCAGGGATGTCTTCGTGAAGCTTTGAATGTTCTGGAACTGGATGCGCAGCCAAGAACTCTGCAAGGGCTTGACCTTTAACCGCCTTTTGAGGGGTAAATGTCATGTCATATTGGGAAAATAGCAGTGCCCATTTAGCCAATCTTGAGTTCAGTGACCCCGGCTTTGTCATGAGAAGACGTAAAGGGTTCACCCTGGAGATAACATGTATGGTTTGGCCAACCAAATAATGTCGTGTCTTCTGGACAGCGAAGACGAGAGCTAAACACTCTTTCTCGATAGGATTGTAGCGAGATTCCGCTCCTATGAGAGTCCTGCTCAGGTAATAAATGGCTTGCTCATGGCCATTGTTATCCTTTTGAGCAAGGAGGGCGCCGAGGGAATAGTCCAGAGCTTTTACATAAAGCAAGAATGGTTTCCCTGATGTAGGGGCCACTAAGACCGGAGGTTTGGTGAGATACCTCTTAATGTCTTCATAAGCTTCTTGACAAGCTTGGTCCCATACGAAGGCAGTACCCTTTTTCATGAGTCGGGTAAACGGTTGGCAGCGGCCTGATAGATTTGCTATGAATCTTCTGATGTAGGCTAACCTGCCTTGCAAGCCTCTGAGCTCTTTGAGATTCTTCGGCGGATGCATGCCCTGGATGGCTTTGATTTTGTCTGGGTCCAGGTGGATCCCTTTTGATGTGACAATGAACCCGAGGAATTTGCCGCTTGATACTCCTAAAAAGGATTTTGTCGGATTTATTTTCAACTGATGAGCCCGCATTATATCGAACATCGTTCTTAGATCGCGAAGATGTTCATCTTTGTTGCGACTTTTGACGGCAATGTCGTCAACATAGCACTCTACCGTCTTTCGGAGATGATCGCGAAAGATCGTGCTCATCGCCCGCTGTAGGTTGCTCCGGCATTCTTCAATCCGAAGGGCATTACAGTGTAGCAGTATACCCCCAATGGCGTTCGGAAAGAAGTATGCTTCTCGTCGTCGGGATACATCTTGATCTGGTTGTACCCTGCGAAGCCATCCATGAAAGACATTCTTTCGAATCCGCATGTGTTGTCGATCATGACATCAGTGATGGGCAGTGGAAACTCATCTTTAGGACAGGCCGTATTGAGATCACGGTAGTCGATGCAGATCCGTATTTTCCCATTCTTCTTGAGGACGGGGACTATGTTAGCCACCCAATCTGGATGTTGTTCCTCCCGGATGAAGCCACAAGCAATGAGCTTATGAACTTCGGCTTCAATAGCCTCCATGATGTTTGGACGGAACCGACGTTGTTGCTGCTTGACTGGCTTAACGTCGGGCTTGATGTTTAGACGGTGCATAGCGACCTGTGGATCAAGTCCAGGCATGTCTTCGTAGCTCCACGCGAAGACATCTATATACTATTTTACGAGCATCATCAACTTTTCCTTTTCTATAAGTGATAGGCTTTCACTTATGAAAATAGGTTTAGGATGATCTTGACTACCCAAGTTGACCTGTATCACCTTGTCTTCGGTAGGCGGCTCGCGCAGCTCAAACCGCTTCTCCCACTGGAGGCTCAGTTGCTGGGCCCATGATTCCTCATCGGCAACCTCTGCGGGTTCCAACTGACTGCTTGAGGTCATGAGGCTTTCGAACATTCCTCCTATGCTGACATCTGAGTCCCATTCGGAGGATGAGGCCGACTGTGATGGGATCGATCCATCGCCTTTGACTTGAACTGTTGCTGATGATGTGGGTGTGACATACCCTAACCCCCTGCGTGTACTATCGTAGTAATTTGCAGGCTTCCCTTTTGGGACGGAGTTACGCATCAAGCTGCGTCTTCCTTTTCCGAAGTTTAGGCCCGCTCCCTGCTTCAGGTCGTAACCCATTTTCTTCATAATATGGCGCGCTGATGGCGCGTAATGAAAGAACTGTGGAGCATCTGACTCTAAGCTTGAGTCTGCAGCTGCGGGTCTCCACGGTTGGGCTTTGCCGAAGATTATCGGCGACTGACCTTGCCTGGACGGAGGGACTACCAGCGTGGCCCCTTCTATAACTTCCATAGATGTGCTGGCCACACTTGGCTCATGTACGGGCATATGCAGAGAGCCATCCGTAATGGATTTAATTGACCCGATGCTCGCAGGATAATCAAAAGAAATATTATCATTAATTATCCATTCGCCTTCCTCTTCAGGAGGGATCTTACATCGGGGATCATTAAGGCATGCTACAATTGGTTCGCCTATCAGAATGGCTGGCATGCCTGCTTCGGATTCCGAATCCGCCTCATTGCCACTTTCATCATCGTCCGGCAATGATTCTCCCGGCGTTCCACTAGCCTCTTGATATAGGAGAGCATCAGTGAAGTAGTTTTCCACCCCCTTGAAGGGTTGCTTTTCAGCGAAGACAGTTCGTACTGTCGCATCATCCTCAACATACTTGAAGCACTGATGGAGAGTGGAAGGAACGATCCAGTTGGCATGGATCCATGGTCGTCCCAGTAGCAGGTTATATGATGTGTCCGCATCAATGACATAACATGTCACTTCTGACTTCAGGCTTCCGATTCTACAACGGAGCCGAATCTTCCCAAGTGGATGACTGCACCCGGCATTGAAACCGTATATTGTAGTAGTGGTTGCGGATAACCTGTACAGCGGTATGCCGAGGAAATAGAGGAGTCTTTTGGGAATGATGCTGAGCGCGGACCCCGGATCGACTTGTATTCTTTCAATGCAGGTTGAACCGATATATCCGGTGTAGTACAGAGGTCGATCATGCTTGTTGTCCTTGAGAATCATGTCTTCCGCTGTGAAGGTAATAGCAGGCACCTTTGATTGTGCGTGATGACACTCTGAGCAGGGAGGCCGCGTCTCATCACCAGGAACCTCGGGCATGCATGTCAGAAAGGACTCTGAGTTGGCTAATGCATCTCCGAGTGCCTCTCTTGTCTCTTTAGAGAGACGAAGGAGCTCGTGTATTGTGATACGAGCCGGGATATTGGCTAAGTGGGCCAATATATCAAAGTGAAAGGGCGTGTCTAGCCCTTGGCCTGGCGGTTTCTTCAACATGTGGTCGAACCGCACCTCCTTAGGCTTTTCCTTTCCTTTGGCTGGAATTGGAGTGAATGCCGGCATTGGTACTGACGTCGTTTGCTGTTGTATCTCGTCAGTAGACTTGTCATACTGCCTTAGATATGACTTTCCCGACCGGGTGCCCGTCTGTTGAGGCGTATCTGCCTGCGCCGTGCAGGCATGCTTTTCTTCTTCTGAATCGCTGAGGGAAGCCGAAGTAAGATCGCCATCATCTGGCAGGACAGAGATGACATTTCAGGACTTGCCTTTTGAGCTGGGCTGCCTTGAACCTTGTTGAATGTCTTGAATGAGATACGGGTGTATCCACATGACTTCCCCCGTCTCCAGTGTCAAGGGGACAAGACCCTTGTTATGTTGAGTTATGGCTGAAAGATGCTTGACTTCCAACCGCGGCGCAGGGGCTGGATAGGTCCCGTCAGGAACTGTGACCTTCTGGGCAGTGCCGAACTCAAGAGTCACCATATTGGCAGTGACTTTCTTCTGCTCCGTCTTCAGTGTGAGGACACCGGCATCAATCAGAGCTTGTACCCGGTCCTTGAGGACATAGCATTTGTCGGTGGAATGGTGAACCATCCTATGGTAGAGACAGTACTTGGGATCATTTGTGCGCCCTATCTCATTAGGACGCCGAGCATCGGGCAGCTTCATCTTATTCCCTTTGTGGAGCAGATGGAAAATTGTGACCACCTGATCGTCTTTGAAGGAGTACTGTTTAGGAGGGAAGTTGGGCTCCTGATTGTTGAAGCTGCTCTTCTTGGCCTTTGACTGCATGTCTCCGGTCAGCTCGACGGACATAATTTCCTTCCCTTTAGCTTGGGAAGACTGCGGGAGATCACCGCGCCCTTTGTTGTTCGCACCTCATTTGCTTCTAGGGACGGATGGCTCGAGCTTCTTAGCCGATTTCTCGGCTATCTCTGCTTGTTCAACCAATTCCTTCCAAGTATAGGCCTTGACAGCCCCCATGCGAACTTCTACTTGATCCAAGAAGTTATGTCTGCATGTTTGTAAAAGCATGGGTAATGGCATCCCTGCTGGGCACATCAGAGATAGATTTCTGAACCGCTCAATGTATTCGCGGACAGATTCGCCCTTCCTCTGCACAGTGGAGAGGAGCTTGTCCATAGTCACCTCGGTGTCAACCTCATAGAAGCGAGAGAGGAATCGAGTTTCTAGGTCGACCCAGGAATTGTGTAATACCCCGTTCCCGGAATACGTCCTTAGTTGCGTATTCAGTTTTTCGAACGTATTTTTCGATTTACTTTCTGTATTTGACCGATTTTGGTTTTAAATATCATTTCCTAATATTATATATTTTATATGACTTTCTGGAATTTTCTCGAATTAAAAGGAATTTCTTCAAAACCGGTGTCGACCAGTGCCGCTGATCGATTCCCGGATTTTTAATTTGCAAATGGTTTGGAATTTCTAGAAAGTTCTTTAGACTTTATTTCTTCGAATTACATTTCTTACTTAAATACTTTTTCTGAGGATTTTATGAATTTATGAAAATTCCAACGGAGTCGGTAGCTAACTGATTCCGGGATTTTTAGTTTTAAAACTATAAAGTATTTCATAAAACGGATTTCACTATGCTTCTTAAAATAATATTATTGATTTTTGGTAAATTTTACGAGTCGTTCAGAAATACTTGATTTCGGGACGATTTCGGTATTTTCCAAAATGTTTTCCGTATTCCCGACTCGATCCCGGGAATCAGTATTTTTAACAGTTTCATTTTGAGTCCAAGAGAAAATATCTTCTCTTATTGATTTCTTTTCCTTTTTCCTTTTCTTTAATTCACTTCCTTCCTCCTCAAGCTAAAGCTTTTCCAATTTCCCAATTTTCCAATAATCCCACTCTTCCACCAACTTCCTCATTAATACACCTCTTTCTCTCTCTCTTCCTTGGCAAGCCATGATTGGCCAAAGAGAGACACCTCACCTTCACCTTGGCAAGCCAAGTGTGGCTAGGGGAGACACCTCATCCTTCCCTATTTGCAAAAAGCCCCCTCTCATCTACATAAATTGCATCTCCTTCACAAAATCTAAATCCTATATAAACCATTCCTTTTCATTTTTCTCTCTTTTTCTTCACTTCACCAAAAGAATTGGCCTTCACCAAAATCCCTCCTCCATCTCAACCTCAATCACCAAGGTCATCATCTCCACCTCAACTACCACTTTTGGATTGGGATCGTAGTCTTCTTCGTCGGAGATATCGCCGTGGAGCGTATCCTCAACCACAACCATTTCGAGTTCATAAAGCTTCGATTAACCGTTCTATGTGAGTATTTTTACTCACCAAGACTTGTAAACTCCTTAGTATACTTGTGTTTACAATTCATGTATACTTGTGCCATCAAAATCATGTTTTTAGATCATCAAATACAACCATCAAATTCTGTTCTGTATTCTGTTTTCTGACCACGATTAGTCGACTTGACCTAGGGATTAGTCGACTAGAAACCCTTAGTTGAAACGTACCTTTTTCTGAAACACAGTTTTAGTCGACTTATCTTGATTATTAGTCGACTAACTTTTCCTGCAAATAAAACCCAACTCTCGGCCCCAGTCGACTTAGTCTATTTATTAGTCGACTATAAATCTTTGTTAGTCGACTACACTTTCCACCCTAGTCGACTAACTTTTCCTGAATCAGAAACTCAATTCTCTGTATCACAGTTTTAGTCGACTTAGTGTGTCTGTTAGTCGACTTGATATGTCTGTTAGTCGACTACTCATTTTATCCTAGTCGACTAACCTTTTCCCTGAAACCAAATCCAACTCTCTGGAACCCAGTTTTAGTCGACTACACCAGACTGTTAGTCGACTAACTCCTTTATTAGTCGACTACCCAATCCATCCTAGTCGACTAACTTTGACTGTTTGTTATAGTTAATTACTTTCTCAACTTTGGATCTTATACTTGGTTTATATGTTTGTATATTGTAATTAGTGACTTGTTACTTGATGTATATCACCACTTGTCATGCTATCACTTAACACCCAGCATGATATACTTGACTTTGTGATTATTAGGTTTACGGGAATTCTGTCTTGTTATTCTGAATGGAACTAAGTGCCACACCATACTCGGTGGGGGCCACCTCTAGAATCCATCCCCTCAGAACAAAGTGCCACACCATACTCAGTGGGGGCCACCTCTTGAATCTGTTGGGCTATTCCTGTTATGTCCAGTTATTCCCGAAATCTGATAATTACGTTAATAAACCATAAAAAGGACAACTTGTACGGGGAATGGGAGGAAGTGATGGATGCCGGAATGATATCTTGCTTATAGTAACGGAATAAAATACTGGCGGTAAGTGCTAGTGGGACTTAGGGCCCACAGGAGATTAGTGTTAGGGGGACTTTGGGCCTCCAAACTGGTTCCAGGTGTATGGAAACTACTATAAGAAGCTCTATCAATTCTTCATCTACTTCCGGTAACAACCCTCGGCTAGCTTATATATGGATGTATGTGTGTTGGGCTGTACACCCGGACACATACCGAGATATATTAGTCAGACGAGTAATAATAATAATAGATACCTGTTATGTTACGATTCCTATTATGATTCCTATCATAATTCCTGTTATGTACTTATGTTATGACTCCTTTTATACTTGTTATGTCCTGTATTCTTGTTATGCCCTTTTTGTTTTGATACCTGTTATGACTGTCGTGTGATTTGCAATTCTGATTCTATACGCTTGGATTTCTGTGGTATGAGATAAAGGTATATATATGAGGGTTTCCTTGTTTGGATTATTCCTTCGATGTACTAGTCTCATAGGACCGTGACTTAAGTGTATACAATCAATCTTGCTTTTATCAACTTTACCCTGGAGTTCCTGTTTTATGGATCTTATGTTTTATTTGTTCATACCTGCTATACTTGTGTTCTAACCTTCCTACTCTTGTCTCTTAGCCATTTGGCTGTAGCCTGTTCATTGTTGGGGGGTCCTGACTCCCTTGGATTTGTATGTTCAGGTTTCGAAGCTTGGATCGAAGTGGAGCCGTCCACAGTAGATCGAGCTTTCCTTAGTGAGCAGGCAGATTAGCTCCAGTTCTTTTGTGCCAGACTTCTCTTTTGACTCACGGGATCTTCATCCTACTCGTGAGCATTTTGTGTCTTTATTGTATATTTTACTTTTGGACTTGGTTGTGATAAAAGACACACGTAAAGTGTACTAGTTTATCATACCCTGTGATAGCTTTGTATTTGTACTTTTATGTTGGCATATGAATGAATACCACGCTTTGTGTTGTACTCTGATTTCTTGTTGTACTAAATGCTTAGCGTATATACGTGGGGGCACTTTCTGACCTACGTATATACGTCGCAGTGACGTCCCCGTATCCGTGGAATCGGGGCGTTACAGGTTGGTATCAGAGCCTAGGCTCTCACACCTATAGTACAATCAAGCGGCAAATTCTAGTAATTTGCTATTGCCAACTACAATGTACAAAGTTATCGAGTCCTTCTTGATTCCTTCTTGATTCCTTCCCTTATGTCCTAAAATCTTTCCATTTTTCCAGCTCCTTCCAGTCTATCCATACCTAGTATCGAATGGATAGAAGATCGGGTCGTAACAATTCTGGGATAGCATCAAATGGACCCACGGGAGAGAATGTGGATATTCTGAGGGTTATCCAGATGATGATGGAGAATCAGCAGCAACAGACGGAACTTCTCCGGCAAGAGTTAACAGCTCCTAAGGAACAGAGGCCGGGGAATATTTCAGACTTCAGACGACTGCAACCAACCATATTCACGGGTGGAGAGAAACCCCTGGATGCTGAGCAATGGCTGACCGATACCTCAGATCTGTTGAATGCAGCCCGAGTTCCAAAGGAGAATCAAGTGGAGGTCGCCAAGATTCAATTGAAGGATATAGGTAGAACTTGGTGGCTAGCTGAGGAGGCTAGATTGGAGAAGCCTGTCACCTGGGACACATTCTCCAAGAGTTTTTATAGCAGATTCTTCCCTGCTACTGCTCAGAAAGACATGGAAGAGCAGTTCATCAGACTTCAGCAACGGGATCGGTCCGTGGATGAGTATGCCGCGGAATTTCTCAGACTTAGCCGCTTTGCTCCGTACATGGTAACGGATGAGGAGAAGCGGGCAAGCAGATTCGAGCAGGGCTTGCAGATGGACATACAAGTTTTCTTAATGCCCCAGCAGCTGAAGACTTATTCAGAAGTTCTCACCATAGCTCGAGAAGTAGAGCGTGGACTGGAGAAGAAGAAAGCGAACCAGATGAGGAACCAGGCCAAGAAGAGGCCTTTTGAGTTGATGGATGAGGAAGATGCAGATAGGGCAACCCATGGCCCGATGATTAAGAGACCATTCCAACCTCCTCTGTCTCAGATAATATGCAATTTCTGCCACAGACCCGGGCATTATAAGAGAGATTGTCGAGTGGCCAATGGATTATGTTTGGCATGTGGGACAAGGGGTCATACACTAAGGGATTGCCCGCACAGAAAGTTTGGACATGTGGCACCAGCTAGACCAGCACTTCCAGCCCCAGCACATCCAGCCCCAGTACTTCCAGCTCCGCCACTAAGGAGGGATCTAGAACCTGTTGATCGAAGAGTTCCAATTCCACCCCAACAGTATGATCATCCGCAGAGGGGAATGAGAACTAGAGCTGATCAGGGTAGAGGTCAAGGTTACATCATGGCAGCAGAGACATCGGACGATGCAGCAGAATGGGGAGACCAGTATCCGGAGCAGGAACCTTAAGGATATCATGGTAACCACTACCCCGGATCTTGTATTTGAGTTAGTTATCCTTCTAAATATTTCCCTTATCATTCTCTTATTGTCCGCCCTGGTCCTTCTTGTGTTCACCTTACCCCTGTTTTGGTTTTTCGAGACCTTTGATTCCACCCTTGTCCTCTTCGTATTCAATTTGCCCCTTAACGAAATTGCGAGGACGCAATTTTTTGTAAGGTGGGTGGATTGTAATACCCCGTTCCCGGAATACGTCCTTAGTTGCGTATTCAGTTTTTCGAACGTATTTTTTGATTTACTTTCTGTATTTGACCAATTTTAGTTTTAAATATCATTTCTTAATATTATATATTTTCTATGACTTTCTGAAATTTTCTCGAATTAAAAGGAATTTCTTCAAAACCGGTGTCGACCAGTGCCGCTGATCGATTCCCGGATTTTTAATTTGCAAACGGTTTGGAATTTCTAGAAAGTTCTTTAGACTTTATTTCTTCGAATCACATTTCTTACTTAAATACTTTTTCTGAGGATTTTATAAATTTATGAAAATTCCAACGGAGTCGGTAGCTAACTGATTCCGGGATTTTTAGTTTTAAAACTATAAAGTATTTCATAAAACGGATTTCACTATGCTTCTTAAAATAATATTATTGATTTTTGGTAAATTTTACGAGTCGTTCAGAAATACTTGATTTCGGGACGATTTCGGTATTTTTCAAAATGTTTTCCGTATTCCCGACTCGATCCGGGGAATCAGTATTTTTAACAGTTTCATTTTGAGTCCAAGAGAAAATATCTTCTCTTATTGATTTCTTTTCCTTTTTCCTTTTCTTTAATTCACTTCCTTCCTCCTCAAGCTAAAGCTTTTCCAATTTCCCAATTTTCCAATAATCCCACACTCTTCCACCAACTTCCTCATTAATACACCTCTTTCTCTCTCTCTTCCTTGGCAAGCCATGATTGGCCAAAGAGAGACACCTCACCTTCACCTTGGCAAGCCAAGTGTGGCTAGGGGAGACACCTCATCCTTCCCTATTTGCAAAAAGCCCCCTCTCATCTACATAAATTGCATCTCCTTCACAAAATCTAAATCCTATATAAACCATTCCTTTTCATTTTTCTCTCTTTTTCTTCACTTCACCAAAAGAATTAGCCTTCACCAAAATCCCTCCTCCATCTCAACCTCAATCACCAAGGTCATCATCTCCACCTCAACTACCACTTTTGGATTGGGATCGTAGTCTTCTTCGTCGGAGATATCGCCGTGGAGCGTATCCTCAACCACAACCATTTCGAGTTCATAAAGCTTCGATTAACCGTTCTATGTGAGTATTTTTACTCACCAAGACTTGTAAACTCCTTAGTATACTTGTGTTTACAATTCATGTATACTTGTGCCATCAAAATCATGTTTTTAGATCATCAAATACAACAATCAAATTCTGTTCTGTATTCTGTTTTCTGACCACGATTAGTCGACTTGACCTAGGGATTAGTCGACTAGAAACCCTTAGTTGAAACGTACCTTTTTCTGAAACACAGTTTTAGTCGACTTATCTTGATTATTAGTCGACTAACTTTTCCTGCAAATAAAACCCAACTCTCGGCCTCAGTCGACTTAGTCTATTTATTAGTCGACTATAAATCTTTGTTAGTCGACTATACTTTCCACCCTAGTCGACTAACTTTTCCTGAATCAGAAACTCAATTCTCTGTATCACAGTTTTAGTCGACTTAGTGTGTCTGTTAGTCGACTTGATATGTCTGTTAGTCGACTACTCATTTTATCCTAGTCGACTAACCTTTTCCCTGAAACCAAATCCAACTCTCTGGAACCCAGTTTTAGTCGACTACACTAGACTGTTAGTCGACTAACTCCTTTATTAGTCGACTACCCAATCCATCCTAGTCGACTAACTTTGACTGTTTGTTATAGTTAATTACTTTCTCAACTTTGGATCTTATACTTGGTTTATATGTTTGTATATTGTAATTAGTGACTTGTTACTTGATGTATATCACCACTTGTCATGCTATCACTTAACACCCAGCATGATATACTTGACTTTGTGATTATTAGGTTTACGGGAATTCTGTCTTGTTATTCTAAATGGAACTAAGTGCCACACCATACTCGGTGGGGGCCACCTCTAGAATCCATCCCCTCAGAACAAAGTGCCACACCATACTCGGTGGGGGCCACCTCTTGAATCTGTTGGGCTATTCCTGTTATGTCCAGTTATTCCCGAAATCTGATAATTACGTTAATAAACCATAAAAAGGACAACTTGTACGGGGAATGGGAGGAAGTGATGGATGCCGGAATGATATCTTGCTTATAGTAACAGAATAAAATACTGGCGGTAAGTGTTAGTGGGACTTAGGGCCCACAGGAGATTAGTGTTAGGGGGACTTTGGGCCTCCAAACTGGTTCCAGGTGTATGAAAACTACTATAAGAAGCTCTATCAGTTCTTCATCTACTTCTGGTAACAACCCTCGGCTAGCTTATATATGGATGTATGTGTGTTGGGCTGTACACCCGGACACATACCGAGATATATTAGTCAGACGAGTAATAATAATAATAGATACCTGTTATGTTACGATTCCTATTATGATTCCTATCATAATTCCTGTTATGTACTTATGTTATGACTCCTTTTATACTTGTTATGTCCTGTATTCTTGTTATGCCCTTTTTGTTTTGATACCTGTTATGACTGTCGTGTGATTTGCAATTCTGATTCTATACGCTTGGATTTCTGTGGTATGAGATAAAGGTATATATATGAGGGTTTCCTTGTTTGGATTATTCCTTCGATGTACTAGTCTCATAGAACCGTGAGTGTATACAATCAATCTTGCTTTTATCAACTTTACCCTGGAGTTCCTGTTTTATGGATCTTATGTTTTATTTGTTCATACCTGCTATACTTGTGTTCTAACCTTCCTACTCTTGTCTCTTAGCCATTTGGCTGTAGCCTGTTCATTGTTGGGGGGTCCTGACTCCCTTGGATTTGTATGTTCAGGTTTCGAAGCTTGGATCGAAGTGGAGCCGTCCACAGTAGATCGAGCTTTCCTTAGTGAGCAGGCAGATTAGCTCCAGTTCTTTTGTGCCAGACTTCTCTTTTGACTCACGGGATCTTCATCCTACTCGTGAGCATTTTGTGTCTTTATTGTATATTTTACTTTTGGACTTGGTTGTGATAAAAGACACACGTAAAGTGTACTAGTTTATCATACCCTGTGATAGCTTTGTATTTGTACTTTTATGTTGGCATATGAATGAATACCACGCTTTGTGTTGTACTCTGATTTCTTGTTGTACTAAATGCTTAGCGTATATACGTGGGGGCACTTTCTGACCTACGTATATACGTCGCAGTGACGTCCCCGTATCCGTGGAATCGGGGCGTTACAAATTGATAGAGCCCGGAGGGAGGCTTCGGAACCAGTCGAACGCCACCCCTTTCAGGGTACCGATGAACAACCTAGCCATGATGGCGTCGTTGCTTAGAACATTACCGGTCTGGGACCGGAAATAGTAGATGTGCTGATTAGGCGAGCTCTTACCATCATACGAATGCAACGTTGGTGGTTTGAACTTTGGCGGATATGGCACCGAATCCCATTCTAGTGGGTAAGGACGGACTGCCCCTACTTTCTTCAGTTCATCCCTCTGAGCCAGAGATGAAATTTGAGCTTGAAGGCCTTTAAGGACTTCGGCATCCAGGGAAGAGCCTCCTTTAGATCTCTCCGTCTTGGGCGGATCATTGCTGAGATGTCCCTCCTCGTCATGATTACTCCCGGTATCATCATTCTGGTTGCTGAGGAGCTGAGCGAGCATCTGTTGAATATTGTCCAGGGCCTCTTGCTGAGTTCTAGAGGTCTGCTCCTGAGCTTCCAAACGCCGACGAAGGTCGTCATTGGCGTTATCGGCCATATTGACCGATGCTTTGTCCGTCCGTACAGAACTGACTGTTGCTGAAGAGGCATACCCACTATCCTCATCTTCTCCATCAGATGATTGGGGTGACCGCCCGAACTGTGGCGAGATCAGGGCCGTTGAGGAAGAAGGTTGCTCATAGTTATAGGGTATCGCGACCCTGGATCTGGTGTTTCGGAAAACACCTTCTTCGCGCACCAAGACTTCGCCTAAGCCTGGGCTATAATCTGGATCTGGGGAGCTGCAGGGGGTGTTGTCAGATGCTCGACTTCCCCTGCGCGGCTCTCGCCCTCTTCCGGTCATGTTGACAGATGCAGAGGGTGGATCTGGTGAGGTGCTCCTTCTGAGATGCTTCATCGGGATGCGCGCAGACAGTCGATCGAAGACTGATTGCCGGTATGGAGAAGTGGCGAGGGTCGATCGTAACCGACACTGCTTTGAATGGACCATCACCAACTGGCATCCACTTCGTTGACAACAGGAGGAAGTGGTCTGGAAAGGCTTCAATTTCCGCTTGTCCGCCAAGAATTCTCGCAGGTCAGCCCTGTAGGGGCTTGAACAATCTCGTGTAGAGACTTTCTCGGGGTGCACATAGGACGACGCGTCATCATCCTTATCCCTGCGGAAAGGATTAGCACCGAATTGTGCTCTGGTTCTAGCCTCGCGGCTGTAAACCCGATGAGTACGCTGAGGTACAATAGCCTTGCTTGTGAGGACGAGGCTAGCAATAGGCATTGCTGCTCTAGGCGACGGTATGATTGCCGTCTTGACTTTATGGTTGGCAGCATTGTTGGCGCGGACAGGCATCTTGCCTTTTTCTTCATAAGAGAGGCGCGGCTTTGGCATAGCTACGCCTGAAGCTTCAGCAGGAGATTTCTGCTTGGGCTTCCATATCCGCTTCGGCAGAGGATGCTTAGGTTCGCAAGGAACCTGACTAGCCACATGAGAGGCTGTGGGGTGTTGGCAGAATTCTGCCTCTGGTTTCTGATTTGAAACCTTGGCCGTGAAGACCTTCTTGTGTTTCTGTGCTCGAAGCATCAAGCCACCCCCAGAGAGGACTTCTTCAAATCTTCTTTGATCGATCTGGACGACCAGGTTCTCGAAGGTGCAGAACTTGGGCCGTGGGCGTGCTTCCTTGTTGCGCCAAAGGACCACAGCAGGTTTGCGAGGAACCTTTTCTGTCTCCGCAGAGACTGTCCTTGAAGATTTAGCCAGAGAGGATCTGGCTGCACCGGCTTTTCTGAATTCAGAGATAGACCCTAAGGTCTGATCGTCGCATTGCGACACTTGATTCTCGGCAGTGGAGAAATCAATCCCCAGCGGAGTCGTCATCTTGTTTTCCATTAATTTGAAAAGGGGAAAACTTACAAATAAAAGTTTGAGGAGCTAAATTACAAGTATTCTCAAAAGATTACAAGTAGATCTCCTTAGAGATTCTGGGAAAATGTGCCGATAGGAGTCTGGTCAGCGCGCGACCACTTTGTCCCTTTGACGATGCGAGCGAAGAGATTCCCTTCTCGCCTGGTTTCGGGAATCAGAGAATAGAGGATTGGTAGAACCCTCTTGCTACTTCTCAAAAGACCGCCTTTTGTGAGGAATTCCTTCTCGCCTGGTTCCGGAGATTCCTTGAGGAAAAGGGGTTGTTAGGGTATCACCACCCTGAAGAGAGAAGTATTTCTCTTGAAGATCTCTGAATTAGAGATTGCACGGCGCGTTGGTGAAGAAGCCTCTGCTTGTAGAGTCGATCCTCTTTTCTCCTCTCTTTCTCTGCAATTCCAGAAGATGCAGCGCGCTCTCGGAAAGCAGCCGATCTCCCTCCCTTGTGCCCCTGGCGGGCTATTTATAGGGAGGGCAAGGGTATAATCGTCCCCTTGAAGATATGGAAACAGATTGAACCGAATCTGTTTGAATCTGGAAAGTAGCCTTGCTGCGAGGCTAGAATAGCTTCTGCGGAGCTAGAAAATGGTAAGTCGGTTGATCTTTCCGATTTGTTATGATCCTTTCCATATCGTTGGAGGATTCCCTCTGATCCTCTTACTCGTTTCAAGAGAGTCAAGAGATTGCGGCAATCACCTGCCATATTTGGTCTCTAATTGGATTTGATCAGATTGGATCCGATCTCATCCGGAGATTTGATTGGTCAAAGGTTGACCATAGCAGACCAATAGCGGAGCTGCCCGCTTTGAAGCTCATAGCGGAGCTAGAGGCAATTCCTGGCGAAGTCCGAAAAGAGGCTTTTCGGCGAAGCTGTCAGTTAGCTTCCTGGCGATGCTCTGGACGATGTTAGCCTCGCAGGCGAGGCTATCTCCTTGGGCTAATGTAATGCTAAATGCTAGCATTTTAAACCTGCTGAGGTCTGTTTAGAAACAATCCGGGTTCACTGTTCTGCTTGCTGGATCAGTGGAGTCCAAGCTGCTTCCTTGTCCCTTGGAGGGTGGGTGAAAACTGGTCTTCAGCTCGTCTGTCGCTAGATATTGTTCGGACCAATGAGAATCTTGTCTTTTTTAAGTGTCAACACCAACATTGTCCCCGTAGCCAAGAAAAACGGAAAGATCCGGATCTGCACCGACTTCCGTGATCTAAACGAGGCAATCACAGATGTCATGATTGACAATACTTGTGGATTCGAACGAATGTCCTTCATGGATGGTTTCTCAGGATACAATCAAATCAAAATGTATCCTGATGATGAAAAGCACACCTCCTTCAGGACACCGCTAGGGGTATATTGTTACACCGTTATGCCCTTCGAACTAAAGAATGTAGGGGCAACATATCAAAGGGCCATGAATGCCATTTTCCATTAGCAAATGCGCAAAACGGTGGAATGTTATGTTGATGACATCGCGGTAAAAAGTCGCGCTAAAGGTGATCACATATCTGACTTGAAGGTTGTCTTTGACATCATGCGGGCCCATCAATTGAAGATGAATCCCACAAAGTCCTTCTTGGGGGTGGCCAGTGGCAAATTCCTAGGATTTATTGTAACCTCCACGGGAATCCATTTGGACCCGGAAAAGATCCGCGCTATCCAGGGGATGCAACCCCCGAGAAGCCTCAAAGAGCTCAGGGGATTGCAAGGACGATTGGCATACATCCGCAGATTTATCTCAAACCTCTCCGGGAGATGCCAACCCTTCTCTAGACTTATGAAGAAGGGTGTTTCATTTATCTAGGATGACGCCTGCCAACGAGCGTTCAAGGAAATCAAGCAATACCTCACCCAACCACCAGTCCTTGCAGCTCCGATATTCGGAAAACCTTTCCTGATATACGTCCAGCAATGGATCATTCTTTAGGAGCTCTACTAGCTCAGAATGATGATCAGGGACGAGAGCAAGCAATCTACTATTTGAGTAGAACAATGATCGGAGCCGAACACCGGTACAACCCGATCGAGAAGGAATGTCTGGCACTGGTGTTCGCTATTCAGAAAATGCGACACTATCTGGTAGGCTAAACTATAAATGTCATATCAAAAGTCAACCCCTTGAGGTTACTCATGACTAAGCCTTCATCATTGAACGGCCGGCTGGCAAAATGGGCCATATTGCTATCCCAATATGAGATGCACTTTTTATCACAAAAGGCCATTAAAGGACAAGCGGTGGCGGACTTCTTAGCTGAACACCCAGATTCGAGGGCAGCCAAAGTCTACGAGGATCTCCCAGATGAAGTCGCCGAAGTCTGCTTAACTCAGACATCGTTCGAAAGTCAAGTATGGCAACTTTTCTTCGACGGTGCATCTAGAACAAGCCCAAAAGGACACGTAGTAGCGGGGGTCGGAGTAGTACTCGTCTCCCCACAGAATTATGTGATTCCCCGAGCTGTCTCACTAACTGAGCCTTGTTCCAACAATGTGGCGGAGTACAACGCTCTTTTGATTGGGATGCAATTCGCCGATGAGATTGGCATTAAAAATCTCGAGGCATACGGTGACTCTAAACTCATCGTCAGCCAAGTTCGCGGAGAGTATGAAGTCAGACATGAAGACTTAGTACCCTACCACAACGCAGCTATCCACATGGCCGAGAGGTTTTCAAACTTTTACATCGACCATGTACCGCGCAGGCAAAATGCACATGCAGATGCACTCGCATCCCTCGCTGCCTCCTTAGCTCTTCCAGCAGGAGCAATGGAGAAAGTATTTGTCTACAGCCACGACCTGTATTGTCCGAGAGTCGCTCTCGAAGACTACCCGGGGTCAACGGGAGGTCATCGCGGCAAGGAAGCACTTGAAGTGTCAACCGGTCCAGAGCCTAGAGACTGGCCATTCCCCTACATTGATTACGTCTTATACGGCATCTAGCCTGAAGACACCAAAGAGGCGGCTGCCATTCGAAGGAAAGCCCCCAAATTCTACTATAATGCGATTACGCGAACATTATATCGTCGATCGCATGACGGGATCTTGCTCCGATGCCTCTCACCAAAAGAAGCCCAAGAGGTATTGAAAGAAGCCCACGATGGTATGTGTGGAGCCCATCAACCTGGCCCAAAACTGGCACATCGACTCCAAAGATTGGGTTACTATTGGCCCAAGATGATTGCCGATGCCGTCAACTATGCCAAAAGATGTCACGCTTGCCAAGTACATGGCGATTTCATCCATCAAGCACCAGGGTACCTCCACTCTACGACCTCTACCTGGCCATTTGAAATGTGGGGGATGGATGTGGTTGGTCCTATCAGCCCACCATCATCAAAAGGACATCGGTTCATTTTGGCAATAACCGATTATTTCTCTAAGTGGGCCGAAGCCATTCCTTTGAAGGAGGTAAAATCATCTAACGTGATCAAGTTCGTGAAACACCATGTTATTTACCGTTTCGGTGTACCTCGTCGAATTGTCCATGACAATGGACCCCAGTTCATCAGCCAGGCTTTTCAGAGATTCTGCGCTAAGTTCAGAACCAGAGTCTGTCCTCAAGGGCATACTATCCTGCTGCTAACGACCTCGCAGAAGCTTTCAACAAGACCATTGGCAAGCTTCTCAAGAAATTTGTCTCGAAAAGTCAACGGGACTGGGATAACAAACTAGGTGAATGCTTATGGGCCTACCGCACAACTGTGCGAACCCCAACTAAAGCCACGCCATTTTCTTTGGTATACGGATGTGAAGCCGTACTCCTACTGGAAATCCAAATTCTGTCTCTACGCATCGCCTTGACAGCAGAGATGACAACAGAGGAGAAGTATCGCCAGCGACTCCAAGAATTGGAGGCCTTAGACGATAAGCGTTTACAGGCCCAACAACAAATCGAGCTTTACCAAGCTCGTATCACCAGAGCCTTCAACAAGAAAGTTAAAGTGCGAACTTTCAAGAAAGGCGATCTTGTCTTAGCCGTCAGAAGACCCATGGTGATGACGCATAAGACAAAAGGAAAATTCCAGCCCAAATGGGAAGGACCATTTGTAGTAGAGTCAGTCTACTCAAATGAATCATATCGCCTCATAACCTCAAATGGCGATACACTTATGATGCCCATTAATGGCAGATTCTTGAAGAAGTACTATCCTTAATGGTATTCTTCCGTCGATCAAGTTAAAAATACACCTCTGATCAAAACAAGAAGAGTTTCTTCATTAACTTCCGACACCTTCAACGGTTAAGGATAGAGGAAAATGTTGGCTTCTAAGCCCAACATAAGTCTTCGATAACTCATCATGCTGAGGGGAATAGCATGGCTAGCCCAATTCAAACGGTAGTTGGTAAAGGCACCTCAAATCCATTGATAGCTGAGGGTTTGCTAAAAATCCTAAGTGGACTTGGTTCCACTCCTTCCTCCAAAATCCCTTACCAATTCTCACCCATAGAATGGTAGGTTTACAAAATGCAATCATTACCAAGTTAACACTATACCTCTGGTAATGAAAATTTTCGATACTCCTTATCGAGTACAAACTTTGCTTGTCAACTCTATAGGGAGCAGCAAACTTTCAAATTTGCCAAGTTAACGCTACACCTCTGGCACTTCGAATTCCACTTGTCAATTCTCATTAATAGAATGACAGGTCCTCAAATTGCTCTTATCACGAGCTAATTCTTATCAAGTTAATATCACACCTCTGACAAAATTACTGTTTAAGTTAACATTATACCTCTAAACAATACATCAAGCTTTTGTCAAGTTAATATCACACCTCTGACAGTCACTTTCCTTCAGACTTCCGTATTGAAGCTGAAACGAATGATGCTAAGTTAACACCACACCTCTAGCATCTAAGTCATTGCTAAGTTCAACAATACACCTATGGCCATGACCTTTCCTCGACTTCCTTATCCAAGCCGAGATGACCAATGCCAAGTTCAACATTATACCTCTAGCATTACCCTCACTGTCAAGTTAAACATCACACCTATGACAGTGACACTTTCAGTTTTCCCAAATAAAACTGAAATACTTCTGAATTAAGTTAATATCACACCTCTGACTCACATCCTTGTCAAGTTAATATCACACTTCTGACAAGATTACTTTCAACCCGTTAAGTTAATATCACACCTCTAACGGTAAAAACTTTCTTAGATTTCCTCCGAATCTAGATTCACTTGCTATTCTCTTCAACAGAATAACAAGTCTACCTAAAAACATTGTTAGGTTAATACTACACCATTAACAGTGTTTTCATCTCCCCAGCTGAACTTAATCAAGTTAATCCCAAACCCTTGATAAAAGTTCACCTTCCCTGGGGTACAGATTCCACATGTCACTTTCTCTTATAAAGTGGCAGGTCCACCGAAAATTATTTCATCTCTGTTAAGTTAATACCACACCTCTGACAGTATTGTGGAAGCTCCTGAAATAGGATCTTTCCCTACAAAATTTGACTTATTAAGATTATCATCATAATTTTGACAAAGTCAAAGATTCTTTGCTTCATGCGTCTAACTGAAGACAAAAAGTTCAAGACAATGAAAGAGGCAAAAAGAAAAGTGTCACTTTTATTTATATCCAGGCATATGAAAGTGATACAAAACGCTCTCTTACACAATAAGATTGAGTGTTACAATACAATTATGGAGTACAAAGAAGTCCCTCTCTCTCTTAGAGGCTGCACTCACTCCTTAAAGCTGCATCTGATTCCAAGTACAGGACGTTTGGAAGGGCGCCAAAGCAGGATTGGATACTGTGGCGACAATTGGGAACTGATTGCACCTCAATGCATGACGTGAACATTGAAAGAACCCTTCTTGACTAAGAGTAATGGTGTTCTTGAGGTCTGATGGCAGCAGAATCCTCCGATTCCACTTGACCATCAAAGTGGCAGGATACCATCCTTCGTTGATGAGCATCTCTTCCGCCAGAAGGTCACCCAGTGCACATCGAGTTTCCTCGATGTCACTTCTGGGGTAAGAGAGGAGGTTTTGAGACCTCACAGGGGATGCTACCCTCTACTATATCCACCACAACCCCCGCCGCCATACCCACTCTGACCATGCCATGCCAGCAAGCTTGACTGGTGCATCACGTCCGAGGAGATCTTGGCGAAGGTTAAGTCCTCGTCAGGGATCATGACTTCTTCCCTTGTGGACGACGAGGACCATGACTTCTTCCCTTGTGGACGACGAAGACCATGACTTCCTCCCTTGTGGACGAACATTGATCAAGTTCGCTGGCCGAAATATTCCCCCAGAGGCCCAGTGAACCTGAAAAAGGATGATCAAGCCTACCTGCAAGGAATAAACAAAGGAATTAGAAAATCTGGAACTTAGTACACTTCAACAGAGAAAACTAAGTGACAGACGCAGCTATTGCTGAAGACTGCAGACGCGGGAATGACCCGCACAGTGAGCCAAAACTTCTGCGATGGCGGAAACAGACGCGATCAAAACTGAAACGTAGTCTAATTTTGCATCCGCGTCTAAGACACAAGGCGCGAAGAGACTCAGACGCTGAAAAAATTGCCATCTCCCTGTTGAATGAACAGGAGTTACAAAATTCGGGCCCGAAGCCTTCAGCCTGAGTTGAAATTCTTCCAAGTCAGTGGCCTTAAGACGCGAGCTCTATGTGCAAAGCCAGCGGCCAGGCGCCAAAGATCTCTATACTCGCGTCCAGAGAAGTTTAAGTCGATGGCGCAAATTCCAGAAAAGGAATGCACCAACTAAGACTTCATGAGAAAATCCAGATGATGATATCTCTTTAAGAGATGTCAAAGTGCAAACCTGGTTGAACTAAAAATATCATGGCAAGTCGGGACGGCATACCCGCAGAGGCCTCTATGAAGAGTTGAACTCTCTGCATCAGAACGCGGACATGAAAGATGATCAAGGAAACGCTTCCTGTTATTTGACAGTGGTAATCTCCTGAAGAGACCAAACAGAGGCTTGAAAGCTCTGGGTCATTTTCATCCATAGAGTCATCTTCATCCATGGAGGTAGACCCCTGTTGGAGACTCTGAAGAAGGCTGAATGTCTCAGAGCAATCGCTCTTAAAAGAAAACAGTCTAAGTTTGGACTGCTAAAGGGGAGAAGGTGAGCCCTATTTATAGGCAGCCCACGATAATCGTAATTAATGGTTCATTAATCAGAACCGTCGGCCTTAATGGCCGCACGACTGTCAAAGTCCAATGGGAGGCTGACGCGTGCAGCGTCGCTTCGGGAAGCGTCGAAGACGCTGGTCTCCAACCGCCAGCGCCGGTTTGGAATTAAAAGGCATCAACGCCTAAGCCCAATGAAGAACCGACGCGTGGACAACCGCTTTGGGAAACAGCGGATGATACGGGTTCCCAATCGTCAACGAAGACTTGACGTTTAAAGATCTCACAAAATCTTTATGACAGGCTGCATGTAACGCCTAAAAAGTTGCACCAAGACGCAGGTATGAAAGCTGCGTTCAGGAACCCGCGTTCCTTTGCAGATTCAATGGCATCCACCTGCGTTCCAGGGAACTATCCGCGTGACTCAAAGTTACGTCCCTCCAGCAAACGGGACTCATTCTGAGGGTCTCAATGGGAAAGCGCACAAAGCTGTGTCCTTCGCGTCCGCTTGAACCGCGTCTTCATTGGCAGGTCAGAAGAGCTGCGTCTGCATGAGTGGTGATGGGTTTTGCACTCAAAAGACCCAGCGTCGCATCCTTGTTTATGTCTGCGCCAATTTTTAGAGGCATAAAGACCACATTCTTAATGTATCCTGAACTCTGCGTCTGGATAAAGTTAAGGACGGCGGCCAGTGAGTCACACTCAAAGCTGCGTCCTTCGCATCCGCCTGAACCGCGTCTTCATTAGCAGGACAGACTCGCGTTCTTCAGAGCCGTGTCTCTCTCTATGAATCGACGCCGCGTTTCATCAAAAGGACTTAGTTCTGCCTAAGTTCCTATGAATCAATGCCGCGTTTCATCAAAAGGACTTAGTTCTGCCTAAGTTCCTATGAACCAACGCCGCGTTTCATCCAAAGGACTTAGTTCTACCTAAGTCAGTCAGAGAGCACAATCAAAAACTGTGATTAAGAAATTGAATTCATCTACAGCGGGGCAATGAAGGTGGAATAGAAATTTCAAAGGCTTTTATTATTATTCAAAAATGATAAAAGTAAATACAAACACTCTGGGTAAATAGAGTGTCCCTTTCTTTACAACAAAAAAAAGGAAGGAGAAACCTAAAGATCCTGGTTCGCCAAAGAACGGATTTGTTCTCTAAGGCGATGTATCTCATGCTGACGTGCCTTCTCAGCTTCCATGAGAGCTTGGGCCCGCAGATCTTCCTCGGATAAAAATCTCTTCGCCTGTACTCGGAGGGATTCCAGCTCGGAGGAATTAGCAGAGAGGTTTGCTTCAACCTGCACCTTGGCATCCTCTAACTCTGCTAGCCTCTTTTCAGAAGTGGCCAACTTCTGTTCATTGATAGCAATCAAAGCCTCAGCTCTGGCTATGGAAGCTCGAGAATCGAGGATGACCTGCTTTGCAGCCTGCATAACCATCTCGGACTCCTTTGACTCACCAGCTAGCTTTCGACGGTCAGCCTGAAAACATTCGAGAAGACGAGTCCTTTCGGTTATCCTTTCTTCCACCTCCCTTCGCTCTTGCTCTTGAGCAGCAAGGAGCCTAGTCAGAACTTCCTGGGCTTCATGAAAAGAGCTGACATCTTCTAAAGACTTAAGCTCTTTCAAGTCATTTCCCAGCTGCTCTACCAGCAGCAGACAAGCCTTGCTGGTGAAGGGCCTCCGGCTAAACTGATGTTCTCAACCAGATTTCTGAGAAACATCCGGGCGAATTCGAAGAAGCTATCCCCAGATAAGATGAAATCAATACATGATCGCATCGAAGCAAAGAACTGTTGCACCATTTGACATGCCAATTCCCCCATGGCATCACCACCTGGGAAGAATTCTGCTGAAATGCTCCCCGATCTCCTTTCTATCACAGGGCGAGGAACGTAAGCCGACTCTTCTTGTACAGGTGTTGGGCTAATAACGAGTGCAGCAGAAGCAGGAATAGACGCCGGCGCTTCTGGGATTATTACATCCGTAGAAACCTCCACGGCGGAAGAAGTAATAGCAAGCCCGACCTCTTCAGGTTCTTTGGCCAAGGCTTGAGCTGCACGGCCTTCCGGATGGGCACTGACCGCCAGATCCTCCACCTGAGCTCCCTCAGTTCTCTCTGCAAATTATCAGAACATTAGCCACAATGGTAAAAGGAGAAACATTCGAAGCCTCAATACTTCCTTACCAAGTGGAAGGTCCAAAGATGACGAATCCTTGGGCGAATCCTGCAGAGTGGAAGTCTCCCCGACTTCAGTGGTTGCCTTCTCTTGAGGCATCTCGGCAACCGGAGTCTCAGCTCTTTTCGGCTGGATCAGCTCTTACACCATCTCCTCGATATGCGAGGAAGTTGCAGCCTCGATGTCCGCAGCCAACTCTGCAGCATAAAAGGAAAATGTTAGAACCTCTTCTTCCAAATGAAAAGGGAAATTAGGTCAAATGATAAAAAGAGTACCTTCAGCAGGAATAACTGCCGCTGGTAGTGGCACCGTCACCGGCTCACGCCCATATAGTTCCTCCTCTGAGATATGTGAGAATTTACTCGGATCAGGAGGAGCCGGTTCATCGCCAAAGTCGACCTCATCGTCAAAATCAACTTCCTCTTCGGATGATGAAGACGAAGTTCGACATAAGAAGCCTCGGCGAGCGGGGCTTTGCCACTAAATGCCCCAGTGGTAGGGCTAGGGTCAACTACCCGTGAGCTGGGCATCAAAACAGTAGGAGACCCAGGCTGATGTACCTCATCCCTCCTCTCTTGAGCTGGAGAAGACCCGGGCTGGGTTGAGCCCCCTGGGATCTCAACGTCATCCTTGCCCATTATGTCAACCTTGAACGGCTCAGCTTCATCAGCTGCGGCAGGTTCATCAGCAGTGGTGGGTTCGCCAGCAAACTCCCCTTCCTCTGAAATCCTGGGGGCCCTGCTGCGCAATCCACGAGTACGGATTAAGGGGGCGTCGTCTGCATCTTCCTCTTCTTCCCTCTGTCTGTCAACACTAGAAGGAACGGCCTCGGACGGAGAAACTGCGGCTGCTAAGTCTCTCCGGGCCTTCTTTGGGGCAGGCTCAACAGTGGAAGTAGAGCCCTGAGAACACTTGCGCACTGCCTGTCGGCCTTTTGCTGCTCGAGGCTCCCCCCTCAATCCCCTTTTGACCTCCTTCAGAGCCGCCAGATACTCCGCGACGCCTCGTGAGCGTTTGTTGGACTCCACCTTTGCTTCGTAAGATGCATTGATACTCTCAATGCATGAGTACTCCGGAGCAAAGTCAGGCGTTTGGTTGGCTTGGAGGTACCAGGTACAGAAGCTAAAACCTGTACAGCCTTTCGGCTCCTTGGGAGGCAGACGAAAAAGTGCTTCCGTCCCTTCGGCCACACTGTAATACCAGGCCCGGGCACCTTCAAACAAGTTCCCGCTGAAGGCGAGTTGAGCATTGGGGTTACCGACATATAGTTGATCGTAGCCGAATTGACGGGCGAAGCGATTCGGCATGTACGGCTCGATTGTGCACGAATTCCCTTGTCGGAAAAGCACGTACCCGGGCCGAATATTGACTAGCCACCAGAAAACTCCCGACGACAACCTCGTGAAGTTATCTGGACCCACAAAGTCGGCGCACTTATCCCCGTAAGACGCGCCGGTAATATCGGGGAAGCAGCGATTGAGCTGGTAGTTCGTAGCATCTAGAATGCACTTTCGGATGAAATACATGTAGGTATGACGCCAGCTTGAACTCTCCAACCGCTGAACGAAAGGAGTAAACCCCTCACACCAAGGCACCGGCGTCATCAGGGAGGGACAGTGCATGACGTACCAAGCCATTAGGTACGTGTAGGGAAGCTCTACCCGAGGGTTGGGACGCTTTACCGTCGGCCTCCCCTCCGAGTCGACAACCGGCCTACCCTGGGAATCAACAGCCTTCTCTACCCTGCAGAAATTCTGAACTAGGGTCCGCAACCCGCTTTGAATACTGGCTGCCATGGCCGGGAGGAGGGCTATGGGCCTACCATAAGCCAAAAGCACCGCCGGATACACCACGTCGGCAACGATCACTTCATGTGGCAGTGTCGGCACCACACAGCGCTTCAGCCACAACATCAAGAAGCCCGCCAACAATGCTCGATTAGAGATAGGGGTCCGGGCTTGGTAATGGAAACTTTCAAAAACTGTGTCGGGTTCGAAAGTATCCTCGTTCGACTCAGTGGTGCAGGAGTCTACAGCAGCCTTGATCCTGTCAGCAATCTCCTCGTCGGAGTTGGGAGCCAGTCGGGTCACCGGATGGTCTTTTTGATTGACGCCATTAAACAAATAGCTTGCCCAAGACAGTTGTTTGTCTCCCCTCGTCCTCCAAGAGGTCAACTGGCCGCAAATGTGGAAGTGGCATAACACCTCCCAATAGGTCTCGTACACCCGAGGAGACTCTTTCCTCATAAGGTGAAGCTCCTCAGCGGTCGGGACGTATTCCTCATAGGGAGAATCCCCCATCACTAACCCCGAGACTTCATATAACTCGTGTAGTGCAAGACCCATCTCCCCGACCGGAGTAAAGAATGTCCCCGTCAGAGGATTATAGCGTTCCAAGATCCCAAAGAAGTTTTGAGAACTCGTTGGGATGCCATACTGAACAGCCCTGACCGCTTGGAACAATTCCACATGCTCCAACAAGCCTCCAAGATCGGCAAGGACGAAGCTCACCATCCTGCCCCACCAATACTTCTCAGTGGAATGGATCCACCCGGGCGAACGGAATTCGACCGGAAAATCGCCCCCCACTTTCATGAATGCATTAAGGAAGGTAGTGCCAAGTTTAGGAGTTTCTCCTACTGGATGATCTGTCCTGAGCAGCCCGGGAAACAGGCCGAAAACATCCTTCTCATGACCAGCATGATATACCTTCTTGGGGCCCAGGTTACCGAGAGTAACCTCAGAGACGGGTCGAGAAATCTCCCATGTCATCTTCCGAGGTACAGACATGTGCTGGAGATAAGATAGTGGGTACATCCTCTCCATGTTCGGAAGAAAGAATCTTCTCTCCCCTATCTGACGGAGCCATTTATAATCTCTGTCATACAAAGAATAGCCGCCCTCGCTAATGCGGTCTCCGAAGAAGAAAGCCGGTTTCTTCATTGGAACGCGAGAATCCGTTGTGAATGCCACATCAGTCATGAGTTCCCGGAAGGTCGTCACGTCAACATTGGAGAGCCTCTCTCTTTGCTCCTGCGATTTGTCAGCAGTCACAGGAACAGTCCTTCGCAGTACGAAGGTTAGATCGCGGTGAATGCCACCTACATGCCCGAAGTGGCGCCTCTTGGAGAGTGGGTCCAAGGAATGTCGCACTGCATAAGAAAATGACATTTGATCAGAATTCTAAACAAAAAATGATTAAGTGTCTATAATTCAGACGCGGAAGGGATTCCAGACGCAGAGGTTATCAAAACCCGCGTCTGGACCCGAGGACCACAAGGCCAGTATGGAGCCCGCGTTTCAAAACCAACACTTTGAGAGATAATATCCAAGAATCGGACTCAGACGCTAGATTTATGAAAACCAGCGTCTGATAACGCAAGACGCGAGGATTAAGTCCGCATCCGGATCGATCACAATTAGAAACATTCTAAGTGACGAGTCCGGAATGCAAAGCTTACTGGAGCCCTGTGTTCAACAAATAAACACATGCTCAAGCAGATGAAGGCAGCAGGGTCATCAGAACCGCGCCTTGTTCGTCAACTCAAAGACCGTGTCTGAGAATCACACACGGTTTCGAACCTGCGCTGGCGGTTCCTTCTTCAAAAAAAAGGGGGGGGGATTTTTAGAGTCATAAGAACTTCATAAACCCTTTTTAATGGCGACAATCAAGCCTGGTAGGCGTTATATCTGAGAGGGGGGCTTCCTGCATAGAGGAACTACCCCTTTGAGTCTCAGTGACGGCCGCTTTTTCAGACGAGGAAGTTTGCTTGGCCTTGGGTGCCATTGCTAATCAAGAATCCGAGGATGGATGAAGGAGAAGTAAATAGAGAAAGCTCCTTTCTCAAAACCTAACAGGCGCGCTCGAAGACGAAGATGAAAGACTAATGATAGTTTTTCTGGATAACTGTTGCCATTTATAGGCACAGTGATTCGCAAAGATACGCGGCGCATGGTTCGATTGACTCGACACCGAATCGTCTTTTGACGCGTGGGCAGAACATTTAATGCAGCGCGAAGTCCGCGCGCCAAAAAGGAGATGTCCCTTCGGATCCACGGGACACGTGGCAGTGCACTCATAGTATGGCACGGATTCGCACCAAACAGTTGCGCCTCTTCAATGAACGCACCCCTTCGGCACGGCCATAATTGCGTCCAAAAAGTCGCGTCTCTCCGAAGTTCGCATCCTTCCAATCCGGCCAAGAATCGCGTCTGCCTTATGGAATACCAGTCGCGTTTTCATTCCCAAAAGAGGCGCCCTATGAAAGTCGCGTCTTTAAAGCGATACTATCCCTGCGTCTTAAAAGAACTGGCGCTCAGTCCCTGCTTCTACAAAGCAGTTCAACAGTACACTGGCAGAAGCAGACAACCGTCCACTCCTGGCTTAAAGTGCACCCACGATAGACTTAAAGCAATCGGGAAGGTTTAGACTTTGTATCTAAACACTCAACACGATCAACTTTGGTGGCTTCAAAGAGTTCCACAGTACACTCACGAAGACTACTCCAGATAAGATCAAACCCGAAGCATTAACAGTCCAGTTATAAGGGTGAGCTCAGCTAGAGTCCAAAGTATTTCGAAATCCGTCCCAGTTAACTGCGGAATATCGAAAACTTTGGAGGGGGTTCTGTAGGCTGTCTAAAAATCACTAAAAGACAAGCCATTAAAAAGCAGAATTCCAAGTCCTAGACGCAAGGCTAATATCAGCCAGCGCTGCGGCGCAAGGGTCCGAACCCGCATCTCAGTATCAAGGCGCGAGGCTAGACACCCGCGTCTCAGCATCAAGGCGCGAGGGTCCAAACCCGCGTCTCAGTATCAAGGCGCGAGGCTAGACACTCGCGTCTCAGCATCAAGGCGCGAGGGTCCAAACCCGCGTCTCAGTATCAAGGCGCGAAGCTAGACACCCGCGTCTCAGTATCAAGGCGCGAGGGTCCAAACCCGCGTCTCAGCATCAAGGCGCGAGGGTCCAAACCCGCGTCTCAGTATCAAGGCGCGAGGCTAGACACCCGCGTCTCAGTATTAAGGCGCGAGGCTAGACACCCGCGTCTCAGCATCAAGGCGCAAGGATCCAGACCCGCGTCTCAGCATCAAGGCGCGAGGGTCGAAACCCGCGCCTCGGTTATAACTGCCCTGGTTATGGGGCCAGTCACCGCCCACATAACGGGAAAGTTAGCCCCCATTGTGGAGTGTTTTTAGGGGGCACGTTCACCCCTGAAACCTCTATAAATAGCCCCGTCGCTATGAGAGATACAACAAGGAGAGTCACAGACGAAGACAGAGAGAGACACACAGAGAGAGTTCAACTTTTTAGCTAACTTGCTGCATACAAGTTACTCTTTGCCTACCATCTCTTCGAGAGTTTTGGTCGACAGAGCTGTGTTACTCCGTCTACCCCCGAAGAGAGGATCCCCTGAAAATTTTGACGTTCACCCGGTCAACGGAGAATAAGATTCACTCTCCACCGCTACTTGAAGAACCCAGCATTAAACAAAGGGGAGATTCAAGACTCAATATCTCCCCTCCCTTGTAACTGGAATATCAGTGTCCGTTGTAATTTTTCATTTGATTCAAGGAAATTTTACTTCGACCTCCGACACCAAGTTTTCCGGCGCGTACAATTTTACGTATAATAAAATATAACTATGAAAGTTTTATCAACTAACTTTCCAAAATTGTTTATAATATGAGTTCCACTAACTAATTAGAATTATATATATTGTAAATTATGGAAAACACCATTGTACTATTGGGGGTGTTGCACCAAATACCCTTATATTACAAAAACTTACATATTGACCCCTTAGGGACTGACGTCATCTGTTTTGCCGTCAACGAGGTCATGTGCACGTCACGTGACACCCTAATTAAGCAAATAAACTGGTAATTTTCTTAATTTCTATAATTAATCACAATTAATAGGTTAATTAAATAATTAAATCCCCTATCTTTCACCGCCCCCTCAACCAGCCCCCTCTTCTCTCCTTCCAGAGGCTCGTCTGCAAAGAAGAAGACGAAACAGAGGGAGAGAGATGGTTCACGCTTCCTTTCCTCCACCGGCGTCGCCCTCTCGTCCTCCGTGAGGTCTCCGCCATGTGCCCCCTCTCCGACCACCCCAACATCCTCAGGCTCCACGTGGTGGTGGCCCCTCGCTCCAAGATCTACCTCGTCATGGAGCACACCCGTGGCGACTAGCTCTTCTCGCGCTTCGCCCATCGCGGCTGCCTCCCAGAGCCTGCCGCCTGCCATTATTTCAAGCAGCTCGTCTTCACCCTCTATTTCTGCCATACCCAAGGCATCTCCCACTGCGACGTGAAACCTAAGAAACTCTTCCTCGACTGCTATAGCAACCTCAAGCTTTCCGATTTCGGCCTTTCCGCCCTCCCGAACTCCCTCTGCCTTGACTGTCTCCTCCACACCACGTGTAGGACCCTCGCCTACACGGCCCCCAAGGTCATTTGCCAGAAGGGGGTTACGACGGGGCCAAGGCCGATGCATGGTCCTGCGGTGTCATCCTCTTTGTACTCCTCGTTGGTTTCCTCCCCTTCGACAACTCAAACATCGTCACAGTGTGTAAAAGGATCTCCAGAAGGGAGTACCAGTTCCCTTCTTGGTTCTCCCCCTCGGCGAAATGGGTCATCTTCAATGGAAGGCCTCATGGAGCTTCCATGGATCAAAAAAGCCTACAATCTCGACTAGAGGCTCAAGCTCTTATCCTATTTGCCACCATTGCAGCAGCAGCAAGATGACGTCGACGACAACGACCAAGTGATCATTGTTGCTACTTATTCCATCTCTGCCCCAACAATGAACGTGTTTGACATAATAATCTCTCTATCATCGGGGTTGGATTTAACCGGGCTTTTTGACAATGGAAATTGGAGAGAGGGGAGATTCACGTCGATACGAGCATTGACAAGATACTGGAGAAGATTGAGGAGGTTCGCCCTCCTCGCCGCCAGATCGCCTCTCCTCTCCCCTCTCTCTCCCTACTCCCTCCTCGCCGCTAGATCTTGCGACGAGGAGGGAGGGGAGAGAAGGCGAGGCCTGCGTAGAGGACGTGTTTTAGGAGAGAGGTTTGGGGAATATTAAAAAATAAATTTAAGCGAAGCACATGGGAAGGACGTGATCTTGCGGCGAGGAGGGAGGGGAGAGGAGGCAGGGCTTGCGCAGAGGACGTGTTTTAGGAGAGAGATTTGGGGAATTTAAAAAAAAATAAATTTAAGGGAAGCACGTGAAGAGCACATGTTTATTTTGACAGAAAATTGGATGGTGTGAGCCCCATGGGGGTCAATATGTAAGTTTTCATAGTATGAGAGTGTTTGGCGCACACTCCTAATAGTACATGGGTGTTTTTCATAATTAACCCTTATGTGGGTGTGTATGTATGTATATATATGTATGTATGTATATCCATATATAAACTACTTTTGAAGTGTCCAGCATGTTACATTAGAGATCAAGATCATCTTGCAAATTAAGAGAGATCATAACTTTATATACATGCTACTGGTATAGATAACATATTCATGAAGGATAACCACATTCATATTCGAATTTCTCAACCATATAAGAAACATCAGTTTAGCAATATATATATATATATATATATATATATATATATATATATATATATATATATATATATATATATATATATATATATATATATCTGTGTGTGTGTGCGCGCGCGCGCGCGCGCATATACATATATATGTATGTGTATATACATATATATATACATACATATATATATATATATACACATACATATACACACACACACACACACACACACACACACATACATACATACATAGACACACACACACACACACACACACACACACACACACACATATATATATATATAATAAGAAACAAAATAAATTAAGATATCATTTCCGTGTTTAAATAAATTATTTTTGAGGAGGACCAAGCAAATGGGTAAATGGATGAGAATTGAAGGGCCCAAAACGAAGAGCTAGAAGCAACCTCTCCCCTCTCGTGAGGCCTTGTTGGGTTTTGTTATGGGGGAGCAGCGCCCGTGACCTGCTAGGCTCAAACCCAAGAAAATGTAGGTAGTGGGCTCTCAACCCTTAGCTGGCCAAGCTGTAGAACAAATGTTGACACCTACCAAATTGATTAAAGGGTTGTTTAGATTCAAGGAAGCCGGCGAAAGTGAAAAAGTGGGAAGTGTCATTTCACTTTCGCTGTCCATCCAAATACCGGAAAAGGAAAATGGAAAACCCCCCCTTTTTTTTTTCTTTTCCTTTTACACAACCATTTCCTTACTTTCAAAGTGCTACAGTTAATTTTGTGGCATGTAAATCTCATTTGTAATAAGTTGTAACTCAAAATAGTTAATTTCATGATCATTTAAATCTTACTTCCATTCTAATTACAGTACAAAATTTTTAATTAATTTTTATTTTAATATTATTTTACAGCCAACTTTGTGGTCTTTCACGTCTATATTACCAACCAAACACCGAAAAACATATTTCACTTTTCCAATTACACCTCCCAACTAGCATCCAAAAATAAAAAAGAAACACAAGTTCTCATTTTTTAAAAAGAAAAGAATCCTACTTTCACACTTCCACCCACTTCTGAGCATCCAAACAGCCCACCAACCAAAATTTGAAATTTTTGATAGACGCATATAACTTTACTTAAAAATATACAAATACCCTTCAAGTAATCTAAAATTACAAATTCCAACCTCCATATTAATGAATACACCCCATCAACACTTTAAATTATTTCTTTATAATTCTCATTCTACCCTTCCATATCCATTGAATCCCCCCAACTCACCCAGCTCAAAAAATGACCCACATCTCGTAGCCGCACGCTTTCTCTTTGACCCATCGTTGTGAGCCCGTTGTCGTCAGCCCACTGTTTTCCCCGCCCTCACAGCTCCCCATCTTTCTTTCGTCCTAGAATTCAAATGGGAAAGGCTCTTCCTCGTCGTTGCTCACGAAGTTATTGTGCCTTGTTCAGTCGAATTACGCCAAACAGTTTAATTAATGTTCGGCCGGATCCGATCGAACACAACTTTAAATGTTCGGTTGTTTACCGTCGAACAAAAACAGACCCAGTTTTCATTAATTGAGTTTATTCTCTCTATCTCTCACCCAGAAGAAGGAAGGTTCTATTAATTGGATTCTAGTTTATATACAGTTGCTTCAAACTCTAATGTATGTGTTTTGTACTAATTAATTACTTATATATCATCATGTGTAGCGTAAATTTGCAATTGAGAACTGTTTAATAATGAAATCCCTACTGTTACTATGTAATATTAATGTATCTTAGTCATTTTGAGTTTGATTTGTATAGAAGAACTTGGGCACAAATAGGCTCAAATGGATATTCAGTTCGACCGAACAAGGCCGAATACATATAAGTTTGTTCGACTTATATTTACCGATCATATTTAATTCTGTTCGGCACATGTTGATTGGACATAAGTTATCTGTTCGGTCTTTCTTTAGACCAAACAACTTTCGAACCATCTCCATTCAAAAGCAATTATCGATAAGTTTAAAGGGAGAGAAGATCACAAATTTCTAAGAGAGTTAGAATTTTGTGAGAGAGGGAGAGGGAGGGGGAGAGAGTGCAGACAAAGGAGTGGGGGTAATTTGAGTATTATGAAAAAAATTAAGTTTTTAGATATAAAAGGTATTTAAGAAAATTTGAGGGATTTGTTTATGAAATTTGTGTGTAAAAATCGATTAGTGTGCTTATCAAATTGATGGGTGCTAATATCCGTGCCTGTCGGGGGAGCGCAACTGGCCGGCGTGCACCGGCGAACGGAACAACTATCTCGCGAGATGACAACAGCAAAGAAGTCGGTCAGAGCTCCCCATGGAGCTCGACCTCGACTCTCTCCTCAGAGCCCACGGCGGACACCTCTCCTCTTCCGACGACGAGGATGGCGGCGAATCCGCCTTCCTCCACCGCACCGTTGACGAGATTCTAAACGACTCCGATTCCTCCTCCGACTCCTCCCCCTCTCTTCCTCGGCCCCCAATTTTCACCCCCAAAGAACAAGTCTTTCCTTCTTCTAGACAACAAGAAGCAGCCGATGAATCCACTCCTCAAACCCTAGAAAAGGAGCAGGAAGAACGGAGTTCCTTCACATGGAGGCGATCGAGATCGCGAGAGCTGTTATCGACCGCGTCTTCTTCTGCCTCTCTCTCTTCTCTAGGGTTTCGGGCTGCCGCTGCTTCTTCTTCTTCTTCTGCGCGTGCATTGCCACCTCTTTTCGGCAGCGTTAGGCCGAACGCGAAGCCGGGGGCGGCGCTTGCCGCCGCTGCCGCTGCTTCGCGTGCGATCCCGACACCTCATGCGGCTGCGATCAAGAACAGGAGAGCCAGCAGCACTGGATCGATTCAGAAGGTTGAATCCTCTGGGGATTTGCAAGAAATGGGGGATCTTTCTGAGGTAATTGCTACTTTTGCGGTGAACGATGAGGGGCAAGTGGAAAATTCAGCCGCAATTTCTCAGTCTTCTTCTTCAGTGGAGGTAGAAGCAACGGTAGATGCTGAAGAAGCAGTTCGCGAAGAAGTATCTGAAGGTGCTGAAGAACCTTGCACTGTCGAAGCAGTAGAAACATCTCATCAGCCAGTAGAAGTTAAAGAAGAAAATTCGGAAGATAACTTGGTAGATATGAATTCCTTGGCTGCTACTGCTGCTTACATTTATGAAGACGTTCACCAAGGGGATGATGCATTGCTCCTTCAAGATGCGGTAGTTTCTGTTGCTGACCATGTGGATGGAATTGACAATCAAGAAGTGGGACTGGAAGTGCTAAATGATGAACTAGGTTATGATTCTGGCAAGTCTGACCAGAAAACTGCATATGATGGAGAATCTGGTCGAGGGTCTGGAGAGGGGGGAGATATGGGAGATGAGATAGATAAACTGGTTGAAGAACGGTTAGAACAGTTGGAGAATAGCAAGAAGGCTGAGGAAAAGGTCGAGAAGAAGCTGCGTGCTTCAATGAAACCGTTGGAGTGGGCGGAAGAGCTTGAGAAGAGACATGCCTCGTATGGCCTGCATTGGGAGGAGGGGGCGGCTGCCCAGCCAATGAGACTCAAAGGGATTCGGAGGGGGCCGCCTGCTGTTGGATATTTGCAGATAGACCTTGATAATGCAGTGTCCCGTGCCATTTCATCGCAGACATTCAGGCGTGACTATGGTTCCCCGCAGGTGATGGCAGTTCATACCAACTTCATAGCCATAGGCATGTCAAAAGGGGTCGTGCTTGTTTTCCCGAGCAAATATTCTGCTCACTCACCGGACCATATGGACTCGAAGGTTGGTTTGTCCTCGTTTTTCTTGCAAATGATTGTACAAACTTGCTCACTTTTGACACTACAAATGCAAGTTTATCCACTAATTTTCAATAATATTTCTTGCATTTATATTGTATGTCAACTTACATTCTCATCTGTCCCATTTACCTTATGTAACCTTCTTTGCTAATCATTCAATCAAGGTCCCTTAGTGGTTCGATCATAATATTTCCCCAGTTTATAATTTTTTACTTTCTGTCCTCTTCATGTAACACTTATCTATTCTTCTGTGTTTTTTCAATATTAGTCCCTCAAATTACTCATATTTGATTATTAGTCCCTCAAATCTTCATATTTCGTATCAGGTCCCTCAAATCTTTTTAAGTTATTGCCAAATCAATATATTTGTTAACTTTACTCATAAACTCGTGGAATATTCTGTTAACTCTTAATATAGCTCAATACGATGGCTGTTATGCACCTCCATTAAGACAACCATCTCCTCAACACTAACTCCATTTATCTGCCTGATGTGAAACAGAAAGGGGGGAGTCTAAGGATTTTGGGAAAAGATGAGAAGTGAAAGAAAATAATGGGTTATCTAAGAAATAAATGAAAATGCCTTCCACCTTCTCGGACCTAATGCCGCTTCACGCCGCACATTCATCGATCTTGACCTCAGGTCGCTTTATACCGCACGCTCGATCTTAGCTCACAGCTAAGATTTCACACCTTGCTATGGGCGATACGCCCCTGAAGGGAAACAACCCAAACAATTTTTCTTAAAATTCTAGTCTATTTTTTTTAAAGCAATGAATCTACAAATAAGCTTACAAATAATGATCTCCACATATCCGATGTGGGATAAAAAAGAAAACAAAGACTAAATAAATAAAAGAAAAAGAAACTTACTAGACTCAAAAATTATACATACTCGGTTCAAATGAGAAGCATGACATTGTGTCCCTATCATTTTCACCGAGTGGGAAGAACTCGACCTCATCGGGTATACATGAGGTGGTGGTGGCTCGACACTGGTCTGGATCTGAAGCTACTGATTTTGTAACTGAACTTGTTGATCTGAATCTGTTTGTGATCTTGTAATTGAACTTGAAATGGTTGTTTTTTATTGTTGCAGATTTTAAATCTCAATTTGAAGTGGCTCACGCCAGCAGGCGAGGCTCGGCAACTCACGTACACAGGGAGGTCGAGTGGTTGTCCAATGATCCACGACTGCAAGAAGACCAGGGCACAAAAGGGAGCAGTAGGCTTAGTCGCGTTTGAAGAGGAAGTGGACGAGGAAAGGAGTGCTGGTGGCAGTTATCTTGACGGCTGTGTGAGTGGTGGTGAAGGGGAGAAGGAGCTATTGTCGATGATGAAGACGAGGAACGGAGGCGTCATTGATCAGATTAAGAAGGTGGCAAGACTAGTGGCAGGACAAGGCAGGGTGAATCAGGGCTTTGAAGGAGACAATCGGGGTGATCACGAGGGAAGAAGATGGGATTGTTGTGGTTGATGACTTCTTTGTGTGTGTTGAAAGAGAGACAAGATGAACAGTAGGTGGAGGAGAGAGCACGTGGGAGTCGAGGAACGAAACTGGTCACGTGAGATAAAATGGAGGAAAGAGAAAAGATGAACAATAATCATTTTTTTTTGTTTTGAGATTTGAGAGGAGGCTGTGGCTAAGATAGGATTTGTGAGAAGATAAAAGAGGTTAGGGATTAAGATAAGTGGGAGGATTTGAAATGTGGTTGGAATTTGAGAGATCGGGGATATTGGATTGGGACGAAGGAGGCAGGAGATTGAACAGTAAGGATTTTGTATTTTTTTTAAATTTGTGAAAAAAGAAATGAATGAGATTATTTGATAAAAGAGATGAACAGAAAGAACCAATGAATAATTCAAATAAAATTTTACCGACTTCACATCGAGAATCTTTTCACAAGAAACTTATATTATAATTTTAATTTCATCACTTATTATTTTCTCTAACCATGCTTTGATACCAAATTGATGTGAAACAAAAGAGGGGGGTCTAAGAATTTTGGGAAAAGATGAGAAATGAAAGAAAATAATGGGTTACCTAAGAGATAAATGAAAAGCCCTTCAACTTTTTTGTACCTCATGCCGCTTCAAGCTGCATATTTATCGATCTTGACCTCAAGCCGCTTCACGCCGCTGGCTTGATCTTAACCTTATGCCGTACGCTCAATCTTAACTTCACAGTTAGAGTTTCACTCCCTGTCATGGGCGGCACGCCCTAGGGAAAACAACCCAAACAATTTTTCACAAACTTCTTGTCTATTTTATATTGAAAGCAATGAGACATATAAATATGCTTACAACTATTGACTTTTCTCCACATACCTGATGTGAGATTAAAAAGAAAATAAAGATTAAATAAAATAAAAGAAAAAAGCATACTAGACTCAAAACAAAGTACAGATTCGATTCAAATGAGAAGCATGGCATTGATGTCCACATCACTTTCTCACCAAATCTAAACCCATAACTCCATTCCCTCTCTCTCATCAACTCCAATTCCAAGCCCCTTTCAATTAATTGAGCTCGCCAACTCCTCTCTCTCTCTCTCACACACACGAATTTAGGGTTTTCTTAGAGAGAAATTAAAGTAGAGATTGAGAAGCCCTTTGGATACGGGGGATTTAGGGTCTTTTGAGAAAAAAACAGAGGGGGGAGAGAGATTGTTGGGTGTTGTTGAAGGTTGGGGGTAATTAAATCATTTAACTAACTCGTTAGATATTAACTCAGGTTTAGAGTTAAAATCGAATGGAATTATGTAAGTTGTCCTAATTTGTTGCAACTTAAGAGATTTGAGGGACCTAATAGGAAACATGAGGATTTGGAGGTCTAATATGAAAATACGAGTAATTTAATGGACTAATACTATTGGAAAAACCCTATTCTTCTATGTATCATAATAATTGCCTCTACATGAGCAACTTGAGCGCCTTTTCTTCTGTTCCCAATCTCCATCTTATCCTCTCCTCTCGAGTTTACCAAAACCCTTTTACAATTTCGTGTCCATTGTATTATCTCTCTCTCTCAACGAAAAAAGAGAAAAAAGAAAGAAAAGGAAAGAATAAATTCTGTTGTATTTATTTATTTTTTTCATTTGTGTCCTTTTTATTGTACATATTTGAACCATATAACAATATGCACTTTAGTTGTTTTATAAATTTTCTTAAATTTACCAATGTATGCATAGATCACACAGTACTGAATGCCATTTAAAGGTTTGACATTTTTAATTGCTAATATTTTGTTTCTGCAATTTTCAATCCTAAAGCAAGTCCATCAACATTTGCGACCGCATGATGTACTAGAAACTGAAAGTTTTCTCATCTACTCTCTCTTGTTCTACTAGATCTGGTCAACATATCTCACTGGTCATCTTTAATTTAGTGTCTAACATACAGCTAGCAGCCTGTTTGTTCTATCATAAATATACATTAAAAATAAGGCCCAGGTTAGTCCTTGGTGTTAGCCCAGTGCAACAAGCCAATAAAATTGTTGTTATCTATTATACTTTTTTCTAAAATTATTCTTTTCACTATCTAAATTGTTGAAAACTCTCTATACGGGTATCTAAAATTGATACGATCCCTTGTCTTCTTCCTGTAGACATATCGAATTTGATATCTGTCCTTCCTCATGCATTTATTTTGATTTTGTTACTTTAATGTGAAAGCCTTTTAATTATTGGTCCTATGATCAAGCTAGATTGAACTAGATGCATATACCAATGGATACGAATATCTATTATCGTTTTCATGCTTTAGACTTGGGGAGTAGCACTGAGCAAAGCTGAGGTGTTTTGTGCAAAACAAACCCAACATAAAAAGGCCATTACAGAAACCCTTTCACCCACATTCTCTCACTCCCCTCCCCCTCCCCTCTCAATGTCCACTGGAGGAAGCAGGGGCCTCACTTCTTCGTCTCTTCCCCCGCCCTCCTCATATATCTCCATCTTCATGGACACCAACCTGGACATTATCCCGCCATGATTATTTTCCCCATGACACCATTACCAATCTTAAAGGTACAGTCCAACACTGACTACGCTTTAGCCCTTCTGTTCTCATTCAGTTTCAGTCTCATTTTGCTTGTGATCCCTTCACATATGACGTGGGTTTGTGTTTTTTTTCGTCTCGATCTGGCATTCTCTCAAACGGGTTGTGTCAGAATTCAGTCTGATCCCACATGGGCTTTTTCGTGCTTCTTGTTCTTGTATCTCAAATGGGTTTCCATTATTCGTAATTCTTTATACATAAATTTTAGCTGGAATTCCCAGCCAATTTTAGGATTTTCTGAATGGTCTCATTCTAGATGTAATGCGTTTGTGTTTAAGTAGTCTTAGTCTTGTTGTCATCTTGTGCTTATGTCTCAAATTGGTTTTCTTCCTTTCTCACTCTCTGTGCATTTTAAGTTTCTTATACATTTTATTTGCATGTCTTCAAGCCAATTTTTAGATTTTCTAGATGGTCTTATTATAAATATTATGCCTATGTTTAAATAGTCTTTATTCTCGTTGCCAAATCTGATTTATGGAGGGTGATACCATTTTGAAGAATGGTCTCTAACGCTAAAATTGAGTAGGGTCCCTCCTGTTTGCCAAACCACCTTCCCCTTCTTGCTCCTCGTTTAAATGATCTATTTACGTGTATAAGGTTAATTCTTGTTCATTGTTAATCTACTTGATAATCATGACTCTCCTTTTCTTTCCTTCAAATTCCAAGAGGTGAAGAAACAATTCGCCTTTGTGGAGTGTGACCTCAACTCCCTCAAGTTTCATGTTGGGTTCTCTGGCAACATAAGGATGACTGATTCAGTCATCCTTATGTTTCCAGCTACGATTCCTTATGTTTCCAGCTACGATTCTGTGTAATTCTGCCCATTGGAATTCTGCCCTTCGTCACCAGCTACAATCCCTATGGATTCCTCCAAGATTCCTTACTCTTTCTTATTCTTTGCGGAATTATGCCCTTCATGATCCTTGCGCTTCTAAAAACTGGAAATGAGGCTCCCTACGGAAAAAGAAAGCACCAAGATGAAATCAACCTTCGGAGGGAAATTCCGCAAAATTTAGAATGGGGAACTCTTACCTACATTGTTATCCTACTATAACCTCTTACCTCTAGTCTCGTGGGAGCAATATACCACTGCCACTACATTTTCTTTTCCTTTTCTCTCTTTGCGGTGCAAAGCCGAACCTAATACTTGGCATTGGACTCATGGAAAGAGTTCGGCTTTGTTCTAGCATGTTTTGCAATGAAACTATTTCTAGGACAAGCACTTGCTTGCTCTAGATGATCCTTTTACAAAAAGGAAAATAGAAAAATCTCCATGGATAAAAAGGGTGCCGTAACTAAACAGAAAATCAAGTAGTATATAAAATTATAAATTCAAACTATATGCGTGAATCTATCAACAAACATTTGTAATTTCTCTTAAAAATGAGTACAAGATAGCTATTATTTTAAAAGAACACAATTTAATATAATAAGAGACTATCTAGGTGGTACATACACTTCTATCCTAAAGCCATTATCATGTTAGACATGTACGAGACTTAAGTGTTTGAGATGCACCGGGGAATAATACTTCTGTTTTGTGTGCATTTTTTTGGAATTTTTGTATGTCCGTGTATTATGTTGTGTCCGTGTCCATGTCAACACAGGAAATTACACTTTATATAAATTTCAAATACTATTTACTTGTTTAGAAGTAACATTAATAACTCTAATCCTAACCAAAACAGAATAGAATACCTGGTGACCAAAGACAATATCCAACATTTAGCAGCAAGTGGTAGAAATCATGACTTGAAAGCTATTGATGACTAATAAGGAATTGCAAAACACCCACAAAATAGGGAATTGCTACTGTACCTGGGCACTATTCTTGTGAAAGCACCAGTGCGTTAGTGTTCATGTTTATAATACATGGACAATGTTCAACATCACAGTACTTTGCACATCCCTTTCCCTATCTCTTATATCCTTCAAAATTTTGTTCTATTTTCTAATCAATTATTACATTTTTTTAAAGAAATGTAAAATTTTACTCTTAACTATATTTGTACTTGATTTAAACGACTTTAAAATTCTTGACTTTGTTGCACCCGTATCTTGTCTTGACTAATAATCCATTCCTAGGACTGGCAACATATTCACACTTCTAGAACTAGGGGTTTAAACAAGCTGAACTTGAGCGAGCCGGCTCTGTTCGAGTCTGGCTCGAAATTTGTTATGAGCTAGCTCGAGTCAGTTCGTTTATATTTCGAGCTTTAGTGGAACACTTGAGTTTGGTTAGATTTGAATTTCGAACATAAAGTTTGGCTCGTGAAAGCTCAAAAATGTAAAAAAATCAAAATCAAACCAATTATTGTACTATTGTGAATTTGATTCGCTTGATAGTGATTAGTTAGTAAGAACATTATCTTCATTCATTCTTATTAGAGAAAAGAGAACATGAACTTAAATAATTGAAAGAAAATCCTATTAGAATAAATCGAGGAATAATTACATACTCTCATGTCTTATAATTCTATGATAATCGATGCATATTCATAATCATGTTTGTTATTGATATATGTACACATATTCATAATCATGTTTGTGATTGATGCATGTACACCTAGACAAGTAACATGCTTTTAAATTTTCACGACCTTGTTCATTTACTCACACACACACATCGAGCTTATTCAAACCAAACATGAGCGAGTAGGCTTAGTTCAACTTCGGCTCATTTATAAATTTCAGCTCGATTTTGAGCTCGAGTTTGACTTGTTTATTAGTTAAGTGAGGCAGAAACAAGCTAAATGTTGAGCCGAACCCGGACTGTTTGCGAGCGGCTCGTTCGTTTGACACGCCTATCTGGGATCATGCTAATTTAGAAGGATTTGCCTCACTATATCTTTCATCCCCTCCTATTCAATGGAATTACTAAGTTTAAAGCCAGATGTATCATCTTGTGAAATTTTATTATGACATTGGCTAATTGCTTTTTATTTTCTAACTTCCTTTTACATGTATGCTTGGAAGGTTTTCACTACGTCCAAGATATATCTTGGATTTTATAACTAAGAAGGAAGTTTTCAACCTGTCATACCTATGGCTGTTTCTGTAGATTCTGTTTGCATGGATTTTCTGCAAAATAAATGTTGAAATAACAAATAAAAATGTTCTTTTATGACATTAATTTGGGAAGTAGAAGAGACACCATGAGGTGAAGAAATGAAGAGTCATCATCATCAATTAGGAGAAATGAAGAGTCATCATCAATTAGGAGAAATGAAGAGTCATCATCATCAATTAGGAGGAATGAAGAGTCATCATCATCAATTAGGAGAAATGAAAAGTCACCATGAATTGGAGAAGTTAAAGAGTCATATATGCATTATTGTCATTTGATTATGACATTAAAGTAGATGGTTGGTATTCTTGTAAGTTTTTTCTTTGAAGCCTATAAAAGGCTAGTGTATCTCTTTGTTTTCATCAAGCAAGCAAGCAAGAAAGAAAAGTTGCTCTCCACTTAAAATTTTAGATTATAGTATATTAGTCCGTAGACCAGTATACAACACTTGGTATCAGAGCCAATTCAATTTTTTATTTCATTTCCTCTTCTCCTCATGGCCTCCACCAACAATCTCATCAATCCTCAAGTGCCCAAGTTATTGAAAGATAACTATGAGAGTTGGTCAATTCAGATGAAAGCTGTATTTGGCTCTAAGAGTTGTGGGAGCTAATCTTTGATGGGTTCAAGGAACCCACACCGGAGGTAGAAGCCGCCTACACCGCCGAAGAGAAGAAGGCTCTTAAAGAGCAAAGAAAGAAGGATTGCAAGGCTCGTTTTCTACTCTATCAAGGGTTGGACGAGTTTACCTTCGAAAGAGTTGCCGAAGCAACGACGAGCAAGGAAGCATGGGAGATCCTTGCTACCATCTACAAAGGAGTCGAGCGGGTGAAACGAATTCGCCTCCAAACTTTGAGGGGCGATCTTGAAGCCACTCAAATGAAAGATGAAGAAAAAATCTCCGATTATTATTCACGATTACTTTTAATTGTGAATAAAATGAGGAGAAATGGAGAGAAGATGGAGAACATCCGAGTGATGGAGAAATTGCTGCGATCCCTCTCATCAAAGTTCGAGCACGTGGTGGCGGCAATTGAGGAGTCCAAGAATTTGGAGGAGATCTCAATAGAGGAGCTTTTGGGATCCCTCCAAGTTCATAAGCAACGCATGCAAAAGAAGACTGGTTCCATAGTCTTGGAACAAGCATTAGAGTCAAAGCTGACTCTAAATGATCGAGGCTCACATAGTAGAGGTCGTGGTCGTGGCAGAGGCAGGGGACGTGGTCTCCAACAACGAACCACTCAAAATTAAGTAGAGTTCCAAAGCTTCAGAGGTCGAGGACGAAGCAATCGGGGAAGATTTACATCTGGACGTGGAAACAACAAAAACGTCCAATGTTACAACTGTCAAAAATTTGGACACTATGCCTCAGATTGCTGGCACAAAATTGAAGATCTTACAAATCTCGCCGAAGCAACAAATGATGTGGGTAATAACTCTACTCTTCTTCTTGCTCATGATGATTCAAGTGTTCAGAATGATGTTTGGTACCTTGACTCGGGTGCTAGCAACCACATGTGCGGGAAGAAAGAACTATTCATGGAACTCGCAGAAGGAGTTCATGGAAGTGTGAGCTTGAGAGATTCTTCAAAACTCTCCGTTGAAGGCAGAGGGAAGATCAAAATCTATCAAAAGGATGGTAAGCCCGAGTATATTTCCGATGTTTATTATATTCCTCACATGAAAAGTAATATTCTCAGCATCGGTCAATTACTCGAAAAAGGATATAAAGTATATATGGAGAACAACCATCTTTGGTTGAAAAATACAAAAGGAGGTCTTATAGCTTGTATTAAGATGACAAGGAACCGCATGTTTTCCTTGCATCTAAACACAAAAGTTGAGAAGTGTTTTCAAGGACTCATGAAGAATGAGTCATGGAGGTGGCATCTTCGCTTTGGTCATCTAAATTTCAGCGGCCTAAAGCTACTATCCACAGCCGGCATGGTACGAGGTTTACCAACAATCGATCCACCAAGTCATACTTGTGAAGTTTGCATAATTGGCAAGCAAACACGACTTCCTTTTCCTAATGGAAAGTCATGGAGAGCGGAGGCACCATTGCAACTTGTTCATACTGATATCTGCGGACCGCTAGATCCCGTCTCTTTAGGAGGTAATAGATATTTTATTACCTTCATTGATGATTTCAGTAGAAAGTTGTGGGTGTACATTCTTAAAGAAAAATCTGCTGCTTTTACTACCTTCAAGAATTTTAAAGCTCTTGTTGAAGCAGAGAGTGGCTATAAGCTAAAAACTCTCCGATCTGATCGAGGTGGTGAGTACACCTCAAATATGTTTCAAGAATATTGCAGGGAGCAAGGCATAAAGAGGCAGTTTACTACTGCCTATACACCACAGCAAAATGGTATCGCAGAAAGAAAGAACCGCACTATTCTTGACATGACAAGAACCATGCTTAAAGAAAAGGGACTGCCGAAGCAGTTTTGGGCGGAAGCTGTGGCATGTTCAACCTACTTGCTCAACCGGTGCCCGACGAAGCAAGTAAAGGGCAAGACGCCTCAAGAAGCATGGAGCGGCTATACGCCTAATGTCGCACACCTACGAATTTTTGGGTGTGTTGCATATGCTCAAGTACCTGAAGTCAAAAGGAAGAAGCTTGACAATCATGGTGAAAAATGCATTTTCATCGGATATAGCGAGGAGTCGAAGGCATACAAGCTTTACAATCCACTAAGAAACTAGTGGTTAGTAGAGATGTTGTCTTCAATGAAGCTGAAGCATGGAGTTGGAGCAATGAAGATACTGTCAAAGAGCAACCCATGGTGAATGAACCTGACGAGCCCCTACAAGAGGTTCCACCACCAACTACACCACCATCTCCTCAACATGCTACACCGTCTCCTGCAAGATGTTCTCCATCTTCTGGGGAAGGTAGTAGTAGTGAATCCTCCGTGCAACGAGGTCCAATCAAAATGAGAAGCCTCAGGGAGATCTACGAGCAGATAGAAGAAGATGGAGAAATTAATCTTTTTTGTTTATATGCCGATCATGAGCCTCTCACTTTCCAAGAGGCTAAGGAAGAAGAATGTTGGAGATCAGCAATGAAGGAGGAGATGCATGCCATCCAGAAGAACGACACATGGGAGTTGACATCACTTCCACAAAATCACAAGGCGATAGGTGTCAAATGGGTGTACAAGATCAAACGCACAGCAGATGGTGAAGTTGATCGGTACAAGGCGAGGCTTGTGGCGAAAGGCTACAAACAAAAATACGGCATCGACTATGAAGAAGTCTTTGCACCAGTTGCTCGATTAGATACGGTGAGACTATTAATTTCACTTGCAGCTCATCACAGGTGGAAGTTATATCATCTAGATGTCAAGTCAACATTTCTCAATGGTATTCTTGAAGAAGAGGTGTATGTACAACAACCAGAAGGTTTTTTGGTAAAAGGGCAAGAAGACAAAGTAATCACCTAAAGAAAGCCTTGTACGGCTTAAAGCAGGCATCACGGGCATGGAATGCCTGAATTGATGGTTATCTTCATCAAAACGGCTTCACCAAATGTCCTTATGAGCATGCCATCTACATGAAGAGGAACCATCAAGACGAATTTCTAATAATTTGTCTTTATGTTGATGACTTGTTATACACAGGAAGTTGCGTCGAGATGCTTGCTGAATTCAAGGAGGCGATGTTCAATGAATTTGAGATGACGGACAATGGATTGATGTCCTATTTTCTTGGTATCGAAGTGAAGCAACAACAAGATAGGATATTTATATCTCAAAAGAAGTACATGAAGGAGATCTTGGAGAAATTCAAGATGAGTAACTGCAACCCAGTAAACACCCCAATAGCCACAGGAATGAAGCTATCAAGAGAAGGAATTGGAGATTTTATAGACTCGACTCTTTTCAAAAGTCTAGTTGGTAGCCTGAGGTACTTAACGACCACAAGGCCTGATATTGTTTATGGAGTCGGACTTGTGAGTCGCTATATGGAGACACCGAAGGAGTCTCATTGGCTAGCTGCAAAGAGAATTCTAAGGTATATCAAAGGCACACTCAACCTTGGTCTATTTTATACTTATGGTGAAACTGCAGAGTTAGTAGGCTATTCAGATAGCGACTGGGGAGGTGACCAAGATGAGAGGAAAAGCACCACTGGCTATGTCTTCTATCTTGGGTCAACTGCATTTTCATGGACCTCAAAGAAGCAAGGAGTTGTGGCCTTATCTTCATGCGAAGCAGAGTATGTGGCAGCTTCATCTACTGTATGTGAAGCTATTTGGTTGCGGAATATTTTGAAGGAGTTGGATCATCCACAAGAAGAAGCGACTAAAATATTTGTGGACAACAAATCAGCCATCCAACTTGCAAAGAACCCAGTACATCATGGGAGGAGCAAACATATAGATACACGGTTTCATTTTCTCAGAGGCCATGTAAAGCAGAAAACTGTGGAGCTGGAGTATTGTCATACCATGGAGCAAGTAGCAGATATTTTCACCAAGCCATTGCCTATTGAACCTTTCAGAAGGCTAAAAGAAATGCTTGGTATGAAAACATTTTGATTTGAGGGGGCGTGTTGAAATAACAAATAAAAATGTTCTTTTATGACATTAATTTGGGAAGTAGAAGAGACACCATGAGGTGAAGAAATGAAGAGTCATCATCATCAATTAGGAGAAATGAAGAGTCATCATCAATTAGGAGAAATGAAGAGTCATCATCATCAATTAGGAGGAATGAAGAGTCATCATCATCAATTAGGAGAAATGAAAAGTCACCATGAATTGGAGAAGTTAAAGAGTCATATATGCATTATTGTCATTTGATTATGACATTAAAGTAGATGGTTGGTATTCTTGTAAGTTTTTTCTTTGAAGCCTATAAAAGGCTAGTGTATCTCTTTGTTTTCATCAAGCAAGCAAGCAAGAAAGAAAAGTTGCTCTCCACTTAAAATTTTAGATTATAGTATATTAGTCCGTAGACCAGTATACAACAATAAACACATGTACTTTTTAAATAGACCTTAAATTATATGCCCTCTGCCAATGTCTTTCCCTTATTTTAACAGATAAATATTTTACATGTTGGGACACTTTAAATTGTAGTATCACTTCATAATCCAATATTTTTATCTTGGTCCATTCTCTGTTACCAACTTTTGTAATGATGAGTCTTTTCTGGTTCAGATCTTTAAATAGAAGTGTTATATTTCAGATGCTGACATTTGGTTCCCATGGCGCAAGATCTCAAATACAAGTGACTTCCATGTGCTTCAATCAGCTAGGTGACCTACTTTTGGTAGGATATGGTGATGGTAATCTGACTCTTTGGGATGTACAGAGAGCAACGGCAGCAAAAGTAATCACTGGGGAGCATAATGCCCCAGTAGTTCATACTTTGTTTCTGGGGCAATTTAAAGCTATTACAGGAGATTCTAGGGGGCTTGTTTTCTTACATACTATCTCAGTGGTCCCACTGCTCAATCTATTCTCCGTCAAGTCTAAGGTGTGAAGAAAACTTATCATGTGTCTTACTTGAGCCTTTTTCTTAATGCCCGTGCATTTTTTTCATCTAGTCTTTTGAATGAATGAATCTCTTTTATCTACTGTTATTTGTCACATAATGAACTTTTATTTGTTTTCCATAACAGTGTCTTCTTGATGGTCAAAAAAATGGCATTGTATTATCAGCTAGTCCTCTTTTGATTGAAGATTCACATGCGATTGGCTATACCACAGCCCAAGGGAACTCAACAGTTTCCACCAGTGGTCTTGGTAGCATGGTGGGTGGTGTTGTTGGAGGTGTAGTTGGAGGAGAGGCGGGATGGAAGCTGTTCAATGAAGGTTCTTCTTTGGTTGAAGAAGGTGTGGTCATATTTGTCACCCATCAAAATGCTCTGGTGGTATGGAGCCTTCATAAGATTATGGGAGAAATTAAATTATTGTCTGCCTTTTAAGTTATTGTAAATAAAAGCAACTTGCTATCAATTATCTTTAAATGATATAAAATTCCTGTTTTGCCCTTCAGGTTAGGCTCACTCCCAATGTGGAAATCTATGATAAGTTTCCTAAACCAGATGGGGCGCGAGATGGCTCCATGCCTTATACTGCATGGAATTGCAACTCACATGATTCATCTCTCGGTGAGATTTGAACATATTTTCTGCAATTTTTGCTGCTGTTGGAGCCCTGATGTTTCGTTGCATAAATCTGTAGATGCATCTGATAAAGCTTCATGGCTTGTGATTGCGTGGGATCGTAGAGTTCAAGTAGCACAGTTGGTAGAATCAAAGATGAAATTTTTTAGGGAATGGAGCCTTGACAGCACAGCAATAGGAGTGGCATGGTTAGATGATCAGGTATTTCTCCCTCCATCTGTCCTCTTTTTGTTGATGCATCTGATTGTTTTTCTATTTGTTTACTCTTCCTTAAACCAGATGTTGGTAGTTCTGACACTTCGAGGACAACTCTGCTTATTTACCAAAGATGGAACTGAGCTTCACCGCACAAGTTTTGTTTTAGATGGTTCTGGTGTGGATGATATCATCTCCTGTCATACCCACTTTACCAACACTTTTGGGAATCCAGAAAAGGCATATCATAACTCTGTAACTGTAAGAGGAGCTACTATATACATACTTGGGCCAATGCATCTTTTAATTTCTCGCCTTCTTCCTTGGAAGGAACGCATTCAAGTTCTGCAAAGAGCAGGTGACTGGATGTGTGCGTTGGATATGGCAATGAGGCTTTATGATGGTCATGCACAGGGTGTAATTGATCTTCCAAGAACTGTTGATGCTATAAGGGAGGCCATAATGCCATATTTGGTGGAGTTGTTATTATCCTATGTAGATGAAGTGTTCTCCTATATTTCAGTAGCTTTTTGTAACCAAATTGGCCAAGCTGGACAATTGGAAGGTCCAAAATCCACAGACAGTTCTGTCCGAGCAGAGATTGGAGAGCAATATGCCCGTGTTGGTGGTGTTGCAGTAGAATTCTGTGTCCACATTAAAAGGACTGACATCCTTTTTGATGGAATTTTCTCCAAATTTGTTGCTGTCAAGCATGGAGGTATTTTCTTTTCTACTGGTATACGTGCCTTGAATGCATTCATTTTCTGATGTCAGTTTTGTAATTTTCCAGCTGGTTTAAACTCAACTAGGCATCATCATCATGTTCTTGCCAGAATATATATCCATTGCAGACTTCTATTTGTTACAACATTTTTGCGCAAGCGCTGTCTAGAATGTCTTATTCATCATCTTTCAATTGTTAAGATAGTTTACTTTTTAGATGTTTAATTTGAGACTTTATATGTGATGAAATTGTGTTTCCACCACTGAGGGATGCAATGTTTATTAATAAACTGATTAAGGATGCAACAACGCATACTAATCCTGAAGTTCCAAAAGTAAAATGTAACATGTCTTGATATCAATCATGAACTAGGAATTACCTAAACTATTAGAAATCCTGATCATTTTTTTTGCCATGAAAAGAGGACACAAGTCACGTGCCTATGAAGTATATACAATCAAACTGTGCATGGCACAATGCTGGCTTAACAACTCTTCTCCTGAAACATCACATTACGTTATTGTCTTAAATATTGTAAGCTCTCTAGTGTACTTTGGTCAAATGTCCTGGTCAATTTCGAGTTTTAAATATTCTACATTAAGGTTATGATTGTCAATGGGTGCGTTTTCTTTATCCAGAAGACTTGTGAAGACCTAGTTTCAGAACTAAACAGGAAATTTGTAATAGTGGAATATTGTTGCGGAAGAAAGTAATCAAGCTATGATATGTAGGACACTTTTCCATGCTTGATTTAATCCATTCATAACTGACCAAAACACTTGTCCATCTAGGTCTGTTGTTTGTATGCATGTCGTTCTCTCTGCTTTTTCTCAAGGAATATGCATGCGAGCATGGTATGTTTTTAGTATTATCAGTGCGACTATAATAAATTGATTGCTTTGTCATAGTTTATAACAGAAACATAAGTATTTTGTGTGTATGTTCGTGTATGTGTATTTAAAAATATTTAGTCACAAATAAACACATGGATAACTGTGTTCCTATGTCTAAACTTTGATAGGCGAATACCTAATATCTGTATCAGAATATTCTTACTCGGGTTTGTGTTGAAAATTGATAACAATATCATGAACAATAACCAGCATTGGGAAATTTTGAGCGGAACAAGTGCACTGAGAATTGAGGTCTTGCTTAGTAGTTCTGATGTTGCACAGATAAAAATGAATAGCGGTCTAATTTGACATTTTCTTTACAGTTTTACTTGTGCTTGGAAAGCATGCATTTCTCAGGAGAAAAAGATCATTGCACTATGAATTGTGACTTTGTGAGGGATAAATATCTTCAGGGACACAAAATGAAAATATTGATTTGCTCAGCATCTTTAAACCTCATTATATATACTGACTGGCTGGCTGCCCTCTTGGAATCAGGAGCATTTCCATAATATTATTTTCATGTAGTGGAGCTTCTCATGCATAATTTTCAGTATCACTTTCATTTTGACAAGATTCTTTCCATGTGTTGTTTTTATTTATCTTTGTAACTGATATATATTGAGTTCTATGAAAAGTTTGTAATGTAATCCTGGAATTGATATTTTCTCATAGAAAAGTGGTTCACTTCAAATTTGTAATAATGGGCTCATTGAATTAATATCGATAATATCAGCAGTGTCACTTGTTTTCTCATCTGTGACATGGATCTATGTTGCACAGACACAGCAACATGACATGACATGGCACGATACACAGACAGACGGAAATTATAGGAAGCATACACAAAAGAGAAGTATCATCTGATACATGTCACACACATGCGGTTGCACGATAGGAGTGTCCGTGCTGCATAATTATGTGGATCCTTTTAGAACACGATACACATCTTGTTGTAGTAAACTAATTTTTGTTTGGCCCTTTAATTGTAATAGGCCATTTAATTGTAAGCAAGCAGTGAAAGATTCATAAAGTTAATGCCATTTTGTAAAGGCCTGTTAGTTATGATTATACTTTTGACTGCTATTGGGACTTGCTTATTCTAGATTGATATCTTCTTTGCTAATATCAGGCGCATTCTTGGAGATTTTGGAGCCATATATATTGAGGGACATGCTTGGCTGTTTGCCACCAGAGGTATTTCCATTCTTGTGTTTGTTTTTACTATAATTTATCATTACTCGAAAAAGGGATGTAATTCGAATATATTTTAACAAAATTTCAGATTATGCAAGCCTTGGTTGAGCATTACAGTGCCAAAGGATGGTTACAACGTGTTGAGCAATGTGTTCTTCATATGGACATCTCTTCCTTGGATTTTAACCAGGTAATTTGGTAATAAGTTAGATAGATTAGCAATTTGTTTTTACTGGAACAATCATTGCTAGTTAAAAGCATTTGATACAGTTTGATTCATAAATTAGTTTTGAATTGTATTTCTTTCTGAAGTATTCTCATTACTTCATTCTTTATGCAGGCAGTCAAGTTATGCCGTGAACATGGCCTGTTTGGCGCGCTGATATATCTTTTCAATAGAGGTTTAGATGATTTTAAGGCACCTCTGGAGGAGCTTTTGGTGGTGATACAAAATAGTCTACACTCAGATGTTGCTGCTGTCGGGTACTTCTCTTGTTACCTGGATAATATATCCGAAGCAGTCTCAAAATTTGCAAATTATCTATCATCCTTGTTATTTTGTTTTTCCACCTTGACTCATCTGCATTCCTTGGCCTTCTTATCTGAATGATGGGACACGTGCCAGGTTCAAATAGTGATTTGTTTAATTTGTTTCCTTTGGCGCTCAGCCAATAGCTTTTGAGAGTAACCTTTCAATCTTTAGTCAGATAAAGTTTGACCGAAGTCGTGTTGGCTTTGATGCACCATAATATCTAATTTGACTAATAGCATTAATTTTCTTCATCTTAGCTTTCCTTCTTTTAACCCAGCTTATCATGATTGGTACAAATTTAGCCTCAAGAGCTGATGTAATACATGATCGCAATCACCTTCGAATACAAATAAAAAGGAAAAAAGTAGGGTTTACAAGAAATAAAATGAAAAGAGAGATTAGGGTTGGAAAAAGAACCAGATAACTTTGGGCTTCGCACCCCTTACACCACAGGCTTCGCACCCCTTATACTACAGGCTTCACACCCAATCTCAAGAACTCAAGAGCTCTGAAATTTTAACTGAAAAAGTTTTTATTTAATCATTATCTGCTGTTCATTGAGTTGAGCCTCTTTATATAGGCTCTTACAAAGTGAACTTCCCCATCACAACAGCTGTGAGACTAAGTTTTATAATAAAAGAAAAGGCTAAACTTAAAAATAGACTAAGGCATAAAAGATAACCAGTACTGGTGTGATGTCCCCATCATTCCCCCCGGGGTGGGAGAGAGTCGACCCTGTCGAGTGAGGACACGTCTCATGAAGCATCTCAATCAGGCCATGGTGGTGGCCGTGACAGTGGCACTAGTGCATCACATCGAGACCAAGGTGGTGAAGGTGGAACTGGTTTTCGTATCGGATCGATAAAAGATGACAGTTTGATCAAGACACCAATAGCAGACTGAGGCACGCCATCCATGATGAAAACTGAACAGAGTGCACTTTGCACCAAAAGTGCGTTGATCTCTTGTGAACCTGACTCTTGTAGACATATCTGCAATGGGTCGTACACATCAGGCGATCTCAAGAAAAATGATACCCTCATAGCTGCCAATGGTGGTACTAACTTCAAAGTAAGCTCCGCTGGAAGATCTACAAGGATCTCAACAGGGAGACCTTCGACTTCCATAGGCTGTGGGGAAACCTCTTCTTGCTGTGACACCGACTCAGCAATAACTTCTGGTCTTGGCTCTGGCTTATCATAAATTTCTGGCTTTGGTTTAGATTGTCATCAATTTCTGGCTCTGATTCTGGAATGTCAATAGCCTTTATCGCCTTGTTTTCTAGCATCTTAACTATGCCAACGAGGATCTCCTTACATTCAGCGACCAAATCGCTGAATTGTGGCCCCTTAAGGTGTGGAGCATACCGAGCATGAAGAAGTTCTTATAGGATAAGCCAATCTCGACAGTCGATATGATTATCTTCCCACCACCAATAAGCTTCTCCAGCTAACTTCATTTGGGCGTAATGACAATTCTGCGTGGGTGTCAAGGAGAAATACCTAAAGAAATTCTCAAGATAGTTTAATCACTTTTCATACCCATCTTGATCATAAAAACCCGAAAATACGGGGGAGCTGTATACATGTCCCTTTCAACCTCCTTTTCATCCCTATCAGTATAAATGTATTTGCCACAAAAGTAAAATCCCATGAATAAAACTCAATGCATAAAAATCAGAGGTTACCCAATAAATCGGTAGCTCGAATTGGACTCAAATTGAGCTGAAGATGTGCCAGAACACTGATTCTTTACTGCTGGGACAGTAATGGTGCCAAATACGAGCTCGTGGAGGTCAAATCTGCTGCTTAAGTGCTATGAAATCTTTATAATGGCTCCGGGGCTCAGTCACGAGCCCAACGCTTTGAGTAGAGCTCCGAACGGGCGAGAAACAGACTCCGGGCTGGTCGGGATGGGAGAGAGCCGGTTACTTTTCACTGTAAACAGTAACCAGATGAACAGTAATTACTGTTCACGATGAACAATAATTTTTTTTTTAAATTCCTCTTTTTTTTTTGCTTTTTCTGTTTTTTTCCTTTTTTTTTTTGCAAAGTAGATCTAGATCAAGATTTAGATCTAGATCTATCAGTAATCTTTTTTTCCTTCAAAGTAGTAGATTTAGGATTTTTGGAAGAGAAGAAATTCGAAGGGGATTGGGACCAAAGCTCTGATACCAAATTGATGTAATACAGGATCGCAATCACCTTCGAATACAAATAAAAAGGAAAAAAATTAGGGTTTACAAGAAATAAAATGAAAAGAGATTAGGGTTGGAGAAAGAACCAGATAACTTTGGGTTTCGCACCCCTTACACTACGGGCTTTCGCACGGGCTTCATATCCCTTACACCACGGGCTTCACACCCAATCTCAAGAATCCAAGAGCTCTGAAATTTTAACTAGAAAAGTTTTTATTTAATCATTGTCTGCTTATTCATTGAGTTAAGCCTCTTTATATAGGCTCTTACAAAGTGAACTTCCTCATCACAACCGATATGGGACTAAGTTTTATAATAAAAGAAAAGGCTAAACTCAAAAATAGACTAAGGCATAAAAGATAAGCAGTACTGGTGTGATGTCCCCATCAAGAGCCTTTTTGCGTCCTTTCATCCTTTTGCATCACTACGCTTACTCTATTTTAACAAACCCCACTTTGACTTTCTGTCTATTCACTTCAATTCCAATTTCCTATACACGTTTTCCATATATTATGTGTTCTAGAAGGATTTCATGCGAGAATGCTTGAATGTGATCCGCCACATGATGGGGAACTTGGAGAAATTTCTGCTTTGTATTTAAGTGAACAAAGGCGACATATTAAACCATGCCCCCCTGTTGTGAATTTAACTTAGAAAGCCAAACACTAAAGTTGTCGAAAGATTGATGAAACCAAAAATTTTGGATTGATCGAACTGGGAATACTATGATTAAAGTCAGTTACTAATTTGTTTTCATTTCAGAATGTCAAACTGGGGATATTTCTTGCTTAAGAAACTATTAGGTGAAAATTTACAGAAATGGTAATGCTTTGACACTGTCATGGGAACTACATTGGACCTAATGTGGTAACATGCCTACAGATGATGAACGTGTATGCAACTATGTGCATATAGAAATGAACGTTATTGATAATCTGTTTAAACAATCAATTGAAAGTTTAATAAATTTATTATTCTTTTACTTGGTACAATATGTACCTTGGCTTCTTTTGTTTAAAGCATCAGCACTACACTGGAAATTGTGATATTGCTGTGATTTGATGACTTTATGAGTCTTCTGTTGTGTCTTTATTCTCTGAAAGTGGAGGAGTCATGTGGACAGGAGATCTTACATTAGTAAGGACAAATTGGTTGCAATGGAAATATAACACTGAGTTAGGCTCTTCCCTTTTTCCTTTTCTTTTTTCTTTTTGGGTTTGGGGGGGCGGGGCGGGGCGGGGTGGGGTGGGGGGCAAAATGCAAAAAATAATTATTGAAACTCTTATTTCCAAAATTTATAAGTAATACATAATCTCGAAAAGATATGATTTCTTGAAACTAAGACATATCTAGAGAATGGTTATAGTCTCTTGTAGTGGACATTTTCGGCCTCTCTCGAGATCACAACACGTGTCTCGCGACAGAGGGGTACTTTGAGAAATCGACAACTATTTCATCAAAACAATTTATATCTACACATGGGAGTTAGTTACGCCTCTAGAATGAAGGAGTCAGTTACGCTTCTAGAATGAAGCATGTGGTTATGAATAGATGCAGATTTCTCTGCATGAGATCCCCACCAATCCTGGCGGTTATGAAGATCCTGCACATTCAAATCTTACGGTTACAACTATCCATGATATTCACATCCACTATGTCTCCTACTAAAGATATAAATATCCCTTCTTTTCCAACAAGAAAGGAGGAAGAAAAAGTGTAAACCCGTAAGTACTTGTAATCACAACGCATTCTGCTACTATTTTAATTCTTTTTACTTATAGTGAACTCTCGCTCTTCTGTGATTTTTTCTGCTTCGGGTTTTCTACATAATTCCTGTGTGTTATATGTGTTTCTGATCTTTGCATGCTCACTCATTTGCTTGTGGAGAAAAAAGTCTTCTGAGACTTTATCCATCACAAAATGATACTTTTGTTAGGAGCTCTGCAGTAAACGCTCAGAGTTTTCTGTCCCTTCATCAAACACTTCCAAGCTCCCTTTCTCAAAAAGCCTCGCAAACGACAATGACCATTCAAAAGAAGGCCACCTCACAGACCGATGACTCAATCGCCGCCTCCAAAGGCAAGAAGATCATCACGGGGAACAAGTTCTCCTAATCTCCATTCCTCAAATCTTGACGCTGTTCTTGAGTCAACAAGGAGCTATGAAGCACAGACACGAACACGAGTGTCGGACACGACACGGATACGAGACATGGCAAAATTCAAAAAAATAAGATACATGGACATGACAAGAAATATTTTATTATTATTATTTATAAATAAATTTATAAAATCTCAATCAAGTGATTAACAAACTAAAATACCAATCAACACGTGCAATCTAATCAAATTAATTAAATCATGCAATCTAATTAAATCTCTCTGATCCTCTCTCTGTCTCACTGCCTTAGTCTCTGATCCTCTCTTTACCTCACTGCCTATCTCTCCTCTCTGATCCTCTCTCGCTCAGTCTCTGATCCTCTCTCTGATCCTCTCTCTGTCCCACTGCCTCTCTTCTTCTCTCCCTGCTCCTCTCTCTCAGTCTCTGATCCTTTCTCTCTGTCTAACTGCCCTTCTCTCCTTTCTCTGTCTGTCTTTCTCTATCTCTTTGCTCTATGCTCTATGCTCTCTCTGCATCGACAGAGAGCAGAGAGAGAGAAAGGAGAGGGAGAGGAGCAGAGAGACTAAAAGAGAGAGGAGGAGCAATAAGAGAGAGATCCAGAGTAAGGAGCAGAGAGGAGAAGAGAGATCCAAAAAGGGAGAGAGATAGCAGTTGAGAGAGAGGGGGGAAAGGAGAGAGCTTACCGATGAGATCAATCCGCCGCCGACGACCGCTTGATCACCACCGACCGCGAGATCACCGCTCCAACGTCGACGACGATGGAAGACCACCGATCGCGAGATCACCGCTGCATGAATTCACCTCTCGAACGTCGACGATGATTGACGACCACCGAAGCTTTGGGGGAGCGAGGGGACCTGAGAGAGAGAGAGAGAGATCAGATTTGGGGGGGAGCGAGGGGATCTGAGAGAGATCGGATTGGGTGTGAGGGAGAGAGATCGAGAATTTGGGAAAATTTAGGGTTGAAAAGGAGAGAGAGATTCAATTTTTATTAATGAAGCGGGTCGGGTCCAATAAACCCACACCTACCGACCCAATAAACCCACACCTGAAAGCCAACGCCCGTGTCCAAGTCGTGTCCAAGACACGATTTGACCGTGTCTGATGAGTCAAACTGGTTGTCATGTTGGACAAGTGTATCGGGCACTTGTCGGGCACGTTTTCGTGTTTGACACATACCCGACACGGACACACCCTTGTCATAGACGAGGAGCCCTCGTCCCCGACAACTACTCCTGAGCGAGCAGCCAATGAGCATGAGTCTTAACTTCCCGCTGAAGGATAACTCCTCCAGATGTTGACCCTTCTGCATAAGCGACTAGATGAGCAAGAGAGGAAGGCGATCCACGAGCGCGAGAAAGTTGCTCTTGAGAGATACGCTGTTACGGTGTCCACAACCAGCTTCTTATTCAGATCGAAATCCTCAAAAGGGCTCAGACAAGGAGCTCTGATGTGGAGGAATCTCATCCTTCACCATTATGTGCGACGGATACTGCCTACACAAGGGACAATCGGAGGCGTCGTAGATCTGTATCCCCATGTCGCAAGGAACACTCCGATGAGAGTGAGCCTCCTAAGCCCATTAAGACGCCTCGCATCGAGGATCTCGTGGAGATGGTCCGAAGGATTCATGAAGGCACGTCGCAACCTCGCGGTGACCCAGGACCCTCCATCCTGTGGATCTCCAATTCTCCTCTTTCGAAGGAGATCACATCCCACCGGTTCTCGAAAAAGTTCGTGATACCGAGCTTTGATTGCTACATCGGAGTGACTGACCCCGTCATCACTTCCGAGCTTATCAGGTCAAGATGGTGGCCCCACTCCAACGATGACTTCCTCATGTGTCAAGTGTTTCTATATAGTCTAAGGGTGTGGTCTTCGACTGGTTCTACTCGCTTCCTCCGCTATCTCATCGGAGCTTCAAGGAGGTCAGTGATGCCTTCTTCAACCAATACGCCTTGCGGCAAGAGTTCAAGAAGAATAACAATCATCTCCTTACGGTCAGGGTGAAGCAAGGAGAAACTCTTAAGCGCTACATTAATCATTTTCAGAGCCAGATGGTCCTAGTTTATAACTGCAATTACAATGTCTCGGCTGCTTTCATCGCCGGACTGGAGATCATTCCTTCTACAACACTTGGTGAAGCACGACATCACCAACATGAAGGATATTCTGTCTCGAGCCCAGAAGTATATACAATTGGAAGAAGCAACAAGGAATACAACAGACCGCTCCACCAAGTAATAAACCGAGGCTCCGCATAAGACTCAAGGACATAGCCGGGGGCATGATACCCATGAGCTAGTGAACCACAACCCCTCGCAGAGCCAACTCTGAGTTTTCAGGACGGACGTCGACTTCACCCCACTAAAGCTTCCTATTGACCAAGTCTTCTGCGTCATCGAGGGCTAGCCCTGGGTGAAGCGCTCGAAGCCACTCCAGCATGATCCAACTCATCCTGAAGCGGAGAAGTACTATTCCTACCACGACAGTTGGGGGCACCACGCTATTCGGTGTTGTGCCCTCAAGAAGCTTTTTTAAGATCTTATTCGTTAGAGATACCTCAGAGTGTTCATCCTCACTCCCGGGGCAACTTTTGAAGCCGGACAGATACGAGATAGTCGACTGGACACAGAAAAACTCGAAGCATATTGTTGAATGTAACATGTTAATCATCGAATGAAGCTTTCATTCTCTTATTTACTCTAAACGTCACAGGGCATACACTTTTGCCCTCATTTAGCTTCGGATGGACTCGATCTTGCTCCGGATGGCTAACTTGCCACATCCTGGACTTGGTCTCATTCAGCTCTGGATGGATTAACGTCCCCATCGCGGATTCGATCTCACTTTAGATGACTAGTCAACTTGCCCCATCTCAGACTTGGTTCATTCAGTTCCGGATGGATTAACTTGCCCCATTGCGGGCTTGATCTCACTCCGGATGGCTAACTTGCCCCATCTCGGACTTGGTCTAATTCAGGTCCGGATGGATTAACTTGCCTCATCGCGGACTCCATCTCGCTCCGAATGACTAACTTTTTCCATGTCGGACTTGGTCTCATTTAGCTATCAATGGATTAACTTGCCCCATCAGGTCTTGTTCTCACTCCGGATGGCTAACTTGCCTTATCCTGGACTTGGTCTCATTCAGCTCCGAATGGTTTAACTTGCCTCATCGCGGACTCGATCTCGCTCCGGATGGTTAACTTGCCCCATCCTAGACTTGGTCTAATTCAGCTTCGGATGGATTTTTTTCCCCATCGCGGACTCAATCTGTTTCGGATGGCTAATTTGCCCCATCTTGGACTTGGTCTCATTCAACTCCAGATGGATTAACCCATCGCGAACCCGATCGCGAACCCGATCACACGGACCGGATGATTAACTTGCCCCATCGTGTATTTGATCTCGCTCCGGATGGACTAAATGCTGCTCTGTATGCATACTGTGCATCACTTAGGGACTCAAACTCTATCTTCGGACTCCATACTTTAGTCCACATAATAACTCTGTATAGGGAGGCAAAGAAATTGTCAAGGTAATTGGGCTCCGCAAACATGACAATGTATACACCAAGGGGATTAACCTGCCCCTATTATGGACCCGCCAAGTCCTATGCCAGCCAGATGTGAATTCGAAGATGGTGAATTACGACGAGATCGAAAAAATGATGGTCGGTCCTACTCCTTCGGCCTCCCATCCATAAGCCCCGGGAAGCAAAAGAGTGGGGGCATTTGTAGTGGACATTTTTCGTCCTCCCTCGAGATCAGAGCACGTGTCTCGCGACGTATGGGTACTTTGGGAAATCGACAATTATTCCATCAAAACAACTCCATATTTACATATGAGAGCGGTACGCGTTACGCCCCTAGAATGAATGAGTCGGTTACACACCTAGAATGAAGCATGTGGTTATGAACAAATGCAGATTTTCTGCATAAGATCCCAACCAATCATGGCGGTTACGAAGATCCTGCACATTCAAATCTACGGTTACAACCATCTATGATATTTGTATCCATTACATCACCTACCAAAGATATAAATATCCTTTCTTTTCCAACAAGAAAGGAGGGAAAGAAAAAGTGTAACCTTTGAGCACTTGTAATCTCAACTCACTCTGTTACCACTGTGATTCTTTCTACTTATAGTGAACTCTTGCTCCTATGTGGTTATTCTCGCTTCGGGTTTTTCACGTAAATTCTCTGTGTTATCTGTGTTTCAGATATTTGCATGCTCACTCATTTGCTTGTGGGGGGGGGGAAAAAGGTCTTCCGAGATTTATCCACCACACCTCTCTTTGAAAAAAGAGGTTTTTTAGATATAATCCCTAATAATTTTCATAATTTGATATTAGTCTTCACAAAACTAAATTTAGATACGAGTCCCTCACATTTTGAACCCAAGTTGATAAAAGTCCCTTTGTTAAACTTACTCTTAATGTGTTGATTTAACTATAGTTAGAGTAACAAGGATGCGAAAAGACTAGGCTACCCTCTCACACCTTCCTACTCTTTCATTTGCCCTAACCCTTTCATCTCTTGTTTCGCCATTTCCTCTTCCCTCTTGTCTCGCTTTAAACAACAATGAAGGTTGCGTTAAATCCAGTTATGACGAGGATGATCACCTTAAATTCAATGAAAAAGAAGAAGATGAGAATGAATATCATCTGAAATCATGTAATCAAGTCCAATGAAGGACTATTGAACTTTTTTCTCTTGAACAAAAAGATCTAGTCTAAATCTCTTTAGTCAATACTATGAACGGAGTCATGAGTTAAAGTCCTAATGTTTTTTTTGGTTTTTAGGATTTATAAGCCATTTTTGGGACTTGTGTATTCTTCTGTAAGAGGCTGGGCGTGCTTGATCTAAATTTATATTTTGCTAAAAATTGTGTTATATGGTTGTTTTAGTGTTTTTGTAACGTTAATCTGTGGTGCCAATAATGAAGGGGGTATTGCATTGCTGATAGATTATGTAAATGGAGATTTCATGTGAATTCAAATAAGATTGAAGGAATTGGGTTCGTTTGTCCTCCTCTCACAGATGAATAAGGGGTGGAAGAAGAAGAAAACAAAGGAGAGGACCATGACAAAAAAATTTCTGTGAATTGGTCTTTGAAATATGAGGCATTCATTAGTTTCTGTATGACATTGTG
>JAVJIF010007126.1:0-120249 GCA_038442645.1 Agave tequilana | reverse complement strand
TAAGTTCAACAATACACCTATGACAATGACTTCCCTCGAACTTCCTTGTCGAAGTTGAGATGACTAATGTCAAGCTCAAAATTACACCTCTAGTATTATCTCATTGTCAAGTTATATTACACCTATGATAGTGATGTTTCAGTCTCTCCAAATGAAGCTAAAATTTCCGTTGAGTCAAGTTAATATTACACCTGTAACTCACATTCCTGTTAAGTTAATACACAACTCTGACAGTAATCTTAAATCCTGAAATAGAATTTTTCCTCAACTTTGACTTGTTAAGTTAATTATCGTATTTCTAGTAAGTCAGAGTTCCTACTTCTATTTGTCTAATTTTCAATGTAAAAGGAATTCAAGACACATAAGAAGACAAGAAAAGGTGTCATTTTTATTGATACTCAAGCATATGACAGTGATACAATAAGACTGAGCGTTACAACAAAGGAGTACAAAGAAGTCTCTTACTCAGTGAAAGGCTGCACTCACTCCTTGAAACACCAAAGGAACATGATTTCTTCTTGACTATGGCAAAGAAAAGCGGATGACTTCTTCTCTTCTTGAGAACAATGGGGTTCTCGAGGTCGAAATGCAGAGGAGCATTCTAATTTCACCCGACCAACTGGTGTGGGCTGTAATCCTTCACTTAATGGTAGATTTTGCCACCAGAGAGCTAGATCTTTCTTATCAAAATTGACAAAGGGAGGATCCGAGACCTTACTTGTGTGCAGATTTTTGCCACCAAAAAGCTAGATCTTCTTTGATCAAAATTGGCAAAGGGAGAAGCCGAGACCTTACTAGTGACATCTCTTTCCTGTGGCCTTCAAGGGTACCATACCCACCACCATACCCACTGTGACCATGACGAACCCAGGGCTTTGCTGGTGCGTCATGTCAAATAAGGCATTGACGGATGTCATTAACCGCGTGAATCCTCCTCGCCCATATAAACAGGAGCTCTGACTTTCCGAGAGCTTGAACTAGTTGGCTGGTCGAAATAGTCTCCAATGAACCAAGTTGCCCAAGAACAGGAGATCTAACTCCCGAGTGCTCGCCGACAGAACAGGCTTGCCGGTCGAAATAGTCTCCCATGAGCCCAGCGAAGACGCAGAGGATTGACTGAGACTGCCAGAGCCTGTAAGAAGCAAAAACTAAAAGGTTAAAATTCTGCTAAGATAGGAACAAAAAATCTGAGGTGTAAACGAGAGACTGAAGTCATGAACTCTAGACGCAGAGTTAACCAGTGCAGAGAATATGGATCCGAACGCGGTCTATTTTTTCTTTTTTTTTAGACTTGCGTCGAGATGTAAGACGCGAGGTAACTCAATTGTAGAGTTCGCCATACCTGCGCTTGAGATGCAGGGGTTACCACATCCATGTCCAGAGGTCTCAAAAGAGCTAGAATTCTCTAAGTCAAGAACCCCAAACGCGAACTTCATATACAAAGCTCGTGTTTCAAGATCCAAACACAGAGTTTATCACATTCGTGTTTGAAGAACGTATGACTTAGAGTTTAAAGTCAGTTAGCTCGCGCTTCATCAAGAAGTCCAAAAGACGCGGTCTACCGAACACGGGCGCATCAATCAAATTTCAAGAGAAGATCAAGAGATCAAATTTCTTCAATAGACAGGAAAAAAAAATCAAGGGACTGAGTATTTCAATGCGACAAATAGTCCTACTCGGGGAAGAATTCTCTAGAAGTTGGACTTTATTCATCAAGGCGCGACTGTAAAAGTATTTAAAGCAATGCTTTTTTATCTTAAAATTAATTGACAGTGATAATCTTCGAAGAAGATTAAAAAAAAGTATGGAAGTTTTGAATCTTGTTGTTCATTAGAACACATCCCCTTGAAGGGAAGATAGACAAATTAAGACGAAAACCTTCAGAGCGCATGCTCTCAAAGGAAAACAATCTAAATAATGGACCGTTAAGGGGGTGAGTCCTACTTATAGGCAAGCCATAAGGCTTGTAATTAATAGCATAAAAATCAAAGCTATCCGCCTTAAATATCTGCACGAGCATTAAGTCCAATACGGAGCTGACACATGGATTGTTGCTTCAGGAAACATCAAATGACACAAGTCCCCAACCGTCAATGCCAACTTGGCATTAAAGATCCAATAAGATCTTTAAAACGGATTGGATGTGATGCTTTGGAGGCTGCGTCCTGGAGTTCGCATCTATTTACAAGAAATGAAGGCCGCGTCCTAAAGTCCGTGTTCTTGCATAGACTTAAAGGTCGCGTCCTTTCATATAGAACCACAGTCGCTTCTCCTTAAGAGATCCAGAGTCACGTCCTCTTAGTGATTCAGAGCCACTTTACACAACAAGTAAGAGCTGCATCTATGCAACAGAGTGAGAGCCACGTTTTCACTTCAAAGATCGCGTCCCTTAAGAGGTCGCGTTTCTTCAGAAAGTAAAACTTGTGTCTAATCAACAGGGTGAGAGCAGCGTCTTCACTTCAAAGATCATGTTCCTTCAGAGGCCACATTTCTTTAACAAAGTAATAGATGTGTCCCGACTTCGAATGAGGACTGCGTCCCTGAAACGGCATGACCTCTACGTCTACAAGACTCATATTCAGTCTTCGCTTCTACAATCAGTTCAACAGTACACTGGCAATAGCAGACAATTTTTTAGCCCTAGTTCAACAGTACACCAACAACCAGCTCAGAACACTAAGGAGGTCTGGACTGTGTATCTAGACACTCACGACGATCACCTCAGACGGCTTCAAAGAGTTTTATAGTACACTCACGAAGACCATATTCCAGATAGGATCAAGCTTAGGGTATCTCAAATGATTGTCAATCTAATCATGAGAATTATGAGCTCAACTAAAGTCCAAAGTATTTCAAAATTCGTCCCAGTCAACCATGGAATATCAAAAACTTTGGAGAGGGTTCTGTAGGCTGTTCAAAAATTACTAGAGTCAAGTCATCAGAAAGCAGAGTCCAAACTCCAGACGCAAGGTAGCGCAGCACCAAGACGTGAAGGTTGAAACTCGTGTCTTAATGTTATAACCAAGACGCAGAGCTCGAAAGTCGCGTCTCAATACCATTGTAGTACCAGGACGCAAGGGTCAAAACCCACGTCTCTACCTCACTGCAATGGCTAAGACGCAGAGCTTGGAACTTGCGTCTCAGGCATTCATGCAATACCCAGACGCAGAACCTAAAGCCCGCGCCTCATATAATGCTTAACGTAGAACTTGAAGTTCGCGTTTCTCAAGCGTTACCTCAACGATAAAACGCGAGACACAAAGCCTGTGTCTTGGTTATAACTGCACTCATTACCTGGTCAATTACTGCTCACGTAATGAGGGAATTAACCCCCATTATGAGTATTTTTAGGGGACACTTTTACCCCTGAAACTCCTATAAATATCTCAGTTTGCTATGGAAGAGGGTTTGAAAAATTTTGGTCAGAAGAACTTCGATTGTAAGCCTTAGAAAGACCAGAATCTTCAGCTGAGAAATACAAAGGAGAAAAGCTCTTCTAACAACTTGATGAGCTCAAGTTGGTTCTTGCCTAAAGTCTTTTTGAGATTTTTGTTGGACAGAAGCTGTGTTATTTCGCCCACCATCTAAAGAGAAGATTCCCAAGAGGCCCTGGCGATCACCCAGTCAATAAAAAACAAGATTCACTTTTAATCGCTATATCAAGAACCTGGCAATAAGCAAAGAGAAGATTTGAGCTTGAATATCTTTCCTCTCTTGTAATCGGATAATTGATCTGTTGTAACTTTCTTTACGATCAAATAAAGAATTTACACCAAACAGTCTCCGACAGAAAGCCTTGCAAATCTCGGAAGGATGGGTAAAACGCTTTTGTGCATGGCTTATCTCATCCATCATCAGAAGATTTATCCTCAGAATCTTCATTTAAACTCTAGATTTTAAAATATTATCTTTCTCGATAACTTGGTAAGCCAGTTATCTCCTAATCCGAGTTTAAATTTAAATTTAAATTCTCCCCCTTTATCTTTAACTTGGAGTTTAAGTAACCTGATTTAAATTGATTTCTCCTTATCTCTGAATTAGAATAGGAATTATCTCTAAGTTCTGACTTCCTCTTGATTTCAAATTGGTTTAAATTGAAATCGAATGTAGATGGATAATTAGAAGCTTCCTTCATCTTTATCTTCCTATTTTAATTAACACACACCATAAACAAAAAGAGAGTTAAATAGTAAAATTAAATAAAATAATCAAAAATTAAATGTGCAAATGTAATGATAATAATGCAAATATGAAATATAGTTAGCGCTCTTTCTACAATTTACCCTATTTGTTTTGAATGAGAAATTAGACTCAACGCATGAAGAGTTGCAAACATAGTAATTGTATTCAGATGGATCACAACCACTTATATATTAATAAAATATTATGATATTTAATAAGTGGATATACCAAAAGCGGAATGAGAAGATCAAAGTCAAATAGTCTAAGAATTTATAAAAACAAGTATCTGATCTTACATCCAAATAAAAATTAGTGGTGTTAATTAGTCTAATCATTTCAAACTTGATACTGGAGAATAGCCACTTGCTAATGCTTTTCCTCTCTATTTCAAGCGGCTTGAGATGAGAAAGAACTTGTAGTTGTTGGGGGGTTACCTGGTGTAACGGCCCAGTTCGATTACCATAATCTCCTCTTTTATTCAAGATTAGATATTGAACCATTACATAATCCTCATAATCATCTTAAAATTTTATTTTCTTTTAAAATTTCGGCAGCATCTCTTCTATAATTAGGAGTCGCCCTGATACAATATTATCCAATCTGGCATACATGGGCCCAACATCATTCACGCACAGTGTGTGTGTGTGTGTGTGCGCGCGCTCGCGCGCGTGTGCGTGCAACCATCCCATGCAATAATAATAGGATTTCAGCTTGACCTCACCTACTAATCATGTAGAACTATAAATATGAGTTCTCTATAACAATTTCGTCAACATACTACTCCATTTAAAAGCCATACGTAGAGTCAAAATAGATACACATTGATAAAGTTCTCATCCATACATATATACATACTCAAAGCTTATTTATTGTCAAAACTTCAAGCTTGTACCTACTTAACATTCTACATAAGCATAAAATTTAAAAGTGGCAAAACTAACCATCCATCAAATTCTTGTAGAAGTACTATGTGATCTGTGACTGCTATACCTTATTTTAAGCTAAGCCCCTGCCTTTATCTTGTCCTGAAAATATCCAATTTCTATTATAGAATGAGCTTTACACCCCAGTGAGTGAAGAATATGCAATTTACAATTTGACATAAAAATATGAACATGTAAGATGTACAAAACATTATGATAAACATGAATAAGCATATGTCATGTTATATTCAGAAATAAAATCATGTTAACTTTTTTATTTCATGAAATTTTCATAACACATACCATGTCAACATTTATATAACATTTTTGCTCGTCATACTTAAGCAGCAAATTCATATACAAACAATATCCTCGACTTCCCTCCTCCGGTTCTATATCCAGTCCCTTATGAAATTATATATGTGTATATGTATATGTATATGTATGTATGTATGTATATATATATATATATATATATATATATATATATATATATGTATATATATATATATATATATATATATATATATATATATATATATATATAATGTATATGTATATGTATATATATATATATATAATGTATATGTATATGTATATGTATATGTATATGTATATGTATATGTATATATATGTGTGTGTGTGTGTGTGTGTGTTGCGCGCGCGCGGCGCGCGCGCGCGTGCGCATATATATATGTGTGTGTATATATATATGTATAGATATATATGTATGTATGTATGTATATGTATGTAGAGAGAGAGATAGACTTGTGTCATTCCAAAAAGATTTGAGGCCAAATTCTTCCCACTCAAATACCAACATCCGATATTCGAATACAAGATCAACTCCATTGAAGTTGATTTATATTATTTCAAGTATCTATAAAACAAAAATCAAGTATTTTGAATACTTTTTTACTCATGCATCAAGTTGGAAAAAAACGGATGACCTAAATAGTGAGTTGGTTAGTTTAACAGTGTAGAACATTTGAAACCTAACAAAAATTAGTTTGTAGAGGTTTTTAAATGTTTATATCATAATGAAATGGTCAGATCAAGAATTTATATGTCTAAAGATATACTCACTACTTTTGGCCGTCCTTTTGCGCCGCTGATGGATGGTCAAAATGTATTCAAAACACTTGATTTTTGTTTTATAGAGACTTGAAATAATATCAATCAACTTCAACAGAGTGGATCTTGTATTCGAATGTCAGAGGGTTAAATTTGAGTGGTAAGAATTTGGACTCAAATCCTTTTGGAAGGATACAAGTCTTTCTCTCTCTGTGTGTGTGTGTGTGTAAGTATTCCACCATCTTTCCCATCCTCCGATTCTGTATTTGGTCCCTTCCTTCTGATACAATGATATAGTACACATACACCATGTATCAAGAATTTAACAAATTAATATATACTATTGTATTATCACAATTATATTACATCATATAGTATTTCGTACGCATAAGTATCCATACACATACACACATGCTTCGTTAGGTTAATATCAATATAGGTAATCCTAAATTAGAATCTTACTCATTTCCTATTCATCAAACTCTCACCCATGGCACACATTGAAATTAAAACTGGAGGGGGGTGAATAGGTGTAAGGCTAATCAATTCAATATTCAAGATAAAATAAAACTTAGATGATGCAAACGATCACTCAAAGTAAGATTAGAAGTCATATACCCGTGAAGGGTTCTGAACTTCTTTCTCGTGATTCCTCTAAATAAGAGTTCGAGGTGCTCAATGCAATCTTATTGTAAGAGTATAGATCGACAATGAATGAATGAATATAGTAGATAAGATAGATAAGTAAATCAATCGCAAAAAATGAGATTTATTTCGAAGTTCGAGTCACCGCTCTACGTCCCCGCCTTCATCACAATGAAGGATTTCCAATCCACTAGAACTTTCACCAAAGGGATTACAACCACAGCGGAGTACACAACTCCCCAACATACTCATCTAGTTCAGAGGTAGCGTAACAATAATGGAGCAATAATCTGAGTGATCAAAAGACCACAAACTCTCTCTGAAAACTCTTCTTTACAAACTCTAAAGAATAATATATAAGATTAAAACTCAAGGTTTTGTAAGTGAAATTTAAAAATAGAAGAGAGATTTTAAAAACAAAAAAAAAACCTTAAAGAAGATTTTTGAAAATAAAAGCACAACTGAAACTAGAAAACTTTTCTCTTGAAATCTAAAACTTTGATTTCAATGGAATTGCTGCTGTTGTTGTTGTGATGAACTCAACCCTAATGACCCTTTATATAGGTTTTAGGAAGAGCAAAATTAGAATAGTTTTACCAGATTTAGAAGAAATAAATTGACTTGTAAAATTCAACAAACACGTTTTCAAAATATGTTAAAAATCAGCCTCCAGAAAATTGGCCATTCTACCAATTTGACAGACTATTGGTCAACTTTGAGCATAGTTTACAGACCAAAAATGTGAGAATTCAAAAATAAATATATAGGACTTATTTGTAAAGCAATAAGTCTTCATTTTAATGCAACTAGAAACAACTCAAAATCATTTCGGATTAGAAAGTTATCAATAAAATACTGACAGGTGTCAAATCAGAAACTGTAAACTATTTTCAAAACAAGAACAGATTTTAACTAAATATTTGACATGTTTAACATTTGAATCCGAAAATGATTATTGAACAAGAAATGTAGATCTGAAAGTTAAATCATGTTATTTGAATATAATAATAAAAAGTTATAATAATAATAATATAAAAAGGTGTCAAGCAGATCAGCAGAGTTAAAACTGGTTAAAATCCAAAACTCGATATATGTGTACTTGAGATTCAAAACCGGTTAAACCGAAAACTAAACGTATTGAACTTGAGCTTCAAACATATATACTAATTTTTAACAAACTAAACTAAAAACAAACTAATGTCTTATTGTAGAACTTCTCCAAGTCAACTCGATCCAAACACGATCCAATGAGCTAGACTCCAACCGAGTGTTAGATGCGATCTTGATACGCAAGCTCTTAAATCAACACGTGTAAGCTCCAAAAAAACCTTTGTTGAAGCTACACACCTACTAAGATCTTGATAGATAATTAAAACTAAATAAACATAAGATTATTAGTAAACTATAACTACATGAGTTGATCATCATCAAAACTAGAGTGACGGGCCTTTGGGCCAACAATCTCTCTTTTTTGAAGATGACAAAACTCATGGAGTATATATGCATAGATTAAAGATAAGCTTCATAGAAGCTCCCCTTTAACTCATGCATAGCAATAAACAAGAAGGATATACAATAAGGTGCATTAGGTATATGTATAAACATGGATATAAACATGCATATGTTGACACTCTAAAAAAACACAAGATTCCTAACTGGCCTGAACAATGTCTAATTTATTGACATTTATAAAAGACAAGCTGCAGACAAGCTGATGACCAGTTCTTCACTCATCTCAAAGGGACGTATCAACAACTTGAACTCTACTGATCCAGTGAAGTAGACAGTAAGCCAAGAAAAGCTCGTGAAAAGGCCCAAGCAGGACCAGGGACACTAAGTTAGCTCAACACTAGTCTCGCACGAGCTCACGAGATAAGTCTCATTTAAGAAGCCAAAGTTGCTTAGCATCGCAGGAAGCTCCTTTACAGCCTCGCTGCGAGCTAACTTACAACTTCGCATAGAAATGCTCAATTAACTCTGCAGAGAGTTAGCTTCACTCGAAACCCCATGCAGCTGCGCAAAAGAGCAATTGATAAGGTAACTTCGCCACAAAGTTATCCAGCTCCGCTGAAGAGCTTTCCTTCTAGCTTCTCCAGATGCTTCTCCCAGCTCCGCCATGAGCTCAATGCAATGACTCTGCTGCGGGTCTTCTATGGTCACCTTTGACCAATCAAATCTCTAGATGAGATCAAATCTAATTGAGATCAGATCTAATTGAGATCAAATTTGGCAGTTGTTTGTCATGATCTTTTGACTCTCCCGAAAGAGAGAAGATCAGGGGAGATCTTTCAGTTATTTGGAAAGAATCAAGGGCGTATCCCTCATCTAGCAGGGCGGATCAAGAGATTAGCTATTCCTAGCTTCGCAGAAGCTGGTTTCTAGCCTCGCGGCGAGGCTACTTACCTGATGTAAAATAGATTGACCCAATTTATTTTCAGGGCGATTATACCCCTACTCCTCCTTATAAATAGCCTACCAGGGGCGAGAGGAAGAGAGGCGAAAGCAAAAAAAGAGGAGAGGCTCAGAAAAAGAGAGGAGAGATGGCTAAGGACAGGATCTACTCTCTACTTTCAAGAATTCAGCGAATTACTTCTAGTCAGGGTGCTAATACTAAGATCTTCCTCCCTCTGAAGGAATTTTCGAAACCAGTCGAGAAGGAATTCCTAAGCGAAGGCAGCTCGAGAAGTAACAAGAGGGCTCTACCGACCTTCTGTTCTCTGATTCCCCAAATCATGCGAGAAGGAAATCCCATCAGGCAGCAGTCTAATTGTCTGATCGATCGCATCGTCAAAGGGATAAAGTGATCATGCGCTAATCAGATTCCTAGCGGCACACTTTCCCAGAAATCTCAAAGGAGATCTACATGTAATCTTCTTACTGTAAAGAATTACTCATAATTTAGCTCCTTGACACTATTTTTTTGTAAATTTTCCCTTTTGCAAAATTGATGGAAAACAAAATGGCAACTCCGCTAGGGATTGCATTCTCCATTGTTGAGATCAAGTGTCGCAATACGACGAACAGACCTTCGGATCTACTGCTGAGTGCAAGGAAGTCGATGTATTCAGAACCCTCTAGCTAATTCTTTGAAGCCAAGTCTCCGTCGAGACAGATAAGGCTCTCCGTAAGCCTACTATGGTCTTCTGGCGCAACAAGGAGGGTCAGGATCTTGAGCCTGTTACCTTCGAAAATCTGATCGTTCATTTCGACCAAGGAAAATTTGAAGAACTCTCTGAAGGTGGTCCAATGCTCGACGCACGGAAGCATAGGAAGGTCTCGGTGACAAAGGTTTCAGAGCAGCAACCAGCCCTAGATGGGCGGGTAGCCGAACGAATTTCCTCCCAACTCCTCTCAGCCTCGCGTGAGGCTAGCTAGTTCCCTGCGAATCTAAATCTCCCTTCCAAAGTAGATGTGGAGGCCAAAGCAGAAAACTCTATATGAAGCTTCAGGCGTAGCTATGCCACAGGCTCGCCTATCATGCGAAGACAAAGTCAAAATGCCTACCTACTTCGCCGAGGGCATTAGTCGCGAAGCTAAAACGACGACTACACCTTCGCCTAATTCAGGAGTAGCAACTCCTCGCACCAACATTGTTCTTATGAGCGAATTTACTGATGACATGGCAAACACAACGCCAGTACCTCAGGGTACGCGCGGAGTTCCCAGCCGCCAGACTGGAACTAAAGCACCTAGTAGTACTAATCACCTTCGTAGTAAGAAGCGAATAAAGTAACACAGCGTGCTTCGCCCCCCAGTTCCTCGAACGTAAAGTTTGCTCTTCGCAGCGGAGCTAAGGGATCGTCTCTAAGTATTGACAGAGGTGCTTATAACAGAGCACCCAAGGACATTCCTAAAGTTATTAGCCGTGAAGTTAGAGCTAAAGCACTATCTAGTGCTAACCACCTTCACAGTAAGGAAGCGAAAAAAGCACCACAGTGTGCTCCGCTCCCCAATTCATCAAGCACTAAGTTCGCTCTTCGTAGCGGAGCTAAGGGATCGTCCCTAAGTGTTGACAGTGGTGCTTATGCAGCTTCAGCACCCAAGGACAATCCCAAAGTTCTTAGCCACGCAGCTAGAGCTAAAGCACTATTTAGTGCTAATTACCTCTGGGTGGTGATGAAAAGAACAGGGCATCGTCCTATGCGCAATCCAACAGAGCCTCTGTACTAAACCGCTTAAGCCCGGTTGGGTCTGACTTGCAAGAATTCTTGACAAGCAAACAGAAGTCGGAATCTTTCGGACTTCTCCCTCCTGTTGTCAACAAGTGGGATGTCAGTTGGTGATAGTCCACTCAGTCTATTGCCGGTTAGGACCAATCCCCACCACTCCTCCAAACCGACAATCAGTTTTTGATCGACTATCGGAATAAGATCCCATGAAGCATCGCAAAAGGAGCGTATCGCAAGATCTGCCCTCTGCATCCGTTAATATGATCGGAAGGGGACGAGAGCCGCGTAGGGACAAACGAGCGTCGCATGCCACTCCCCCAGTTCTCCAGATCCAGATTATAGTCTGGGCCTTGGCGAAGTCTTGATACACAAAGAAGGTGTCTTCCGAAACACCAGCTCTAGGGTCGCAACACCCTACAGTTATGAGCATACATCCTCCTCAACTACAGTAACCTTACCAGAACCAATGAGAAGATTATTCCAATGGTCTGATGAGGAGGACAAAGACAGTGGGTATGCCTCTTCAGCGACAGTCAGCTCGGTACGAACGGATAGAGTATCAATGCATATGACTGATAACGGTAATGATAACCTCCGCCGACGGTTGGAAGCTCAAGAATAAACCTTTAAGACTCAACAGGAACCTTTAGACAAATTCAACAGATGCTCACCCAACTCCTCATTAGCCGAAATAACAATGATACCGGGAGCGATCATAATGAGGAAGAACATCATAGCAATGAACAACTAAAGACTGAGAAGTCAAAGGAAAGTTCTTCTATGGACGCTGAAGTTCTTAAAGGCATCCAAGCTCAGATCGCATCCCTAGATCAGAGGGATGAACTAAAGAAAGTAGGGGCAGTTTGTCCTACCTTTTAGAATGGGATTCAGTACTATACCCATCAAAGTTCAAGCCACTAACGTTACATACGTATGATGGTAAGAGCTCGCCAAACAAACACATCTACTACTTTCGATCTCAGACCGGTAATGTTACAGACAATGATGCTATCATGGCCAAACTGTTCATTGGCACCCTGAAGGGGGGGTAGCATTCGACTGGTTCCGAAGCCTTCCTCCGGGCTCTATCAATTCTTGGATCGACCTAAAAACTCGATTTCTTTCTCGTTTCTACGAGGATGATACCGAGGGGACCATGGACAAACTCCTCTCTACCATACAGAAAAAGGGCGAATCTATCTGTGACTACATTGAACGGTTCAGAAGCTTGTCTTTGATGTGCCCAGCAGCGATGACATTACCCATGCTCTTGCAGACATGCAGGCATAACTTCCTCGACCAAGTGGAGATTCGTATGGGGGCTGTCAAAGCCCATACCTGGAAGGAACTAGTCGAACAACCTGAGATAGCCGAAAAGTCAGCTAAGAAGTTCGAACCATCGATCCCTAAAGACAAATAAGGTATGAATAATAAAGAGCGCAGAGACATGGCACAGTCTTCCAAGCTAAAGGAAAAGAGACTATATTCGTTGAATTGTCAGGGGACGTTTATTTGAAGGCCAAAAAGAGCGGCTTTAATAATCAGGAGTCTAAGTATTCTCCAAAACAGTAATCCTTCAAAGACGAACAGGTGGTTACAATATTCCATTTACTCCACAAAGGGAATAAATTGAAGCTGCCAGATGTTCGACGCCCTAATGAAATGGGACGCACGAACGACCCCAACTATTGTCTCTTTCACAGGATGGTTCATCATCCTACTGATAAGTGCTTTGTCCTCAAGGACAAAATTAAAGCTTTAGTCGATGCCGGAGTTCGACTCTTAAATCAGAGTAAAAGAAAGTCACTGCAAATATGGTGACTCTCGAGTTCGGCAAAACCCCAAAAGTCACAGTTTTTGATGGGACCTTTCCAATCCCTGCACCATGGCTGGAAGTAAAGCATCCTTCAGCTAAAACTCAAGAGAATAAGGGTCTTGTTCCTTGACACTGGAGATAGGAAAAATCATGTGGATACACCAGAACTTGTCCAAGACGAACAATGGGATTCAAAGAAATCCAAGTCGAAGGGAAAATCTTACAATGTTATCTCCATCCTACCGGATGATGGCAATCTCACATTAGCTTCTCTCAGTGATTTTGACGGAAAAAAGTATGCTTGCATGATGCAGGTTGATGTACCTCAGCCGACAGGTACTTGATCCGAAAAATCATACTTAAAATAGTATGAAAAAGCTACTGACGAGACACAACAGCAGATGACGTCAGTACAAATATCCACACTGGCTCCGCTCCCGACAATGGGAAAAGAGAAGCAGAAAGAAATCCAGTTTGACCATGTCCTGAAGAAGCCTTCAGGCTCAGGGCTTAACATGCCCTTTCGTTTTGACAACATGGCCTAGCTATCTAATATCCCAACTCGTATTACCATACATGAGCTCCTTCGTCTCTCGAAAGAGACAAGAGAAGCACTCAGAGATGCACTGACTAACTCAGAATCATTCCTGACATATATGCCAAAAATCCTTAAAGATGACACTCAGTCTTCTTGCCCTGAATGCCATCATGTGCAATCAAAGGTCCTGCTATTACCTTCACAGCGAAGAATATGCTTCTCAAGGATAACAAGCACGATCGACCTTTATACTACACCGGATACATTGGTTTGACATGCATTGAAAGGATGCAGCTTGATCCGGGGTCTGCACTCAGTATCATCCCTAAAAGACTCATCTACTTCCTTGGCATACCACTGTATCGGTTGTCTGCAACCACTACAATAATATACGGTTTTAATGCAGAGAGTAGTCATCCACTTGGAAAGATTCGACTCCGTTGCCGAATAGGGAGCCTGAAGTCAGAGGTGACGTGCTATGTCATTGACGCTGACACGTCATACAACTTGTTATTAGGGAGACCTCAGATCCACGCTAATTGGATTGTCCCCTCCACTCTGCATCAGTGCTTCAAATATATTGAAGATGATGTAACAGTACGAACTGTTTTTGCCGAAAAGCAACCATTCAAAGGGATGAAAAATTATTTTTACTGACGCTCTCCTGTATCAAGAGATCGATGAAACATCAAAAGAATCATTGCCTGACGACGATGATAGTGGCAATGAGGCGGATTCAGAGTCTGAAGCAGACGTGCCAGCCTTTGATCGGTGAACTGATTGTAGCATGTCTTAATAATCCCCAATGTAACACTCCTTCTGAAGATGAGGGCGAATGGATAATTAATGATAATATTTCCTTTGATTATCCTGTGAGCATTGAATTATTTGAATCCGTTATGGATAGCTCTCTGTACATACCCTTACATAAGCCAAGTACATTAAGTACACTCGTGGAATTCATAGAAGGATCTATTTTAGTGGTTCCTTCATTCAAAGAGGGTCAACTACCAATAATATTTGGATTCAAGAGGGAAACCGGCAAATGACTATGATAACATACGCAGGGGGTTGGGATATGTTACACATATACCGCCAGCAACGGTTCAATCTGAAGATAACAAACCAATACCATTACACTCTGCCTCCTCTTCCGAATGGGACTCGGACGTTAGTATGGGAACAGTGTTCAAAGAGCTCACTGTTAATATGACTTCAAGCAGCCAATTGGAGCCAACAGAAGCTACTGATGAGGAACCATGGGCTCAGTAATTGGATCTCCAGTGGAAAAAGCGATTCGAACAACGCGAAACTACCTACTGAAGACAAGGTGATCCAGGTTAACTTGGGTAGTCAAGATCACCTAAGCCCATCTTTATAAGTGAAGGCTTATCACACAGAAAGAGAAGAATTGATGATACTTATAAAGGAGTATATAGATTTCTTTGCATGAAACTATGAAGATATGCCCAGACTTGATCCACAAGTAGCCATGCATCGTCTGAACATCAGACCTGACGCCAAGCCAGTCAAGCAGCAGCAACGCCAGTTTCATCTAAACATTATGCAGGCTATTGTTGACACTTAAAAAAGACAAGATTCTCATTGGTCCGAACGATGTCTAAACTTGTTGACATTTATAAAAGACAAGGGACAGACGAGCTGAAGACCAGTTTTCACCCACCTCCAAGGGACAAGGAAGCGGTTTGGACTCCACTGATCCAGCAAGCAGAACAGTGAGCCCGGGATGTTTCTAAACAGACCTCAGCAGGTCTAAAATGCTAGCATATAGCATTACATTAGCCCAAGGAGATAGCCTCGATTGAGAGGCTAGTATCATCCAACTTCGCCAGGAAGCTAACTGATAGCTTCGCCGAAAAGCCTCTTTTCAGGATTTCGCTAAGGATTGCCTCTAGCTCCGCTATGAGCTTCAAAGCGGGCAGCTCCGATATCAGCCTGATATGGTCAACCTTTGACCAATCAAATCTCCTGATGAGATTGGATCCAATCTGATCAAATCCGATTAGGATTCAAATATGGCGGGTGATTGCCGCAATCTCTTGACTCTCTTGAAACGAGTAAGAAAATCAGAGAAAATCCTCCAACGAGATGGAAAGGATCAAAACAAATCGGAAAGATCGACCGACTTGCCATTTCCTAGCTCCGCAGAAGCTATCCTAGCCTCGCAGCAAGACTACTTTCTAAATTCAAACAGATTCGGTTCAATCTGTTTCCATATCTTCAAAGGGGACGATTATACCCTTGCTTTCCCTATAAATAGCCCATCAAGGGTACAGGGACAGAGAGATCAGAGATCAGATCGGGAGAGACTTCAAAGAAGAAAAAAAGAGAGGACTCCACAAGCAGAGGCTTCTTTACAACGCACCGTGCGTTCTCGAATTCAGAGACTCTTTAGAGAAATACTTCTCTCTTTCAGGGTGGTGATACCCTAACAACCTCTTTTCCTCAAGGAATCTCCGGAACCAGGCGAGAAGGAATTCCTCACAGAAGGCGGTTTTGAGAAGTAGCAAGAGGGTTCTACCAACCTTCTATTCTCTGATTCCCGGAACCAGGCGAGAAGGGAATCTCATCGCTCGCATCGTCAAAGGGACAAAGTGGTCGCGCGCTGACCAGACTCCTATCGGCACACTTCTCCAGAATCTCTGAGGAGATCTACTTGTAATCTTTTTTTTAAGAATACTTGTAATTTAGCTCCTCAAACTCTTTTTTGTAAGTTTTCCCCTTTGCAAACATAATGAAAAACCAGATGGCGACTCCGCTGGGGAATGTATTCTCCTCTGCTGAGAATCAAGTGTCGCAGTGCGACGAACAGACCTTCGGGTCTATCTCTGAATTCAGAAAAGCCGGTGCAGCCAGATCTTCTCTGGCTAAATCTTCAAGCAAAGTCTCTGCGAAGACGGAAAAGGTTCTCTACAAACCTGCCGCAGTTCTCTGGCGCAACAAGGAAACATGCCCGCAGCCCAGATCCTGCACTTTTGAGAACCTGGTTATCCAGATCGATCAAGGAAGATTTGAAGAAGTCCTCTCTGGGGGTGGCCTGACGCTTCGAGCACGGAAGCACAGGAAGGTCTTCATGACCAAGGTTTCAGATCAGAAACCAGAGGCGGAATTTTGCCAGCACCCCACAGCCCCGCTTGTGGCTATTCAGGTTCCCTGCGAACCTAGAAGACCCCTGTCAAGGCTGATATGGAAGCCTAAACAGGAGTCTTCAACCAAAGCTCCCGGTATAGTCATGCCGAGACTGCGCCTCTCCCGCGAAGAAAAGGGTAAGATGCCCATCTGCCCTGACGACGCTGCCAGCCATGAAGTCACGACGGCAATCATACCGTCACCTGAATCACGGGCAGCAAAGCCTTTTGTCAGCCTCGCTTCCACAAGCGAAGCTATTGTGCCACAACGAATTCACTGGGTTCGCGGCCGCAAGGCTAAGACCGCAGTGTTATCTGAGGTTGATCCCCTTCGCAGCAGAATAGCGGGCAAAGCACCACAGCGTACTCCGCTCCCCAATTCATCAGGCACTAAGCTCGCACCCGTCGGTGAAGCTAGCGCAAAAGTACTATTCAGTACTAATCCCTTCTGCAGGGATAAGAAGAACGGAGCATCATCCCTTGTACGCTCCAGAAAGGCCTCTCCATGGGTTTGTTCAGGCTCTGTTGAGCCTAACCTGCGACAATTCTTGACAAACAAGCGGGAATTGGAGTCTCTCCAAACCACTTCCCCTTGTTGTCAAAGAGGATGCCGACTTGTGACAATCCATTCAGTCTGTTGTCGGCAATATCCAATCAAGGCTGCATCTCCGCACCGTCAATCGGTGTTTGACCGGTTGTCCACACATGCCACAGAGAAGCATCATGAAAGGAGCACTTCGCGAGGCCCAGCCTTCGCGTCCGTCAACATGACCGGAAGAGGACGAGAGCGACACAGGGAAGGTCATACATCTGATGATACCCCTTTTGGCTCCCCAGATCCAGATTATAGCCCGGGCTTGGGTGAAGTCTTGGTGCAAGAAGAAGGTGTTTTCCGAAACACCAGATCTAGGGTGGCGATACCCTATAATTATGAGCAGCCTTCCTCCTCGACGGTCCCAACCGTGCCACAGCCCAGGCGGTCACCCCAATCATCCGATGGAGAAGATGAAGACAGCGGGTATGCCTCTTCAGCAACAGTCAGTTCTGTGCGAACGGACAAAGCATCGGTCAATATGACCGATAACGCCAATGATGACCTTCGTCGGCGTTTGGAAGCTCAAGAGCAAACCTCCAGGACCCAGCAGGAAGCCCTGGACAATATTCAACAGATGCTTGCCCAACTCCTCAGCAATCGGGGCGGCGATGATACCGGAAGCCACCACGATGAGGAGGGACACTTTAGCAATGATCCGAAATCCAAGGGAGGTTCTTCCCTAGATGCTGAAGTCCTTAAAGGCCTTCAAGCTCAAATTTCATCCCTGGCTCAGAAGGATGAATTGAAGAAAGTGGGGGTAGTCCGTCCTTACCCACTGGAATGGGATTCAGTGCCATATCCGCCAAAGTTCAAACCACCAACGTTGCATACGTATGATGGTAAGAGCTCGCCCAATCAGCACATCTACTATTTCCGGTCCCAGACCGGTAATGTTCTAAACAACGACGCCATCATGGCTAGGTTGTTCATCGGCACCTTGAAAGGGGTGGCATTCGACTGGTTCCGAAGCCTTCCTCAGGGCTCTATCAATTCCTGGGTCGACCTGGAAACTCGGTTCCTCTCTCGCTTCTATGAGGATGACACCGAAGTGACCATGGACAAGCTCCTTTCCACTGTGCAGAGGAAAGGCGAATCTGTCCGTGAATACATTGAGCGGTTCAGAAATCTATCTCTGATGTGCCCAGCAGGGATGCCTATACCCATGCTTTTACAGACATGCAGACACAACTTCTTGGATCAAGTAGAAGTCCGCATGGGGGCTGTCAAAGCCCATACTTGGTAGGAATTAGTCGAACAAGCTGAGATAGCCGAGAAGTCGGCTAAAAAGTTCGAGCCATCCGCCCTAGAAGCAAATGGGGCGCGAACAACAAAGGGCGCAGCGATCTCCCACAGTCTTCCCAAGCTAAAGGGAAGGAAATTATGTCCGTCGAGCTGACCGGGGACATACAGTCAAAGGCAAGAAGAGCAGCTTCAACAATCAGGAGCCCAAGTTCCCCCCTAAACAGTACTCCTTCAGAGACGACCAGGTGGTCACGATATTCCATCTGCTCCACAAAGGGAATAAGATGAAGTTGCCAGATGCTCGACGCCCTGATGAGATAGGGCGCACAAATGATCCCAAGTACTGTCTCTACCATAGGATGGTTCACCATTCTACTGACAAGTGCTATGTCCTTAAAGACCGGATACAAGCCCTGATTGATGCCGGCGTCCTCACACTGAAGACGGAGCAGAAGAAAGTCACTGCAATATGGTGACTCTCGAGTTCGGCAGCACCCAGAAGGTCACAGTTCCTGACGGGACCTATCCAGCCCGGCGCCGCGGTTGGAAGTCAAGCATCCTCCAGCCATGACTCAATACAATAAGGGTCTCGTCCCTTTGACATTGGAGACGGGGGAAGTTATGTGGATACACCCTGACCTCGTCCAAGACGTACAGCGGACGTCGAAGGACTCCAGCAAAAAGGGCAAGTCCTGCAATGTCATCTCTGTCCTGCCAGATGATGGTAATCTTACTTCGTCTTCCCTCAGCGATTCAGAGGGAGAGAAGCAAGCCTGTACAGTGCAGGCAGATGCGCCCCAACAGACGGGCACCCGGTCTAGAAAGTCATATCAAAGGCAGTATGACAAGCCTACTGACGAGATACAGCAGCAAACGACGTCAGTACCAATGCCGGCATCCACTCCAATTCCAGCCAAGGGAAAAGGAAAAGCCTAAGGAGGTGCGGTTCAACCATGTGTTGAAGAAAACGCCAAGCCAAGGGCTGGACACGCCCTTTCGCTTTGATATATTGGCCCACTTAGCCAATATCCCGGCTCGTATCACAATACACGAGCTTCTTCGTCTCTCTAAAGAGACAAGAGAGGCACTCAGAGATGCGCTGGCCAACTCGGAGTCCTTTCTGACATGCATGCCCGAGGTTCCTGGCGTTGAGATGCGGCCTTCCTGCTCAGAGTGTCATCACGCGCAATCCAAGGTGCCTGCTATTACCTTTACGGCGGAAGATATGCTTCTCAAAGACAACAAGCATGATCGACCTCTGTACTATACCGGATATATCGGTTCAACATGCATTGAAAGAGTACAAGTCGATCCGGGGTCTGTATTCAGTATCATCCTCAAAAGGCTCCTCTATTTCCTCGGCATACCATTGTACAGGTTGTCCGCAACCACCACTACAATATACGATTTCAATGCCGGGAGCAGTCATCCACTTGGGAAGATTCGGCTCCGCTGCAGAATCGGAAGCCTGAAGTCAGAGGTGACATGCTATGTCATCGATGCGGACACATCATACAACCTGCTACTGGGACGACCATGGATCCATGCCAACTGGATCGTTCCTCCACTCTCCATCAGTGCTTCAAATATGTTGAAGATGATGCGACAGTACGAACTGTCTTCGCTGAGAAGCAACCCTTCAAGGGGGTGGAAAACTACTTCACTGATGCTCTCCTATATCAAGAGGCTAGTGGAACGCCGGGAGAACCATTGCCAGACGATGATGAAAGTGGCAATGAGGCGGATTCGGAATCCGAAACGGGCATGCCAGCCATTCTGATTGGCGAGCCAATTGTAGCATGCTTTAATGATCCCGATGTAAGATCCCTCCTGAAGAGGAAGGCGAATGGATAATTAATAATAATATTTCTTTTGATTATCCTGCGAGCATCGAGTCGATTAAATCCATAATGGATGGCTCTCTTCATATGCCCGTACATAAGCCGAGTATGGCTAGCACATCTGTGGAAGCCGTAGAAGGGGCCACGCTGGTAGTCCCTCCGTCCAAGCAAGGCCAGGCGACGATAATCTTCGGCAGAGCCCGGCCAGGAAGATTCTCAACTACAGACTCAAGCTCAGAGTCGGATGCTCCACAGTTCTTTCATTACGCGCCATCAGCGCGCCATTTATGAAGAAGATGGGTTACAACCTGAAGCAGGGAGCGGGCCTAAACTTCGGAAAAGGAAGACGCAGCTTGATGCGTGACTCCGTCCCAAGAGGGAAACCTGCAAATTACTATGATAGTACACGCAGGGGGTTAGGGTATGTCACACCCACATCATCAACAACAGTTCAGGTCAAAGGCGATGGATCGATTCCATCACAGTCGGCCTCATCCTCCGAATGGGATTCTGATGTCAGCATAGGAGGGATATTCGAAAGCCTCATGACTTCAAGCAGTCAGTTGGAACCCGCAGAGGTTACCGATGAGGAATCATGGGCCCAGCAATGAGCCTTCAATGGGAAAAGCAGTTTGAGCTGTGCGAGCCACCTACGAAGACAAGGTGATCCAGGTCAACTTGGGCAGTCAAGATCATCCCCAACCGATTTTCATAAGTGAAAGCCTATCACTTATCGAAAAGGAAGAATTGATAATGCTCGTAAAAGAATATATAGATGTCTTCGCCTGGAGCTATGAAGACATGCCTGGACTTGATCCACAGGTCGCTATGGACCGTCTAAACATCAAGCCCGACGTTAAACCAGTCAAGCAGCAACAACGTCGGTTCCGCCCAAACATCATGGAGGCTATTGAAGCCGAAGTTCATAAGCTCATTGCTTGTGGCTTCATCCGGGAGGAACAACATCCAGATTGGGTGGCTAACATAGTCCCCGTCCTCAAGAAGAATGGGAAAATACGGATCTGCATCGACTACCGTGATCTCAATACGGCCTGTCCCAAAGATGAATTCCCATTACCGATCACTGATGTCATGATCGACAACACATGCGGGTTCGAAAGGATGTCTTTCATGGACGGCTTCTCAGGGTACAACCAGATCAAGATGTATCCTGATGACGAGAAGCATACTTCTTTCCGAACGCCATTGGGGGTATACTGCTACACTGTAATGCCCTTCGGACTGAAGAACGCTGGAGCAACCTACCAGCGGGCGATGAGCGTGATCTTCCGCGACCATCTCTGAAAGACGGTGGAATGCTATGTCGACGACATTGCCGTCAAAAACCGCAGCAAAGATGAACATCTTCGCGATCTAAGAACGATGTTCGACATAATGCGGGCTCATCAGCTGAAAATGAACCCGACAAAATCCTTCTTGGGAGTGTCTAGTGGCAAATTCTTTGGGTTATTATCACATCAAAAGGAATTCATCTTGACCCAGACAAAGTCAAAGCCATCCAGGACATGCATCCCCGAGGAACCTCAAAGAGCTCAGAGGCCTACAAGGCAGGTTAGCCTACATCAGAAGATTCATAGCAAATCTTTCGGGCCGTTGCCAGCCCTTTACCCGTCTCATGAAAAAGGGTACTGCCTTCATATGGGACCAAGCCTGTCAAGAAGCTTATGAAGACATTAAGAGGTATCTCACAAAACCTCCGGTCTTAGTGGCCCCTACATCAGGGAAACCATTCTTGCTTTATGTAAAAGCTCTGGACTATTCCCTCGGTGCCCTCCTCGCTCAGAAGGATGACAATGGCCATGAGCAGGCCATTTATTATCCGAGCAAGACTCTCATAGGAGCGGAATCTCGCTACAATCCTATTGAGAAAGAGTGTTTAGCTCTCGTCTTCGCTGTCCAGAAGACACGACATTATTTGGTTGGCCAAACCATACATGTCATCTCCAGGGTGAATCCTTTACGTCTTCTTATGACGAAGCCATGGTCACTAAATTCAAGATTGGCTAAATGGGCACTTCTGCTGTCTCAATACGACATGACCTTTATTCCTCAGAAGGCGGTCAAAGGCCAAGCCCTTGCGGAATTCTTGGCTGCTCATCCAGTTCCGGAGCATTCAAAACTTCACGAAGACATCCCTGATGAAGTCTTCGAGTCTAATGCAACCTCAGCAGAGGAAGTGTGGCAGATTTCTTCGACGGAGCATCGCGGATGGGCCCCAAAGGAAAGATTATTGCCGGAGTGGGGGTTGTGATCATCTCCCCACAGGATCTTGTCCTTCCCAGAGCATTCTCCTTGACAGAATCATGCTCTAATAATGTAGCGGAATACAATGCTCTGCTCATCGGTCTCCAGCTGGCCCATGGAATGGGGGTACGCTACCTCGAAGCTTAAGGCGATTCAAAGCTGGTCATCAGTCAAGTTAAAGGCGAATATGAAGTCCGCCATAAGGACTTGGTGCCTTACTATCATACAGCCATCGAACTGGCTAGCCTATTTGAAGGCTTCTATATCGGGCATGTGTCTCGATCTCAGAACACCAAGGCGGATGCTCTCGCTGCATTAGCAACAACGCTAGCCTTGCCAGCCGACACCGAGTATCACCTCACAGTCGCAACCCGACATCTTGTATGCTCAAGCATATTCTAAGGATCCAAGAGGTCCATAATATCTCCGTGGATCTTGAGCCGAGGGATTGGCGCTTCCCTCTCATTGACTACGCTCTGCACGGTCTGCTCCCAGACGACCCCAAAGAAGCGGCGTCCATCAGACGAAGGTCGCCCCGTTTCTACTATGATCCTACTATGAAGACACTCTACCGTCGTTCATATGACGGTGTCCTCCTCTGTTGCCTTTCCCATTCAGAGGCACAGGAAGTGCTTAAAGAAGCACATGATGGCATTTGCGGAGCTCACCAGCCAGGTCCAAAGCTTAAAGACAGGCTGCACAGACTGGGGTACTACTGGCCGACCATGATGGCCGATGCCACCCAATATGCACGAAGGTGTAAGGCATGCCAGGTCCATGCAGACTTCAACACCAACCTTCGGAGTTGCTCCACCCTATTATTGCTTCATGGCCATTTGAAGCATGGGGAATCGATGTCGTAGGGCCAATCAGTCCCTCTTCGGCAAGAGGTCACCGGTTTATCCTGGCAATAACCGATTACTTCTCAAAATGGGCAGAGGCCACACCGTTGGCCGAAGTTAAAACCTCCAATCTGGTTAGCTTCATCAAACACCATGTCATCCATCGATTTGGTGTCCCCAGGCGGATCATCCACGACAATGGTCCTCAATTCATAAGCCAAGGATTCTATCAGTTCTGCGACAAATACGAATTCAGAATATGGCTTCAACAGCTTACAATCCTGCCGCCAATGGTTTAGCAGAGGCATTTAACAAGACAATCATCAAGCTGCTCAAGAAGTTTGTCTCCTCGAACAAGCGAGATTGGGACGAAAAGCTCGGTGAATGCCTTTGGGCTTACCGGACTACGGTTCGGACACCGACAGGCAATACGCCTTTCTCCTGGTAGATGGGTGCGAAGCGGTCATCCCATTGGAAATCCAGGTGCCATCATTGCGGGTAGCCTTGACTACTAAGATGACATCAGAAGACAATGATCGCCTGCGTCTTCAAGAGTTCGAAGCCGCATACCATTGGCAGAAACACAGGGTCGTCCAAAGGCCGGGATCCCTCAGCGGCGTGCGTAGCCACGCTCCAGTGCCATCCGCGGTAAAGAACCGCCAAGCACGAGCCCCATCAATGAGGCTCCCATGAAAGCCAGGTCAGGATTGGGGTTGCCCACGTACAACTGGTCATACCCAAATTGGCGGGCAAACCGGCTCGGGACGTAGGGCTCCAGGTAGCAGGTATCCCCACTCCTGTACAGCAAATGCGAGGGCCGGATACAGACCAGCCACTCGAAAACACCCCGACTCATGGGAGACCGACCTGACTCCACATCATGGAATTCCTCGTTGTATCCTGCACCCCGCAGGCGAGGAAAACAACGGAACAGGCTATAAGCGTCATAACGACGCACTAACTTACGGGCCTCGGCCACATAAGTTTTCTGCCACGAACGGCCTTCAAAGCGACGGAGAAGCGCCGTTTGAACACCCTGCGGAGGGTCTTCCCTGGCTCCAATCAAACTGGGGCAGTGCAAGGCGAACCACGCCATCAAGTAGGTGTACGGTAAACCTACCCTAGGATTGGGTCCGTCACAAGGCAGGACGGCACCCTTACCTCGCCTTGACGCCATTGGCCTGCAGAAAGCCTCCGTCAGTACACGAAGGCCCCTCTGAATACAACACACCATGGCCGGGAGAAGACCCAGACGGTGGCCATGGACCAAGCGGACGGCAGGCAGCAGCACATTCGGATGGACGATGTCACCCGAAGAAGAAGGCACGACACACTTCTTTAACCAGATGGTTAAGAAGCCGGCCAGCAACGCCTTGCGAGACATAGGCCGACGGGCCTGATGGTGAAAGCTCCGAAGAACATCACCCTTCCCGAAAGGACCATCATCTTCTGCCACGACGATGTCCTTTTCAGCATGCACCTCCATCCTTGCCAAGATGTCTTCTTCAGCAACTCCGCAATGAGCTGCCTCAGGCGCACTAGCCATATCCGGGAACAAGTAATTCCCCCAGCTCTTCAAGCTCTTCGAGCTACCTTTGCCACCAGTGTGGATGCTGGAGCAAATGTGCAAATGGCACATCAATTCCCGATATGTCTCGAGCAGAGCAGGCTCCTGCTTCTCCAGAATAGCCAACTCCGCCTCACAGGGAAAGTACTCTTCATACTGAAGAGACCGAAGGGCAAAGCAGAGATCTCCCTCATCTCGTGCAGGGCCATGCCCAACTCACCAACTGGGGTGAAGAAAGTCCCCGAGGCCGGGCAGTACAACTCAAGGATGGCGTAGAAGCACGCCACCTTCATCTCGATACCGTAGCAGGTCGCCCTGACGGCCTCATGGAGGTTAACCTCTCTAAGTCCCCCTCAAAATGAGTGAGGATATAGTTGGTCAACTCCGCCCACCACGATCTAGGAGGGTGGACCCAACCGGGAGTCCTGAAATCGGTGGCGGGGTAGTTCCCGTCAACTTCGCAGAACTGAGTGCCAAAGGTCGGCGCCGCAGCTGGGTTCTCTCCTACTGGAAGGTCCCGCGATACCTTCCCAGGGTATAGCCCCATTATGCTACGAGGATGGCCAGCCCGAATAGCCAGACTGGAATGTCAACCTCCCAACACTTACAGACTCGGCATTTAGGCTCACGCCCCAAGCCATCTTCCGAGCCTGAGTCGCGCTCGCGAAAGAAGACAAAGCGAAATGCCGCTTAGTGGACGGGAGATAGAATCTCTCGCCGTCCAACTGGAAGATCCACTGGCCCTCACCGGACTGCAGCTGGCGATCGGGATCAGGTGCAGCATCCCCGAACATGAAGTCAGGCTTTCTGTAAGCCTGACGGTCGATATCTTCAAGCGGAGCCGTAGTCAAGATGCTCCGCATGGCTTGCGGACGACCGCCCTGGATGAGCGTATCCCGCACAAGGGAGCTCGGCTCGCTGAACAATGAAGCCTGCCCATAGAACTGCAAGCTGATACTTCCGCCTGCTCGACTGGCTAGACCGAACAGACTGTTCTGGAGGCCGGAGGCGTAATGTACTGCAAAAATAGAAATGAGCTATGATTAGTTCACCAATTAAGTGGATGCGAAAGCATAAAAATTCACTAAGACATAGCCTCGCCCAGCAAGCAGGGCCTGCAAGGATATAGCTTTAAAAAGCTTCGCTTCATGGATAAGACTGCATCTTTGCAGAAAATATCCAAAGCGCCAACTTCGCTTAAAGCAGGAAGTGGCATAGCCCTAAGGGCTGATGTCATCAAAAGGGCATTATGGTCAAAAGTCATTATGACTGAGAGAACTTATTCAAGTCCTTTTCCTCAAACAGTACGGAGATGGCCCAAGTTATGGCTTCGTGCGAAAGCCCAAAGAAGAACTGTTCAGTTCTTAACTCCCTGGTGCAAGCAAAATAGGGAAGTTGAAGGGAAATGAGTTCCCTGATAAGGACAGATCATATTCGATCGTCCTAATGGTCAAATATCGACTCCAAAGGAGGAAGACCACCATCTCTAATCTGGGAGAAGAGTCTCTTACCAGTGACAGGTCGCTCAATGACCGGAGGAGGAGGGCCCTCCGCTGCAGAAGTCGCTGCTTCTTTTCCCGCTCGTCTTTTGGGCGCCAACGAAGAAATGCAAAAGTTTTCGAAGTACTCTGAAGTAAAGGAGGAAGAAGGAGAGGAAAAGACAGAAATTTCTCTGAAAAAGGAGATCTTTTCCATGTTCAGCCCGATCGGGCTTTTATAGGCCAATCAGCGCCTGAAACGAGGCCTCGAAAAAAGGCCCATGCCGCCGTTTCGAATTAATTCGAAACAGCGCCCGAAGCGCCTTCCCGAGAAGCGCCGGTTCAACTCTACTAAGAGTTAACTTTGCACTAGTGCAAAAGTGCGGACTTCGCACAATCCTTCAAGGGCTTCGCTGAAAGACCTACCTTAGCCCTCTAAAAAGCGTGCTGCTCGAAATACACACCAGTCTCGCGAAGATCATTCGAAGGAAGGACTATGTCCTTAGCTCCGCACACAGTTTAGCCCAGCAATGGCCAAACTCTCAGTGAAAGTAAGCAAAAATCAGATGATCAGACGATGAACTTTCATTGATTCAAAAGCAAGGGTACATTTGATATTACATCAAAGTTGTGTTTAACACACCAAGTTACCTAACAAGGTCATTTGCATACAAGCGGTTTTATCTGCTCCCAGGCCAGACCAACGGGACAGGAAGGGCCTTCCTCCTGCATAAGGCTATAATCAGTGGTGCCACAAGAACACGGTCATTTTTCTCCACAAAATGGCAGATCTTGCCAGGCCATTTTTGTTGAAGCCTGGCAATAAAACCTATCGCCGCCAACACGATAGATCACGTATAATGGGAATTGGCAGTGGTACCAGTGATCTAACAGGCGCGATACCCGCCTTCCTGAAGTGGATCGCCCCCAAAGGCCACCAAAGTTGAAAGTCGGCAATGATGCCAGCGATCCCACAGGCGACGCCCATTATCTTGAAGCAGATCCTCTCCGATAAAGGCGGCGGCCAGCCTCACCTCAGAACGAATCATCTCGGATAAGAGGCTGCCAACAGCCTCTGGGACGCGCACTCGCTGCCCCGAATTGTTCCTCCTGCTTAAAAGTAAAGCTTCAACCGGGGAAGCATAAGGCGATTTCATGGTTTCTTCCATCAAGTTACCAGACTGGCAAGCATAGCTCACTGCAAGGCAAATTGGAGCAAGTTAGCAGTCAAGTACAGAAAGAGCTGCAAAAACATTAAGTCAGATTCTTGGGCGGCAAAGTGATCCGACTTCAGTCAAAGCAGAGGATAAGCCCCGCCTGCACAGCAACCATGCGCTGGCTCAGCAAACGCCAAGTCCTAGCCTCACCTCTATGGCAGAGTCAGACACAGACTCAACATTCACCAATATGGCAAGACTGGCTCAACCTTTGAAGAGACCAAGTCCTAAGTTCTGCCTGTGTAGCGGGCTTAACATGCAGTGATCTTTCTTGATCAAATCAAGACGATGGCTTCGCAGAAAGCCATGATGAGATCCTTCTCTGCAGATCAGCCAAGTGCAAGATGAAGATCGAGGAAGTTAATTCCTAAAGCAGCTGTCAAAGCTAAACTAAGGGAGATGAATTCCCTAAAATCGGTGAAGTCGTTGAACGATCAAGACTTACTGGTCCTTGGCCGGTTAGACAACCAGAGTGGGCTTTCCCACTAATTCAGAGATCTGAGTATCTCTCACAACCAAGAGAAGAGAAGGAAGGCAAAACATTTCTCTTCAGAGGACCTCAAGCGTCCTATTTATAGGCCCCATGGCCTGAGCGCAACCACCCCAAGCGTGGAAGCACGAGCGCGTTCAAGACATTTATTGCGCCTTGATGGAAGGGACGGTTTTCCCTTGGAACCGGGCAAAGGGAGAAAACGTCTCCCTCATAAAAGGCACTTATGGCGCCTTGAATAAAGGGAATATCCTCCCTTGGAAACGTGCAAATCGGAGAACATCTCTCTCGATTGGCGCAAAAGAAGGAATGATCCTCCTCGTAACCGCCCCACGGCAGTTGGCTTTGAAAAGGCAACAGGAGTTCCAAAGCGAACTTATTTCTTGGAAGCTCAGATACGGAGCTACCCCGACGCGAAGCTACTCGCGAACCAGTGCAATTCCTCGGCGAATTCATCCCAAAGCAGGATTGAAGGCGAAGCTGAACTCAACCATCATGGCGACGTTCATACTCCACACACCATCGATCACAGCAGTTCAAAGTGTTTCGGAGTCTGAGCTATTACAGACTCTCGAAAACTTTGAAGGGGTCTTGTTGACACTTAAAAAAGACAAGATTCTCATTGGTCCGAACGATGTCTAAACTTGTTGACATTTACAAAAGACAAGGGACAGACGAGCTGAAGACCAGTTTTCACCCACCTCCAAGGGACAAGGAAGCGGTTTGGACTCCACTGATCCAGCAAGCAGAACAGTGAGCCCGGGATGTTTCTAAACAGACCTCAGCAGGTCTAAAATGCTAGCATATAGCATTACATTAGCCCAAGGAGATAGCCTCGATTGAGAGGCTAGTATCATCCAACTTCGCCAGGAAGCTAACTGATAGCTTCGCCGAAAAGCCTCTTTTCAGGATTTCGCTAAGGATTGCCTCTAGCTCCGCTATGAGCTTCAAAGCGGGCAGCTCCGATATCAGCCTGATATGGTCAACCTTTGACCAATCAAATCTCCTGATGAGATTGGATCCAATCTGATCAAATCCGATTAGGATTCAAATATGGCGGGTGATTGCCGCAATTTCTGACTCTCTTGAAACGAGTAAGAGAATCAGAGAAAATCCTCCAACGAGATGGAAAGGATCAAAACAAATCGGAAAGATCGACCGACTTGCCATTTCCTAGCTCCGCAGAAGCTATCCTAGCCTCGCAGCAAGGCTACTTTCTAAATTCAAACAGATTCGGTTCAATCTGTTTCCATATCTTCAAAGGGGACGATTATACCCTTGCTTTCCCTATAAATAGCCCATCAAGGGTACAGGGACAGAGAGATCAGAGATCAGATCGGGAGAGACTTCAAAGAAGAAAAAAGAGAGGACTCCACAAGCAGAGGCTTCTTTACAACGCACCGTGCGTTCTCGAATTCAGAGACTCTTTAGAGAAATACTTCTCTCTTTCAGGGTGGTGATACCCTAACAACCTCTTTTCCTCAAGGAATCTCCGGAACCAGGCGAGAAGGAATTCCTCACAGAAGGCGGTTTTGAGAAGTAGTAAGAGGGTTCTACCAACCTTCTATTCTCTGATTCCCGGAACCAGGCGAGAAGGGAATCTCATCGCTCGCATCGTCAAAGGGACAAAGTGGTCGCGCGCTGACCAGACTCCTATCGGCACACTTCTCCAGAATCTCTGAGGAGATCTACTTGTAATCTTTTTTTAAGAATACTTGTAATTTAGCTCCTCAAACTCTTTTTTGTAAGTTTTCTCCTTTGCAAACATAATGGAAAACCAGCTATTAAAGTCGAAGTTCATAAGCTCATTGCATGCGGCTTCATACGGGAGGAACAGCATCCAGATTGGGTAATGGAAAAATACAGATCTGCATCGACTACCGTGATCTCAATACAGCCTGTCCTAAAGACGAATTCCCACTGCCCATCACCGATGTTATGATTGACAATACCTGCAGATTTGAAAGGATGTCCTTCATGAACGGCTTTTCAGGGTATAATTAAATTAAGATGTATCCAGAGGATTAAAAGCATACTTCATTTCAGACGCCGTTGGGGATATACTGTTATACCGTGATGCCCTTCGGATTAAAGAACACATGGGCAGCTTATTAGCGGGCGATGAGTATGATTTTCGTGATCATTTTCGAAAAACAGTAGAATGTTATGTCAACGACATTGCTGTCAAAAGTCGCGATAAGAATGACCATCTTTGTGACTTGAGAATGATGTTCGACATAATGCGAGCTCATCAACTGAAGATGAATCCGACAAAATCCTTCTTGGGGTTTCGAGTGGCAAATTCCTTAGATTTATTGTTACATCAAGAGGAATTCATCTTGATCCGGACAAAGTCAAAGCCATTCAGAACATGCATCCACCTAAGAATCTCAAAGAACTTAGGGGCCTACAAGGTAGACTGGCTTATATCAGAAGATTCATCGCAAATCTCTCAGGCCGCTGTCAACCGTTCACCTGACTCATGAAAAAGGGTGTCTCTTTTGTAAGGGATCAAGCCTGTCAAGAATCTTATGAAGATATCAAAAGATATCTCACAAAACCTCCAGTATTAGTAGCTCCCACATCAGGGAAACCGTTCTGCTTTATGTGAAAGCTATGGACTATTCTCTCGGTGCTCTGCATGCTCAAAAAGACGATAATAGTCATGAACAAGCTATTTATTATTGAGTAGGACTCTGATAGGGGCAGAATCTTGTTATAATCCTATTGAGAAAGAATGCTTAGCTCTTGTCTTTTTTATTCAGAAGACACAACATTATTTGGTCGGCCAAACCATGTCATTTTTAGAGTGAATCCTTTGCGTCTTCTCATGACGAAACCAGGGTCATTAAATTCAAGATTAGCTAAATGGGCCCTCCTTTTGTCTCAGTATGAAATGCTCTTTGTCCCTCAGAAGGCGATTAAAGGCCAGGCACTTGCAGAGTTCTTGGCTGCTCATCCGGTTCCGTAAGGCTCAAAACTTCATGAAGATATTTCTGATGAAGTCTTTGAATCCAATATAACTTCAGAGGATAAAGTTTGGCAGATATTCTTCGATGGAGCATCACGAATAGGCCCTAAAGACAAGATCATTGCCAGTGTGGGGGTTGTGTTTATCTCTCCACAAAATCATGTCCTTCGTAGAGCATTTTCTCTGACAGAATCATGCTCCAACAATGTGGCAGAATACAATGCTCTACTCATTGGTCTCCAGCTCGCTCATGAAATGGGGGTACGTTAGATTGAAGCTTATGGTGAGTCAAAACTGATTGTCAATTAGGTTAAATGCGAGTACCAGGTCTGTCACAAAGACTTGGTATCTTATCACCACGCGGTCATCACAATGGCTAATTTATTTGATGATTTTTACAGCGGTCAGGTATCTCGATCCCAGAATACTAGGGCCGATACTCTGGCTGCATTAACAATAATGCTAGCCTTGCCAGTTGACACCAAGTATCACCTTACAGTGGCGACTCGACACCTTGTCTGCTCTAAACATATGTTGAGAACTAGAGAGGTCTATAATATCTCGACGGATCTTAAACTGAGAGATTGGCGATTTTCCCTCATCGACTATGCTCTGCATGGTTTGCTGCCAGATAACCCTAAAGAAGCGGCATCTATCAGGCGAATGTCTCTTCGCTTTTACTATGATCAAACTCTGAAGACACTTTACCGTCGTTCATACGACGGTATCCTCCTCCATTGCCTTTCTAATTTAGAAGCACAAGAAGTACTTAAAAAAGTGCACGACGGCATATGCGGAGCTCATCAGCCAGATCCAAAACTTAAGGACCGATTGCACAGGCTTGAATATTATTGGCCATCTATAATAGCCGATGCCATCCAATATGCACGGAGGTGTAAGGCCTGCCAAATCCATGCGGACTTCATACATCAGCCTCCAGAGTTGCTTCATCCAACTATTACTTCATGGCCATTTGAAGCATGGGGAATCGATGTCGTAGGGCCAATCAGCCCCTCCTCAACGAGAGGTCAGCGGTTTATCTTAGCAATAACCGATTACTTTTCAAAGTGGGCAAAAGCTATACCACTGGTGGAAGTTAAAACTACAAACGTGGTTAATTTCATCAAGCACCATGTCATCCATCGATTTGGTGTCCCTAGGCAGATCATCCATGACAACGGTCCCTAATTTGTGAGCCAGGTATTCTATCAGTTCTGTGATAAATACCAAATTCAGAATGTGGCATCAACTGCTTATAACCCCGCCGCTAACAGCTTAGTGGAAGCATTCAATAAGACAATCATTAAGCTACTCAAAAAGTTCATTTCCTCAAATAAGCGAGACAGGAATGAGAAACTTAGTGAATGTCTTTGGGCCTGCCGAATCACAATTCGGACCCCGACAGGTAATACACCTTTTTCTCTGGTATACGGATGCGAAGCAGTCATACTGTTAAAAATTCAGATGTCATCATTACGAGTTGCTTTGATGACTAAGATGACAACGGAGGACAACGATCGGTTGCCACTCCAAGAGCTCGAAGCCCTAGAAGAGAAGCAGTGACAAGCTCAGCAACACATTGAGTTGTATCAAACCGGATCTCAAAAGCCTTCAATAAGAAGGTCAAGCAAAGAGTCTTCCAAAAAGGAGATTTGGTTTTAGCCGTCAGATGACCGATGATCATGACGTACAAAACCAAAGGCAAATTTCAGCCCAAATGGGAAGAACCATTTGTAATAGAAACAATCTATTCAAATGGGGCATATCGCCTTATAACTTCAAATGGTGATTTACTCATGATGCTGATCAACAGCAAGTTCTTAAAAAAGTATTATCCTTGATAGGATCCTTCTCATGATCAAGTTAACATTACACATCTGATCAAGAACTTCAGATCCAAAATATGCAGAAGGAGCGCTCCTCTCTTTCTCTAAAAAAAATCATACAATCATAAACCAGTATTGAGCTGATCGTACACTGGTTGTTTCAAAGAAGAATCAAGGTTACGAATACAGTAACTAAATAATCTAACACATCTAACGTTAAGGATAGAGGAAAATGTTGGCCTTTAAGCCCAACATAAGTCCTCGATAACTCATCATGCTAAGGGGAATAACATGGATAGCCCGACTCAAATGGTAGCTGGTAAAGACATACCAAATCCATTGACAGCTGAGGATTTGCTAAAAATCCTAAGGGACCTGTTCCCATTTGATTCCACAGTTAAGGATAGAGAAAAATGTTGGCCTTTAAGTCTAACATAAGTTCTCGATAACTCATCATGTTGAGGAGAATAGCATGGCTAGCCCGACTTAAACGGTAGTTGGTAAAGGCATACCAAATCCGTTGACAACTGAGGGTTTGCTAAAAATCCTAAGGGACCTGTTCCCATTTGATTCCCTCTCCAAAATCACTTACCAATTCCCATCCATGGAATGGTAAGACCACATATAAAGGTATTCATATCCCTTGCGAGATGACGAGTCTAACCTATCATGTTAACACTAAACCTCTGATAGTAAGACTATAATCTACTCCCCAACGGATAAAGCCAATATCCCCAGTGAATAAACCCTGCTTGTCATTCTCTTCAATAGAACGACAGGTCCACTCAAATTATTGTTATGTTCAAGCACCTCTAATAGTAAATGAATCCTTGTCAAGTTAACATCACACCTCTGGCAAGTTGTTTTACAATCCCCACAAAGCTCTCTGATACATGATTTTCTATGGGACTCATTTCCTAACTCCCCAGCGAGTTTCTAATAATCAATTCTCAGTAGACTTTTCTGGTTGTCATGTTAACAATATACCTCTGACAATTTCTTCCAAATAACATCCAAAGGAGATATCAAAATCCCTATGGAGTTAATAATCAAGTCTGATTTCCCCCAGTGGAATTATTTCTTTGTCATCATGTCCAGTTCGTCACCTCTGAATGATAAATTTTGAGCTTGGTGGCTTCTCAATTGGTTATGTCCTTGTTACCTCTGAACCGACAAATAGCCAAGCCTCATCTTTCAGTCCAGTAGGGACTATTTCTTTGTCATCGTGTCCAGTTCGTCATCTCTGAATAACAAATTTTGAGCTTGGTGGCTTCTCAATCAGTTATGTCGTTGTTACCTCTGAACTGACAGATAGCCAAGTCTCACCTTTCAGTCTAGTAGGGACTATTTCTTTGTTATCATGTCCAGTTTGTCACCTCTGAATGACAAATTTCGAGCTTGGTGGCTTCTCAATCGGCTACGTCCTCGTTACCTCTGAACCGACAGATAGCCAAGTCTCACCTTTCAGTTCAGTAGGGATTATTTCTTTGTCATCATGTCCAGTTCGTTACCTCTGGATGACAAATTTCATGCTTGGTGGCTTCCCAATTGGTTATGTCCTTGTTACCTCTGAACCGACAGATAGCCAAGTCTTTCTTTTTAGTCCAGTAGGGACTATTTCTTTGTCATCATGTCTAGTTCGTCACCTCTGAATGACAAATTTTGAGCTTGGTGGCTTCTCAATCGGTTATATCCTTGTTACCTCTGAACCGACAGATAGCCAAGCCTCACCTTTCAGTCTAGTAGGGACTATTTCTTTGTCATCATGTCTTTCAGTCTAGTAGGGACTATTTCTTTGTCATGATGTCCAGTTCGTCACCTCTGAATGACAAATTTCGAGCTTGGTGGCTTCTCAATCGGTTGTGTCCTTATTACCTCTGAACCGATAGATAGTCAAGTCTCATCTTTCAGTCCAGTAGGGACTATTTCTTTATCAACATGTCCAGTTCGTCACCTCTGAATGACAAAAATTTGAGCTTGGTGGCTTCTCAATCGGTTACGTCTATGTTACCTCTGAACCGACAAATAGCTAAGTCTCCCTTTTTGCTTATTGTTATGTCCAGTTCGTAACCTCTGAACAGTAAACACCTCGAGTTTGGTAAACCCTAATCGGTTATGTCCAGTCTGTCACCTCTGAACCGATGGATATCCAATCTCATCTTTCAGTCCGGTAGGGACTATTTCTTTAATATGTAACTAACCCTATCAGTTTATCACTACTGATTAAATTAGTTATACCATTTCCTTTTGAGGATTGCAATACAACTTGAAAGTGAGAACTGATAATTTAGAAGATAAAACAAGTTAGAAATGCAACAGGGAAGCCTAACAAAATTACTTTTTATTTGATTCCAAAAGAGGGATATATGGATACATGGATTACAAGCTAAGAGGGTGCTTCGTAGGATTTGATCCGTTCTTCAAGAGTGGCCAGCCTATTCTTCCTCTCCTCAGTAGCCCTGATAAGTGCCTGTGACCTCAACTCGGCCTCATTAAAATTCGCTGTCTAGGACAGGCGAGCCTCAATTTCAACGAAGGTGGCCCTCTGTGCTAGCTCTTATTGCAGGACTTCGTCATTCTGAGCATTAAGCTGCTCTAGCCAAGCAACCTCCTCAAGACGCACCGGTTCAGCCTTGAACAAAGAATATTAGCTTTCTTAATCATTCCTTGGCCTTTTCGATTTTATCCTCAGCGTCGAGCAGAGCGCTGTTAGAAGCATCTATGGCATCCCCAAGTTCTACTTTCCTTATCTCCAAGGATTTCAGGTGGGAAGAAATTGCCTTAACTGCTTTCTAAGCGGCAAGATGTGCTTCATACATTCGAGCAGCAAGGTGTGCAAGCTAGTCATTAACTAAAGACTCCAGATCTGAATGGCTGAGATGGCGCCATTCGTCCACATCCCTCTCAAGCCTGTCCACCAGAAGCTCTAATGTAGCAGCCTGGTCATCCCCTCCAAAATCTCGAATGTTGTCAGTACTTCGAGAGAGGACCACCTTCAAAGCAGAAAACGAGGTAGTCAAGCCCTTCAAGACCAAAGCAATGGAGCGCTTCAAGCCCTTATAAAAGCTGTCGACTAGCTCAGCCACGAATTCATTTTCGACTTCAACTACCCCCGGGGATGAGGGCCCCTAAAGGCAAAGCTTCCACCGATTTCACTGACATAACCGTAGAGGGAATGGCAGGAGTACTAATTGAAGAAATATGTGGGATCGTCAGTGATCTCAGAGGAGTTCTCAATGAGACCAGCATACTAGTCACAATCGACGTAGGGCTGGTGACGACTTCCGGGAGAGCTCAAAAACCAGTGTTGGAGAAGTAGGACTGGCAATCACCTTCAGCTTCGCAATTGGCAGAATAGGCAGCACTGGCGAAATCACTAGCATTTCACTTTCCGATGTGGTTGGAAGTGAAGTTGATTCCGTAACCACTGTCCCCTCGATCTCTTTAAGACCACTCGCCGGTTCAGGTTGATAAGAGGGCAAGCCGTGATACAAGGCATCCAATTCAGCAGCATCCGTCGCGGTCGAAGTACTCGCATCACCCCTGACCCCCTCAGAAGGATTGGCTGGCTCCCTTGAAGTCGATGCACCCAAAGGTGGAACATTTATCGCAAGACTCTGTTTAAGCAAAGTATAATGAATATCAGGAGAGAATTATTCACAAAGGTCAAAACACTACCAAAAGATGATATCGCCTCAATTGCCTTGGTCGCAGCTTCTCTCCGAACTTCCTCGACGCAGGCATCAGTTCCCTTAGGCTCCATAGGAAAATCTTTGGCAGAATCAACACGGACAGCCGGCCCACCTTCACTCGCCGAACCCTCTGTGGTCCATCCTAAAGAGCTAGAGGCCACGGGACTTCCTTTTGAGGTCCTAACACTCGAAGGACTGACATCGGCCACATCACCTCCAGAGTCTTCTGAGGCGACGAAGTATTTAGCCTCATCACCTTCTTTATAAGTGAACAGGGGATCATAGTAATCTCCCTGTTCCCCTACAGCCTCGGCTCTCGGGTCTCTTACCGTCTCAGTTCCTGAATCATAGGATAAACAATGAGCTGTATGAAATATATAAGTATATGCTGAAAGAACAGGGCTGGTCTTGCTCAGGTAAGGAACAGCTTTATCAACGGTATGCCTCAGAGCCGATAGCCTAATGACTAATGAAGCGGGAGGAGGAGGCGCCACGGTTGATTCACCCTCTGCAATAATGGTGGGAGTGTAGCGATGAGGCCTCTTCACTACCCTCTTCCTATGAGATCCACCTTCCCGCTTTCACTTGAAGTGGATGTCGGGATCTTCTTCCTCCACTTCTTCTACATCAACATGTTCCATGGGGGCCATGCCTACCACATCAAGAGCATCAGTTGGAACCTCAGTACCTGCATTTCCTTCAAAACAGGGACACTCTGCATCTGAAGCCTCACTTCAGCAGTGGCGACAAATTCCCCGAGGCCTGGCAATTGGACCCTCTTGCCCTTACCTCTCTTAGTGACTTTCTGCTTCAGCCGAGAGATTAACTTCACGTTAAAAGAGTTAATAGAAAACCCGGTTGGTGTGGAGTTCGAAGTTCTGTATCACTGATAGAACCCCAAAGTTGTCTGAAGATTCAGAGTCCTCAGCGGCATGCACAGCCGCACCTCAGTACAGCCAGCGATGTAGAACCGCCAGGCACGAGCACCATCAATGAGGCTCCCCATAAAGCCCATATTAGTGTTCGGGTTACCTACGTACAGTTGGTCATACCCGAACTAACGAGCAAACCGACTCAGGACATAGGGTTCCAAGTAGTAGGTATCCCCACTCCTGTACACCAGATGGGATGGCTGGATGCTAACCAGCCACTCAAAAACTCCCCGGCTCAGCGACGTCTGCCCATCTCTACATCTTTAAATTTTTCGCCATTGCCTACACCGCGGATGTGAGGAAAGCAGCGAAAAAGACTGTAGATATCATAACGGCTCAGCAACTTGCGAACCGCGGCCACACAAGTCATTAACCATGAACACCCCTCGAATCGACAGAGAAGCGCCATCCAGACGCCTTCTAGAGGCTCCTCACCGGCTTGGATAATAGAAGGGCAGTGAAGGGCGAACCATGCCATCAAATAAGTGTATGGCAAACCGATTCTGAGGTTTGGTCTGTCACAAGGCAATATGGTGCCTTTGCCCCTCTTCGTTACTGGTGGCCTACAGAAAGCCTCCATCAATGCACGAAGACCCCGCTGAATAATGCACACCATTATCGGGAGAAGTCCAAGGGAATGACTATGGACTAGACGAACGGCCAGCAATAAGATAGTCGGAAGGATGACATCACTAGAGGGAGAGGGCACCACACATCTCTTCAGCCAGACCGATAAAAAATCGGCCAAAAGTGCCTTCCGAGATAGCGGTCGACGAGCCTGATGATGGAAACTCCAGAGAATATCACCTTTTTCATTAGGTCCATAATCCTCTTCCAAAATCTTATCCCCTTGGGAGTGTTCTTGCATCCTTCAAAAAATTTTCTCATCTGCAACCCCGCAGTGAGCTGCCTCAGGAGCATCTTCTAGGTTGTGGAACAAATAATTCCCCTAGCTTTTGAGCTGCATGAAGCCCCTTATGGCTCTCATACATACTGGAACAAATATAAAGGTGGTACATCAACTCCCAGTAAGCCTCGAATAAGGGGGGCTCCTGCTTCTCTAGAAGTGCCAATTCCGCCTCGCACGGAAAATATTTTTCATATCGGAGAGCTCCCAAGGGCAGAGCAGAGACTTCCCACATCTCGTGCAAAGCCATGCCTAATTAGCCTACAGGGGTGAAGAAAGTCCCTGTAGCTGGGCAGTATAACTCAAAAATGGCGTAGAAGTTCGCTACGCTCTTCTGGATGCCGTAACAGGTCGCCCTGACGGCCTCGTAGAGTCCCAATCTCTCTAGGTCTTCTTCAAAATGGGCCAAGACGTATAAGGTCAAGTCCCTCCACCATGCCTTGGGAGAGTGAATCCACCCAAGGGTCCTGAAATCAATGGCTGGGCAATTACCACGAGCTTTGAAGAACTAATTCCTAAAAGTCTGAGCAATCGCGGGATTTTCCCCACTGGAATGTCTAGGAGAACGTTGTTGACACTTAAAAAAGACAAGATTCTCATTGGTCCGAACAATGTCTAGCGACAGATAAGCTGAAGACCAGTTTTCATCCACCTCCAAGGGACAAGGAAGCAGTTTGGACTCCACTGATCCAGCAAGCAGAACAGTGAACCCGGATTGTTTCTAAACAGACCTCAGCAGGTCTAAAATGCTAGCATTTAGCATTATATTAGCCCAAGGAGATAGCCTCGTTTGAGAGGCTAGCATCATCCAGAGCATCGCCAGGAAGCTAACTGATAGCTTCGCCGAAAAGCCTCTTTTCGGACCTCGCCAAGAGTTGCCTCTAGCTCCGCTATGAGCTTCAAAGCGGGCAGCTCCGCTATTAGTTTGCTATGGTCAACCTTTGACCAATCAAATCTCCTGATAAGATCGGATCCAAGCAAATCAAATCCAATCGGGATTCAAATATGGCAGGTGATTGCCGCAATCTCTTGACTCTCTTGAAACGAGTAAGAGGATCAGAGAAAATCCTTCAACGATATGGAAGGGATCAAAACAAATCGGAAAGATCAACCGACTTGCCATTTTCTAGCTCCGCAGAAGCTATCCTAGCCTCGCAGCAAGGCTACTTTCCAGATTTAAACAGATTCGGTTCAATCTGTTTCCATATCTTCAAGGGGACGACTATACCCTTGCTCTCCCTATAAATAGCCCGCCAGGGGCACAAGGGGAGAAGGCGGTCGAAGGGGAATCCAGAGATCGGCGATCAATCAAAGTGGGCTTCTGCTCCCAAATCAATCCTCTGCTGATCAGGAGAATCGGACTTCTTCATAACGCACCGTGCGTTCTCTAATTCAGAGACTTTTCAGGAGAAATACTTCTCTTTTCAGGGTGGTGATATCCTAACAACCTTTTTTCCTCAAGGAATCTCCGGAACCAGGCGAGAAGGAATTCCTCACAGAAGGCGGTTTGAGAAGTAGCAAGAGGGTTCTACCAATCCTCTATTCTCTGATTCCCGGAACCAGGAGAGAAGGGAATCTCATCGCTCGCATCGTCAAAGGGACAAAGTGATCGCGCGCTGACCAGACTCCTATCGGCACACTTCTCCAGAATCTCTGAGGAGATCTACCTGTAATCTTTTTAAGAATACTTATAATTTGGCTCCTCAAACTCTTTTTTGTAAGTTTTCCCCTTTGCAAACTAATGGAAAATAAGATGGCGACTCCGCTGGGGACTGTATTCTCCTCTGCTGAGAATCAAGTGTCGCAATGCGACGAACAGACCTTCGGGTCTATCTCTGAATTCAGAAAAGTCGGTGCAGCCAGATCTTCTCTGGCTAAATCTTCAAGCAAAGTCTCTGCGGAGATGGAAAAGGTTTTCTGCAAACCTGCTGCAGTTCTCTGGCGCAACAAGGAAACATGTCCGCAGCCCAGATCCTGCACTTTTGAGAACCTGGTTATCCAGATCGATCAAGGAAGATTTGAAGAAGTCCTCTCTGGGAGTGGCCTGACGCTTCGAGCGTGGAAGCACAGGAAGGTCTTCATGACCAAGGTTTCAAATCAGAAACCAGAGGCAGAATTTTGCCAGCACCCCACAGCCCCGCTTGTGGCTATTCAGGTTCCTTGCGAACCTAGGCGTCCCCTGTCAAGGCTGATATGGAAGCCTAAACAGAAGTCTTCAACCGAAGCTCTCGGTGTAGTCATGCCGAGACTGCGCCTCTCCCGCGAAGAAAAGGGTAAGATGCCCGTCTGCCCTAGCGATGCTGCCAGCCATGAAGTCACGACGGCAATCATACCGTCACCTGAATCAAGGGCAGCAAAGCCTTCTATCAGCCTCGCTTTCACAAGCAAAGCTATTGTACCACAACGAATTCACTGGGTTCGCGGCCGCGAGGCTAAGACCACAGTGTTATCTGAGGTTGATCCCCTTCGCAGCAGAATAGCGGGCAAAGCACCACAGCGTGCTCCGCTCCCCAATTCATCAAGCACTAAGCTCGCACCTGTCGGCGAAGCTAGCGCCAAAGTACTATTCAGTACTAATCCCTTCTGCAGGGATAAGAAGAACGGAGCATCATCCCTTGTACGCTCCAGAAAGGCCTCTCCACGGGGTTATTCAGGCTCTGTTGAGCCTAACCTGCGATAATTCTTGGCATACAAGCGGGAATTGGAGTCTCTCCAAACCACTTCCCCTTGTTGTCAAAGAGGATGCCGACTTGTGACAATCCATTCAGCCCGTTGTCGGCAATATCCAATCAAGGCTGCATCTCCGCACCGTCAATCGGTGTTTAACCGGTTGTCCACACATGCCACAAAGAAGCATCATGAAAGGAGTGCTTCGCGAGGCCCAGCCTTCGCGTCCGTCAACATGACCGGAAGAGGACGAGAGCGACACAGGGAAGGTCATACATCTGATGATACCCCTTTCGGATCCCCAGATCCAGATTATAGCCCGGGCTTGGGTGAAGTCTTGGTGCAAGAAGAAGGTGTTTTCCGAAACACCAGATCCAGGGTGGCGATACCCTATAATTATGAACAGCCTTCCTCCTCGACGGTCCCAACCGTGCCACAGCCCAGGCGGTCACCCCAATCATCTGAAGGAGAAGATGAAGACAGTGGGTATGCCTCTTCAGCAACAGTCAGTTCTGTGCGAACGGACAAAGCATCGGTTAATATGGCCGATAACGCCAATGACGACCTTCGTCGGCGTTTGGAAGCTCAGGAGCAAACCTCCAGAACTCAGCAAGAGGTCCTAGACAACATCCAATGGATGCTTGCTCAACTCCTCAATAACCGGGACGACGGTGATACCGGGAGCAATCATGATGAGGAAGAACGCCTCAGCAATAATCCGCGTCAGACGGATAGATCCAAAGAAGGCTCTTCACTAGACGCCGAAGTCCTAAAAGGCCTCCAAGCCCAAATTGCATCCCTGGCTCAGAGGGATGAATTAAAGAAAGTAGGGGCAGTTCGTCCTTACCCACTGGAGTGGGATTCGGTGCCATATCCACCGAAGTTCAAGCCACCAACGTTGCACACCTATGATGGAAAGAGCTCGCCAAATCAGCACATCTACTATTTTCGGTCTCAGACTGGTAATGTTATAAGCAATGACGCCATCATGGCTAGGCTTTTCATTGGCACCTTAAAGGGGGTGGCATTTGACTGGTTTCGCAGTCTTCCCCCGGGCTCTATCAACTCCTGGATCGACCTGGAAACTCGGTTCCTTTCTCGTTTCTATGAGGACGATACCGAGGTGACCATGGACAGACTCCTCTCCACTGTGCAGAGGAAAGGCGAATCTGTCCGTGACTACATTGAACGGTTCAGAAACTTATCCTTGATGTGCCCAGCTGGGATGCCATTACCCATGCTCTTACAGACATGCAGACACAACTTCTTAGACCAAGTAGAAGTTCGCATGGGGGCTGTCAAAGCCCACACTTGGAAAGAATTGGTCGAACAAGCTGAGATAGCCGAGAAGTCGGCTAAAAAGTTCGAACCATCCGCCCCTAGAGGCAAGTGGGGGATGAACAACAAAGGGCGTAGCGACCTACCGCAATCTTCTCAAGCTAAGGGCAAAGAGACTATGTCTGTGGAGTTATCCGGAGATGTGCAGTCGAAGGCCAGGAAGAGCGTCTCCAACAGCCAGGAGTCTAAGTTCCCTCCAAAGCAGTACTCCTTCAGAGATGATCAGGTGGTCACGATATTCCATCTGCTCCACAAAGGAAATAAGATGAAGCTACCGGATGCTCGGCGTCCTAATGAGATAGGGCGCACAAATGACCCCAAATACTGTCTTTATCATAGGATGGTCCATCATCCTACTGACAAGTGCTATGTCCTCAAGGACAGGATACAAGCCCTAATTGATGCCGGCGTCCTCACACTGAAGACGGAGCAGAAGAAAGTTACTGCCAATATGGTGACCCTTGAATTCGGCACAGCCCAAAAGGTCATGGTCCCTGACGGGACTTATCCAGCCCCCACACCGCGGTTGGAAGTCAAGCATTCTTCAGCCATAGCTAAAGATGACAAGGGTCTCGTCCCCTTGACATTGGAGACAGGAGAAGTTATGTGGATACACCCTGACCTCGTCCAAGACATACAGCGGACGTCGAAGGACTCCAGCAAAAAGGGCAAGTCCTGCAATGTCATCTCTGTCCTGCCAGATGATGACAATCTTACTTCGGCTTCCCTCAGTGATTCAGAAGGAGAAAAGCGTGCTTGCACAGCGCAGGCAGATGCACCTCAACAGACGGGCACCCGGTCTGAAAAATCATACTTAAGGCAGTATGACAAGTCTACTGACGAGATACAACAGCAAACGACGTCAGTACCAATGCCGACATCCGCTCCAGTCCTGACCAAAGGGGGAGAGAAGCCTAAGGAAGTGCGGTTCGACCATGCGTTGAAGAAACCGTCAGTCTAAGGGTTAGCCACGCCCTTCCGCTTTGATATATTGGCTCACTTAGCCAATATCCCGGCTCGTATCACAATACACGAGCTCCTTCGTCTCTCTAAAGAGACAAGAGAGGCACTCAGAGATGCGTTAGCCAACTCAGAGTCCTTTCTGACATACATGCCTGAGGTTCCTGGTGATGAGATGCGGCCTTCCTGCTCAGAGTGCCATCACGCACAGTCAAAGGTGCCTGCTATTACCTTCACGGCGGAAGATATGCTTCTCAAAGACAACAAGCATGATCGACCTCTGTACTATACCGGATATATCGGTTCAACATGCATTGAAAGAGTACAAGTCGATCCGGGGTCTGCACTCAGCATCATCCCCAAAAGGCTCCTCTATTTCCTCGGCATACCATTGTACAGGTTGTCCGCAACCACCACTACAATATATGGTTTTAACGCCGGGAGCAGCCATCCGCTTGGAAAGATTCGGCTCCGCTGCAGAATCGGAAGCTTGAAGTCAGAAGTGACGTGCTATGTCATTGATGCTGACACATCATATAACTTGCTGCTAGGAAGACCTTGGATCCATGCCAACTGGATCGTTCCTTCCACTCTCCACCAATGCTTCAAATATGTTGAAGATGATGCGACAGTACGAACTGTCTTCGCTGAAAAGCAACCCTTCAAGGGGGTGGAAAACTACTTCACCGACGCCCTCCTGTATCAAGAGGCCGATGGAACGCCTGCAGAGCCATTGCCAGACGATGATGAAAGTGGCAATGAGGCGGATTCAGAATCCGAAATAGGCATGCCAGCCATTTTGATTGGCGAACCAATTACAGCATGTTTCCTCAATGACCCCCAATGTAATACTCCTTCTGATGAAGAGGGTGAATGGGTAATTAATGATAATATCTCTTTTGATTATCCTGCGAGTATTGGGTCAATTAAATCCATCATAGAGGGCTCTCTGCACATGCCCGTACATGAGCCAAGTTCGGCTACTACATCTGTGGAGGTTATAGAAGGGCCACGCTGGTGATCCCCCCGTCCAAACAAGGTCAGTTGCCGATAATCTTCGGTAGAACCCAGCCACGGGGACCTGTAGCTACAGATTCATGTTCGGACTCAGAAGCCCCACAGTTCTTCCATTATGCGCAACCGGCACGCCATATTATGGAGAAGATGGGATATGACTTGAAGCAGGCAGGCGGCCTGAACTTCGGAAAAGGAAGACGCGGTCTGATGCGTAATGCTGTCTCGAAAGGGAAACCTGCAAATTACTATGATAGTACACGCAGGGGATTGGGTTATGTTACACCCACATCATCAGTAACGGTTCAAGTCAAAGACGACGAACCAATTCCATCACGGTCGGACTCATCTGCCGAGTGGGACTCTGACGTCAGCATGGGAGGAATGTTCAACGGCCTCACTGTGAATATGACTTCAGGCAGTCAATCGGAACCTGCGGGAGCTGCTGATGAGGAACCTTGGGCCCAGCAATTGAGCCTCCAATGGGAAAGCGGTTTGAGCTGCGCGAGCCGCCTACCGAAGACAAGGTGATGCAGGTCAACTTGGGTAGTCAAGATCACCCCAAGCCTATTTTCATAAGTGAAAGCTTATCACTTATCGAAAAGGAAGAATTGATAATACTCATAAAAGAGTATATAGATGTCTTCGCCTGGAGCTACGAAGACATGCCTGGACTTGATCCACAGGTCGCTATGCACCGTCTAAATATTAAGCCTGACGTCAAGCCAGTCAAGCAGCAACAACGTCGGTTCCGCCCAAATATCATGGAGGCTATTAAAGCCGAAGTCCACAAGCTCATTGCATGCGGCTTCATCCGAGAGGAACAGCATCCAGACTGGGTAGCTAACATCGTCCCCGTCCTCAAAAAGAACGGGAAAATACGGATCTGCATCGACTACCGTGACCTCAATACGGCCTGTCCCAAAGATGAATTCCCACTGCCGATCACTGATGTCATGATCGACAACACATGCGGGTTCGAAAGGATGTCTTTCATGGACGGCTTCTCAGGGTACAACCAGATCAAGATGTATCCTGATGACGAGAAGCATACTTCTTTCCGAACGCCATTGGGGGTATACTGCTACACTGTGATGCCCTTCGGACTGAAGAACGCCGGAGCAACCTACCAGCGCGCAATGAGCACGATCTTCCGCGATCACCTCCGGAAGACAGTAGAGTGCTATGTTGACGACATTGCTGTCAAAAGCCGCAGCAAAGATGAACATCTTCGCGATCTGAGAACGATGTTCGATATAATGCGGGCTCATCAGTTGAAAATGAACCCGACAAAATCCTTTTTAGGAGTATCCAGCGGCAAATTCCTTGGGTTCATTGTCACATCGAAAGGGATTCATCTGGACCCAGACAAAGTCAAAGCCATCCAGGACATGCATCCACCGAGGAACCTCAAAGAGCTCAGAGGCTTACAAGGCAGTTAGCCTACATCAGAAGATTCGTAGCAAATCTATCAGGCCGCTGCCAACCGTTCACCCATCTCATGAAAAAGGGTACTGCCTTCATATGGGATCAAGCTTGTCAAGAAGCTTATGAAGACATTAAGAGGAATCTCACAAAACCTCCAGTCTTGGTGGCCCCTACATCAGGGAAACCATTCTTGCTTTATGTAAAAGCTCTAGACTATTACCTCGGCGCCCTCCTCGCTCAGAAGGACGACAATGGCCATGAGCAGGCCATTTATTATCTGAGCAGGACTCTCATAGGAGCGGAATCTCGCTATAATCCTATTGAGAAAGAGTGTTTAGCTCTCGTCTTCGCTGTCCAGAAGACACGACATTATTTGGTTGGCCAAACCATACATGTCATCTCCAGAGTAAACCCATTGCGTCTTCTTATGACGAAGCCAGGATCATTGAACTCAAGATTGGCTAAATGGGCACTACTATTGTCCCAATATGACATGACCTTTACCCTCAAAAGGCGGTTAAAGGTCAAGCCCTTGCAGAGTTCTTGGCTGCGCATCCAGTTCCGGAACATTCAAAGCTTCACGAAGACATCCCTGATGAGGTCTTCGAATCTAATGCAACCTCAGTAGGGGAAGTGTGGCAGATGTTCTTCGACGGAGCATCACGGATGGGCCCCAAAGGCAAGATTATTGCCGGAGTGGGGTTGTGTTCATCTCCCCACAGGATCATATCCTTCCCAGAGCATTCTCCTTGACAGAATCATGCTCTAATAATGTAGCGGAATACAATGCTCTGCTCATCGGTCTCCAGCTCGCCCATGGAATGGGGGTACGCTACCTCGAAGCTTACGGCGATTCAAAGCTGGTCATCAGTCAAGTCAAAGGCGAATATGAAGTCCGCCATGAGGACTTGGTGCCTTACTATCATACAGCCATCGAATTGGCTAGCTTATTTGAAGGCTTCTACATCGGGCATGTGTCCCGATCTCAAAACACCAAGGCGGATGCTCTCGCTGCATTAGCGACGATGCTAGCCTTACCGGCCGACACCGAGTATCACCTCACAGTCGCGACCCGGCATCTCGTATGCTCCAAGCATATGTTAAGGATCCAAGAGGTCCATAATATCTCCGTGGATCTTGAGCCGAGGGATTGGCGCTTCCCTCTCATTGACTATGCTCTGCACGGTCTGCTTCCAGACGATCCCAAAGAAGCAGCGTCCATCAGACGAAGGTCGCTCCGTTTCTACTATGATCCCACTTTGAAGACACTCTACCGTTGTTCATATGATGGTATCCTCCTCCGTTGCCTTTCCCATTCAGAGGCACAGGAAGCGCTCCAAGAAGCGCACGACGGCACTTGTGGAGCTCATCAGCCAGGTCCAAAGCTTAAAGACAGGTTGCATAGGCTGGGATATTATTGGCCAACTATGATAGCCGACGCCATCCAATATGCACGAAGGTGTAAGGCGTGCCAGGTCCATGCAGACTTCATACACCAACCTTCGGAGTTGCTCCACCCTACTGTTACTTCATGGCCATTTGAAGCATGGGGAATCGATGTCGTAGGGCCAATCAGTCCCTCTTCGGCAAGAGGTCACCGGTTTATCCTGGCAATAACCGATTACTTCTCAAAATGGGCAGAGGCCATACCGTTGGCCGAAGTTAAAACCTCCAATCTGGTTAGCTTCATCAAACACCATGTCATCCATCGATTTGGTGTCCCCAGGCGGATCATCCATGACAATGGTCCCCAATTCGTAAGCCAAGGGTTCTATCGGTTCTGCGATAAATACCGAATTCAGAATGTGGCTTCAACCGCCTACAATCCTGCCGCCAATGGTTTGGCAGAGGCATTTAACAAGACGATCATCAAGCTGCTCAAGAAGTTCGTCTCCTCGAATAAGCGAGATTGGGACGAAAAGCTGGGTGAATGTCTCTGGGCTTACCGGACCACAGTTCGGACACCGACAGGCAATACGCCTTTTTTTCTGGTATATGGGTGCGAAGCAGTTATCCCATTGGAAATCCAGGTGCCATCATTGCGGGTAGCCTTGACTACTAAGATGACATCAGAAGACAATGATCGCCTGCGTCTTCAAGAGCTCGAAGCCTAAGACGAGAAGCGGCTACAAGCTCAGCAACACATCGAGCTATATCAGGCTCGGATGTCAAAAGCCTTCAATAAGAAGGTCAAGCAGAGAGTCTTCCAGAAAGGGGACCTGGTCTTAGCCGTCAGACGACCAATGATCATGACGCACAAGACCAAAGGAAAATTTCAGCCTAAATGGGAAGGACCGTTTGTAATAGAAACAGTCTATTCAAACGGGGCATACCGCCTTATGAATGCAGGTGGCGACCTACTCATGATGCCGATCAATGGCAAATTCTTAAAGAAGTATTATCCTTAATCGAGGATCTTACTCTCGATCAAGTTAACATTACACCTCTGATCAAGATCCGCGCGGCCAGAATGCGCACAAAGAGAGCCTCTCTCTTTCTCCAAGCATATCAAACCTGTTGATAGCTGGGGTTTGCTAAAAATCCTAAGGGACCTGCTCCCATTTGATTCCCTCTCCAGAATCACCTACCAATTCTCATCCATAGAATGGTAGGACCACATATATCTCACTGTTATGTTAACATTAAACCTATGACAGTGGTTTCCTCGTGAGAACGAGACCTCCAAAATCACCTACCAATTCTCATCCATAGAATGGTAGGACCACATATATCTCACTGTTATGTTAACATTAAACCTATGACAGTGATTCCCTCGTGAAAACGAGACCTCATCACTCATTGTTGAGCTTGGTGGCTTCTCAACCAGTTATGTCATTGCGACCTCTGAACTGGCAAATAGCCAAGTCTCATCTACCATTGAGCTTAGTGGCGTCTCAATTGGTTACGTCATTGCGACCTCTGAACCAGCAGACAGCTAAGTCTCAATCTCGAGTCCTGTTGACATTTACAAAAGACAGGTCTCGATACTTGTTGACATTTACAAAAGACAAGTATCACCTATTTTGAAGCTTGGTGGCTTCTCAACCAGTTATGTCATTGCGACCTCTGAACTGGCAGATAGCCAAGTCTCATCTACCATTGAGCTTAGTGGCGTCTCAATTGGTTACGTCATTGCGACCTCTGAACCAGCAGACAGCTAAGTCTCAATCTTGAGCCATGTTGACATTTACAAAAGACAGGTCTCGATATTTGTCGACATTTACAAAAGACAAGTATCACCTATTTTGAAGCTTGGTGGCTTCTCAACCAGTTATGTCATTGCGACCTCTGAACTGGCAGATAGCCAAGTCTCATCTACCATTGAGCTTAGTGGCGTCTCAATTGGTTACGTCATTGCGACCTCTGAACCAGCAGACAGCTAAGTCTCAATCTTGAGCCCTGTTGACATTTACAAAAGACAGGTCTCGATATTTGTCGACATCTACAAAAGACAAGTATCACCTATTTTGAAGCTCGGTGGCTTCTCAACCAGTTATGTCATTGCGACCTCTGAACTGGCAGATAGCCAAGTTTCATCTACCATTGAGCTTAGCGGCGTCTCAATTGGTTATGTCATTGCGACCTCTGAACCAGCAGACAGCTAAGTCTCAATCTCGATGCTTGCTGACATTTACAAAAGGCAAGTATCTCCCCTTTTTAGCCCCGCAAAGGGCTGACCTCGAGACTGGCGACGTCCCATTCGGTTATGTCATTGCGACCTCTGAACCAACAGACAGCCATGCCTCATCATCCAAACAAACAAAGACGACAAAAGAAAGAATTTTTATTAAATTCCAAAAGGATGGGATACATGGAGGAGCCTATAGGCGTACATGATAAGATCGGATCCGATCTCCGAGCGAAGCTAGCCTCGTCCTCCTGTCATCAGCAGCCTGGGCCAGCGCCTGTGATCTTAGCTCAGCCTCATCGAAGTCCACCGCCTGAGCCAGACGAGCCTCGACCTCCGCCAAAGTCGCCCTCTGTGACGACTTCTGCCGCGCCAGTTCCTCACTCCGAGCCCTGAGCTGCTCAAGCCGCGCAGTCTCTTCATGACGCATCTGCGTAGCTTTGGATAAGAGGAGATTTGCCTTCCGGATCATCTCTTCGGCCCTCTTAACCTTATCTTCGGCATCAAGAAGAGCACTGGTGGAAGCGTCAATTGCACTCCCAACCTCTACTTCCTCTGTCTCCAAGGACTTCAAGTCAGAGGAGATAGCCTCAGCAGCCTCTTGAGCGGCAAGCCGAGCTTCACGCCTTTGCGCAACAAGATGTGAGAGCCGTTCATCAGCCAAAGACGCTGCGTCTGAACTATAGAGACGGCGCCATTCCTCCACGTCCTTCTCAAGGTCATCTACCAGGAGTTCCAGAGCAGTAGCCTGGTGATACCCCTCAAAGTCCCGAATACACTCAATGCCACGGAGAGGACCATCTTCAACTTCGAAAATGGCACAGGCGAGCCCTTCAAGACTAGACCGATAGTCTGCTCCAAACTGTTATAGAAGCTGTCGACCAGATTACCGATGAAGTCATTCTCAGCTTCATCAACCCTTGAGACAACCTCGGAGCAATCTACCATCCCAGTCGACACTGCCGCAGAAGAAGAAGGCACGACACACTTCTTTAACCAGATGGTTAAGAAGCCGGCCAGCAACGCCTTGCGAGACATAGGCCGACGGGCCTGATGGTGAAAGCTCCGAAGAACATCACCCTTCTCGAAAGGACCATCATCTTCTGCAACGACGATGTCCTTTTCAGCATGCACCTCCATCTTGCCAAGATGTCTTCTTCAGCAACTCCGCAATGAGCTGCCTCAGGCGCACTAGTCATATCCGGGAAAAAGTAGTTCCCCCAGCTCTTCAAGCTCTTCGAGCTACCCTTGCCACCAGTGTGGATGCTGGAACAAATGTGCAAGTGACACATCAATTCCCGATATGTCTCAAGCAAAGCAGGCTCTTGCTTCTCTAGGAGAGCCAACTCTGCCTCACAGGGAAAGTACTCTTCGTACGGAAGAGACCCGAAGGGCAAAGCAGAGATCTCCCGCATCTCGTGCAGGGCCATGCCCAACTCACCAACCGGGGTGAAGAAAGTCCCCGAGGCCGGGCAGTACAACTCAAGGATGGCGTAGAAGCACGCCACCTTCATCTCAATGCCGTAGCAGGTCGCCCTGACGGCCTCATGGAGGTTTAACCTCTCTAAGTCCCCCTCAAAATGAGTGAGGATATAGTTGGTCAACTCCGCCCACCACGACCTAGGAGGGTGGACCCAACCGGGAGTCCTGAAATCGGTGGCAGGGTAGTTCCCGTCAACTTCGTAGAACTGAGTGCAAAGGTCGGCGCCACAGCTGGGTTCTCTCCTACTGGAAGGTCCCGCGATACCTTCCCGGGTATAGCCCCATTATGCTACGAGGATGGCCCGCCCTCGAATAGCCGGAGTGGAATGTCAACCTCCCGACACTCACAGACTCGGCATTTAGGCTCACGCCCCACGCCATCTTCCGAGCCTGAGTCACGCTCGCGAAGGAAGACAAAGCAAAATGCCGCTTAGTGGACGGGAGATAGAATCTCTCGCCGTCCAACTGGAAGATCCACTGGCCTTCACCGGCCTGCAGCTGGCGATCGGGATCAGGTGCAGCATCCCCGAACATGAAGTCAGGCTTTCTGTAAGCCTGACGGTCGATATCTTCAAGCAGAGCCGTAGTCAAGATGCTCCGCATGGCCTGCGGACGACCGTCCTGGATGAGCGTATCCCGTACAAGGGAGCTCGGCTCGCTGAACAATGAAGCCTGCCCATAGAACTGCAAGCTGATGTTTCCGCCTGCTCGACTGGCTAGACCGAACAGACTGTTCTGGAGGCCGGAGGCGTAATGTACTGCAAAAACAGAAATGAGCTATGATTAGTTCACCAATCAAGTGGATGCGAAAGCATAAAAATTTACTAAGGCATAGCCTCGCCCAGCAAGCAGAGCCTGCAAGGCGATAGTTTTGAAAAAGCTTCGCTTTATGGATAAGACTGCATCTTTGCAGAAAATATCCAAAGCGCCAACTTCGCTTAAAGCAGGAAGTGGCATAGCCCTAAGGGCTGACGTCATCAAAAGGACATCATGGTCAATAGTCGTCCTTCGTGGCCACGACTGAAGGAACAGACCTATATCCTGTTCCTCAACAGGATGGAGACTGCCCAAGCAATGGCTTCCTACCGAAGCCTAAAAGAAGAACTGTTCAGTTCTTACTTCCCTGGTGCAAGGAAAATAGGGAAGTTCAGGGAAATGAGTTCCCTAATGAGGATAGATCCCATTCGATCGTCCTAAATAGCCAAATGACTGGCTCTAAAGGAAAAGAGACCTCGGTCTCCAATCAGACAGGAAAATTTCTTACCGGTGACTGGTCGCTCGATGACCGGAGGAGGAACGCCCTCCGCCGCAGAAGTCGCTGCTTCCTTACCCGCTCGTCTTTTGGGCGCCATTAAGAACTGCAAAAGTTCTCGAAGTACTCTGAAGCAAAGGAGGAAGAAGGAGAGTATGATTTTTCGTGATCATTTTTGAAAAATAGTAGAATGTTATGTCAACGACATTGCTGTCAAAAATCGCGATAAGAATGACCATCTTTGTGACTTGAGAATGATGTTCGACATAATGCGAGCTCATCAACTGAAGATGAATCCGGCAAAATCCTTCTTGGGGGTTTCGAGTGGCAAATTCCTTAGATTTATTGTTACATCAAGAGGAATTCATCTTGACCCGGACAAAGTCAAAGCCATTCAGAACATGCATCCACCTAAGAATCTCAAAGAACTTAGGGCCTACAAGGTAGACTGGCTTATATCAGAAGATTCATCGCAAATCTCTCAGGCCGCTGTCAACCGTTCACCTGACTCATGAAAAAGGGTGTCTCTTTTGTAAGGGATCAAGCCTGTCAAGAATCTTATGAAGATATCAAAAGATATCTCACAAAACCTCCAGTATTAGTAGCTCCCACATCAGGGAAACCGTTCCTGCTTTATGTGAAAGCTATGGACTATTCTCTCGGTGCTCTGCATGCTCAAAAAGACGATAATAGTCATGAACAAGCTATTTATTATTTGAGTAGGACTCTGATAGGGGCAGAATCTTGTTATAATCCTATTGAGAAAGAATGCTTAGCTCTTGTCTTTTTTATTCAGAAGACACAACATTATTTGGTCGGCCAAACCATGTCATTTTTAGAGTGAATCCTTTGCGTCTTCTCATGACGAAACTAGGGTCATAAATTCAAGATTAGCTAAATGGGCCCTCCTTTTGTCTCAGTATGAAATGCTCTTTGTCCCTCAGAAGGCGATTAAAGGCCAGGCACTTGCAGAGTTCTTGGCTGCTCATCCGGTTCCGTAAGGCTCAAAACTTCATGAAGATATTTCTGATGAAGTCTTTGAATCCAATATAACTTCAGAGGATAAAGTTTGGCAGATATTCTTCGATGGAGCATCACGAATAGGCCCTAAAGACAAGATCATTGCCAGTGTGGGGGTTGTGTTTATCTCTCCACAAAATCATGTCCTTCGTAGAGCATTTTCTCTGACAGAATCATGCCCCAACAATGTGGCAGAATACAATGCTCTACTCATTGGTCTCCAGCTCGCTCATGAAATGGGAGTACGTTAGATTGAAGCTTATGGTGAGTCAAAACTGATTGTCAATTAGGTTAAATGCGAGTACCAGGTCTGTCACAAAGACTTGGTATCTTATCACCACGCGGTCATCACAATGGCTAATTTATTTGATGATTTTTACAGCGGTCAGGTATCTCGATCCCAGAATACTAGGGCCGATACTCTGGCTGCATTAACAATAATGCTAGCCTTGCCAGTTGACACCAAGTATCACCTTACAGTGGCGACTCGACACCTTGTCTGCTCTAAACATATGTTGAGAACTAGAGAGGTCTATAATATCTCGACGGATCTTGAACCGAGAGATTGGCAATTTTCCCTCATCGACTATGCTCTGCATGGTTTGCTGCCGGATAACCCTAAAGAAGCGGCATCTATCAGGCGAATGTCTCTTCGCTTTTACTATGATCAAACTCTGAAGACACTTTACCGTCGTTCATACGACGGTATCCTCCTCCATTGCCTTTCTAATTTAGAAGCACAAGAAGTACTTAAAAAAGTGCACGACGGCATATGACGAGCTCATCAGCCAGATCCAAAACTTAAGGACCGATTGCACAGGCTTGAATATTATTGGCCAACTATAATAGCCGATGCCATCCAATATGCACGGAGGTGTAAGGCCTGCCAAATCCATGCGGACTTCATATATCAGCCTCCAGAGTTGCTTCATCCAACTATTACTTCATGGCCATTTGAAGCATGGGGAATCGATGTCGTAGGGCCAATCAGCCCCTCCTCAACGAGAGATCAGCGGTTTATCTTAGCAATAACCGATTACTTTTCAAAGTGGGCAAAAAGCTATACCACTGGTGGAAGTTAAAACTACAAACGTGGTTAATTTCATCAAGCACCATGTCATCCATCGATTTGGTGTCCCTAGGCAGATCATCCATGACAACGGTCCCTAATTTGTGAGCCAGGTATTCTATCAGTTCTGTGATAAATACCAAATTCAGAATGTGGCATCAACTGCTTATAACCCCGCCGCTAACAGCTTAGTGGAAGCATTCAACAAGACAATCATTAAGCTACTCAAAAAGTTCATTTCCTCAAATAAGCGAGACTGGAATGAGAAACTTAGTGAATGTCTTTGGGCCTGCCGAATCACAATTCGGACCCCGACAGGTAATACACCTTTTTCTCTGGTATACGGATGCGAAGCAGTCATACTGTTAAAAATTCAGATGTCATCATTACGAGTCGCTTTGATGACTAAGATGACAACGGAGGACAACGATCGGTTGCCACTCCAAGAGCTCGAAGCCCTAGAAGAGAAGCAGTGACAAGCTCAGCAACACATTGAGTTTATCAAACCCGATCTCAAAGCCTTCAATAAGAAGGTCAAGTAAAGAGTCTTCCAAAAAGGAGATTTGGTTTTAGCCGTCAGATGACCGATAATCATGACGTACAAAACTAAAGGCAAATTTCAGCCCAAATGGGAAGAACCGTTTGTAATAGAAACAATCTATTCAAATGGGGCATATCGCCTTATAACTTCAAATGGTGATTTACTCATGATGCTGATCAACAGCAAGTTCTTAAAAAAGTATTATCCTTGATAGGATCCTTCTCATGATCAAGTTAACATTACACATCTGATCAAGAACTTCAGATCCAAAATATGCAGAAGGAGCGCTCCTCTCTTTCTCTAAAAAAATCATACAATCATAAACCAGTATTGAGCTGATCGTACACTGGTTGTTTCAAAGAAGAATCAAGGTTACGAATACAGTAACTAAATAATCTAACACATCTAACGTTAAGGATAGAGGAAAATGTTGGCCTTTAAGCCCAACATAAGTCCTCGATAACTCATCATGCTAAGGGGAATAACATGGATAGCCCGACTCAAATGGTAGCTGGTAAAGACATACCAAATCCATTGACAGCTGAGGATTTGCTAAAAATCCTAAGGGACCTGTTCCCATTTGATTCCACAGTTAAGGATAGAGAAAAATGTTGGCCTTTAAGTCTAACATAAGTTCTCGATAACTCATCATGTTGAGGAGAATAGCATGGCTAGCCCGACTTAAACGGTAGTTGGTAAAGGCATACCAAATTCGTTGACAACTGAGGGTTTGCTAAAAATCCTAAGGGACCTGTTCCCATTTGATTCCCTCTCCAAAATCACTTACCAATTCTCATCCATGGAATGGTAAGACCACATATAAAGGTATTCATATCCCTTGCGAGATGACGAGTCTAACCTATCATGTTAACACTAAACCTCTGATAGTAAGACTATAATCTACTCCCCAAGGATAAAGCCAATATCCCCAGTGAATAAACCCTGCTTGTCATTCTCTTCAATAGAACGACAGGTCCGCTCAAATTATTGTTATGTTCAAGCACCTCTAATAGTAAATGAATCCTTGTCAAGTTAACATCACACCTCTGGCAAGTTGTTTTACAATCCCCACAAAGCTCTCTGATACATGATTTTCTATGGGACTCATTTCCTAACTCCCCAGCGAGTTTCTAATAATCAATTCTCAGTAGACTTTTCTGGTTGTCATGTTAACAATATACCTCTGACAATTTCTTCCAAATAACATCCAAAGGAGATATCAAAATCCCTATGGAGTTAATAATCAAGTCTGATTTCCCCCAGTGGAATTATTTCTTTGTCATCATGTCCAGTTCGTCACCTCTGAATGATAAAATTTGAGCTTGGTGGCTTCTCAATTGGTTATGTCCTTGTTACCTCTGAACTGACAAATAGCCAAGCCTCATCTTTCAGTCCAGTAGGGACTATTTCTTTGTCATCGTGTCCAGTTCGTCATCTCTGAATAACAAATTTTGAGCTTGGTGGCTTCTCAATCAGTTATGTCATTGTTACCTCTGAACTGACAGATAGCCAAGTCTCACCTTTCAGTCCAGTAGGGACTATTTCTTTGTTATCATGTCCAGTTTGTCACCTCTGAATGATAAATTTCGAGCTTGGTGGCTTCTCAATCGGCTACGTCCTCGTTACCTCTGAACCGACAGATAGCCAAGTCTCACCTTTCAGTTCAGTAGGGATTATTTCTTTGTCATCATGTCCAGTTCGTTACCTCTGGATGACAAATTTCATGCTTGGTGGCTTCCCAATTGGTTATGTCCTTGTTACCTCTGAACCGACAGATAGCCAAGTCTCACTTTTTAGTCCAGTAGGGACTATTTCTTTGTCATCATGTCCAGTTCGTCACCTCTGAATGACAAATTTCGAGCTTGGTGGCTTCTCAATCGGTTATATCCTTGTTACCTCTGAACCGACAGATAGCCAAGCCTCACCTTTCAGTCTAGTAGGGACTATTTCTTTGTCATCATGTCTTTCAGTCTAGTAGGGACTATTTCTTTGTCATGATGTCCAGTTCGTCACCTCTGAATGACAAATTTCGAGCTTGGTGGCTTCTCAATCGGTTGTGTCCTTATTACCTCTGAACCGATAGATAGTCAAGTCTCATCTTTCAGTCCAGTAGGGACTATTTCTTTATCAACATGTCCAGTTCGTCACCTCTGAATGAAAAAATTTTGAGCTTGGTGGCTTCTCAATCGGTTACGTCTATGTTACCTCTGAACCGACAAATAGCTAAGTCTCCCTTTTTGCTTATTGTTATGTCCAGTTCGTAACTTCTGAACAGTAAACACTTCGAGTTTGGTAAACCCTAATCGGTTATGTCCAGTCTGTCACCTCTGAACCGATGGATATCCAATCTCATCTTTCAGTCCGGTAGGGACTATTTCTTTAATATGTAACTAACCCTATCAGTTTATCACTACTGATTAAATTAGTTATACCATTTCCTTTTGAGGATTGCAATACAACTTGAAAGTGAGAACTGATAATTTAGAAGATAAAACAAGTTAGAAATGCAACAGGGAAGCCTAACAAAATTACTTTTTTATTTGATTCCAAAAGAGGGATATATGGATACATGGATTACAAGCTAAGAGGGTGCTTCGTAGGATTTGATCCGTTCTTCAAGAGTGGCCAGCCTATTCTTCCTCTCCTCAGTAGCCCTGATAAGTGCCTGTGACCTCAACTCGGCCTCATTAAAATTCGCTGTCTAGGACAGGCGAGCCTCAATTTCAACGAAGGTGGCCCTCTGTGCTAGCTCTTATTGCAGGACTTCGTCATTCTGAGCATTAAGCTGCTCTAGCCAAGCAACCTCCTCAAGACGCACCGGTTCAGCCTTGAACAAAGAATATTAGCTTTCTTAATCATTCCCTTGGCCTTTTCGATTTTATCCTCAGCGTCGAGCAGAGCGCTGTTAGAAGCATCTATGGCATCCCCAAGTTCTACTTCCCTTATCTCCAAGGATTTCAGGTCGGAAGAAATTGCCTTAACTGCTTTCTAAGCGGCAAGATGTGCTTCATACATTCGAGCAGCAAGGTGTGCAAGCTAGTCATTAACTAAAGACTCCAGATCTGAATGGCTGAGATGGCGCCATTCGTCCACATCCCTCTCAAGCCTGTCCACCAGAAGCTCTAATGTGGCAGCCTGGTCATCCCCTCCAAAATCTCGAATGTTGTCAGTACTTCGAGAGAGGACCACCTTCAAAGCAGAAAACGAGGTAGTCAAGCCCTTCAAGACCAAAGCAATGGAGCGCTTCAAGCCCTTATAAAAGCTGTCGACTAGCTCAGCCACGAATTCATTTTCGACTTCAACTTACCCCGGGATGAGGGGCCCCTAAAGGCAAAGCTTCCACCGATTTCACTGACATAACCGTAGAGGGAATGGCAGGAGTACTAATTGAAGAAATATGTGGGATCGTCAGTGATCTCAGAGGAGTTCTCAATGAGACCAGCATACTAGTCACAATCGACGTAGGGCTGGTGACGACTTCCGGGAGAGCTCAAAAACCAGTGTTGGAGAAGTAGGACTAGCAATCACCTTCAGCTTCGCAATTGGCAGAATAGGCAGCACTGGCGAAATCACTAGCATTTCACTTTCCGATGTGGTTGGAAGTGAAGTTGATTCCGTAACCACTGTCCCCTCGATCTCTTTAAGACCACTCGCCGGTTCAGGTTGATAAGAGGGCAAGCCGTGATACAAGGCATCCAATTCAGCAGCATCCGTCGCGGTCGAAGTACTCGCATCACCCCTGACCCCCTCAGAAGGATTGGCTGGCTCCCTTGAAGTCGATGCACCCAAAGGTGGAACATTTATAGCAAGACTCTGTTTAAGCAAAGTATAATGAATATCAGGAGAGAATTATTCACAAAGGTCAAAACACTACCAAAAGATGATATCGCCTCAATTGCCTTGGTCGCAGCTTCTCTCCGAACTTCCTCGACGCAGGCATCAGTTCCCTTAGGCTCCATAGGAAAATCTTTGGCAGAATCAACACGGACAGCCAGCCCACCTTCACTCGCCGAACCCTCTGTGGTCCATCCTAAAGAGCTAGAGGCCACGGGACTTCCTTTTGAGGTCCTAACACTCGAAGGACTGACATCGGCCACATCACCTCCAGAGTCTTCTGAGGCGACGAAGTATTTAGCCTCATCACCTTCTTTATAAGTGAACAGGGGATCATAGTAATCTCCCTGTTCCCCTACAGCCTCGGCTCTCGGGTCTCTTACCGTCTCAGTTCCTGAATCATAGGATAAACAATGAGCTGTATGAAATATATAAGTATATGCTGAAAGAACAGGGCTGGTCTTGCTCAGGTAAGGAACAGCTTTATCAACGGTATGCCTCAGAGCCGATAGCCTAATGACTAATGAAGCGGGAGGAGGAGGCGCCACGGTTGATTCACCCTCTGCAATAATGGTAAGAGTGTAGCGATGAGGCCTCTTCACTACCCTCTTCCTATGAGATCCACCTTCCCGCTTTCACTTGAAGTGGATGTCGGGATCTTCTTCCTCCACTTCTTCTACATCAACATGTTCCATGGGGGCCATGCCTACCACATCAAGAGCTTCAGTTGGAACCTCAGTACCTGCATTTCCTTCAAAACAGGGACACTCTGCATCTGAAGCCTCACTTCAGCAGAGGCGACAAATTCCCCGAGGCCTGGCAATTGGACCCTCTTGCCCTTACCTCTCTTAGTGACTTTCTGCTTCAGCCGAGAGATTAACTTCACGCTAAAAGAGTTAATAGAAAACCCGGTTGGTGTGGAGTTCGAAGTTCTGTATCACTGATAGAACCCCAAAGTTGTCTGAAGATTCAGAGTCCTCAGCGGCATGCACAGCCGCACCTCAGTACAGCCAGCGATGTAGAACCGCCAGGCACGAGCACCATCAATGAGGCTCCCCATAAAGCCCATATTAGTGTTTGGGTTACCTACGTACAGTTGGTCATACCCGAACTGACGAGCAAACCGACTCAGGACATAGGGTTCCAAGTAGTAGGTATCCCCACTCCTGTACACCAGATGGGATGGCTGGATGCTAACCAGCCACTCAAAAACTCCCCGGCTCAGCGACGTCTGCCCATCTCCTACATCTTTAAATTTTTCGCCATTGCCTACACCGCGGATGTGAGGAAAGCAGCGAAAAAGACTGTAGATATCATAACGGCTCAGCAACTTGCGAACCGCGGCCACACAAGTCATTAACCATGAACACCCCTCGAATCGACAGAGAAGCGCCATCCAGACGCCTTCTGGAGGCTCCTCACCGGCTTGGATAATAGAAGGGCAGTGAAGGGCGAACCATGCCATCAAATAAGTGTATGGCAAACCGATTCTGAGGTTTGGTCTGTCACAAGGCAATATGGTGCCTTTGCCCCTCTTCGTTACTGGTGGCCTACAGAAAGCCTCCATCAATGCACGAAGACCCCGCTGAATAATGCACACCATTATCGGGAGAAGTCCAAGGGAATGACTATGGACTAGACGAACGGCCAGCAATAAGATAGTCGGAAGGATGACATCACTAGAGGGAGAGGGCACCACACATCTCTTCAGCCAGACCGATAAAAAATCGGCCAAAAGTGCCTTCCGAGATAGCGGTCGACGAGCCTGATGATGGAAACTCCAGAGAATATCACCTTTTTCATTAGGTCCATAATCCTCTTCCAAATCTTATCCCCTTGGGAGTGTTCTTGCATCCTTCAAAAATTTCCTCATCTGCAACCCCGCAGTGAGCTGCCTCAGGAGCATCTTCTAGGTTGTGGAACAAATAATTCCCCTAGCTTTTGAGCTGCATGAAGCCCCTTATGGCTCTCATACATACTGGAACAAATATAAAGGTGGTACATCAACTCCCAGTAAGCCTCGAATAAGGGGGGCTCCTGCTTCTCTAGAAGTGCCAATTCCGCCTCGCACGGAAAATATTTTTCATATCGGAGAGCTCCCAAGGGCAGAGCAGAGACTTCCCACATCTCGTGCAAAGCCATGCCTAATTAGCCTACAGGGGTGAAGAAAGTCCCTGTAGCTGGGCAGTATAACTCAAAAATGGCGTAGAAGTTCGCTACGCTCTTCTGGATGCCGTAACAGGTCGCCCTGACGGCCTCGTAGAGTCCCAATCTCTCTAGGTCTTCTTCAAAATGGGCCAAGACGTATAAGGTCAAGTCCCTCCACCATGCCTTGGGAGAGTGAATCCACCCAAGGGTCCTGAAATCAATGGCTGGACAATTACCACGAGCTTTGAAGAACTAATTCCTAAAAGTCTGAGCAATCGCAGGATTTTCCCCCACTGGAATGTCTAGGAGAACGTTGTTGACACTTAAAAAAGACAAGATTCTCATTGGTCCGAACAATGTCTAGCGACAGATAAGCTGAAGACCAGTTTTCATCCACCTCCAAGGGACAAGGAAGCAGTTTGGACTCCACTGATCCAGCAAGCAGAACAGTGAACCCGGATTGTTTCTAAACAGACCTCAGCAGGTCTAAAATGCTAGCATTTAGCATTACATTAGTCCAAGGAGATAGCCTCGTTTGAGAGGCTAGCATCATCCAGAGCATCGCCAGGAAGCTAACTGATAGCTTCGCCGAAAAGCCTCTTTTCGGACCTCGCCAAGAGTTGCCTCTAGCTCCGCTATGAGCTTCAAAGCGGGCAGCTCCGCTATTAGTTTGCTATGGTCAACCTTTGACCAATCAAATCTCCTGATAAGATCGGATCCAAGCAAATCAAATCCAATCGGGATTCAAATATGGCAGGTGATTGCCGCAATCTCTTGACTCTCTTGAAACGAGTAAGAGGATCAGAGAAAATCCTTCAACGATATGGAAGGGATCAAAACAAATCAGAAAGATCAACCGACTTGCCATTTTCTAGCTCCGCAGAAGCTATCCTAGCCTCGCAGCAAGGCTACTTTCCAGATTTAAACAGATTCGGTTCAATCTGTTTCCATATCTTCAAGGGGACGACTATACCCTTGCTCTCCCTATAAATAGCCCGCCAGGGGCACAAGGGGAGGAGGCGGTCGAAGGGGAATCCAGAGATCGGCGATCAATCAAAGTGGGCTTCTGCTCCCAAATCAATCCTCTGCTGATCAGGAGAATCGGACTTCTTCATAACGCACCGTGCGTTCTCTAATTCAGAGACTTTTCAGGAGAAATACTTCTCTTTTCAGGGTGGTGATATCCTAACAACCTCTTTTCCTCAAGGAATCTCCGGAACCAGGCGAGAAGGAATTCCTCACAGAAGGCGGTTTTGAGAAGTAGCAAGAGGGTTCTACCAATCCTCTATTCTCTGATTCCCGGAACCAGGCGAGAAGGGAATCTCATCGCTCGCATCGTCAAAGGGACAAAGTGGTCGCGCGCTGACCCGACTCCTATCAGCACACTTCTCCAGAATCTCTGAGGAGATCTACCTGTAATCTTTTTAAGAATACTTGTAATTTAGCTCCTCAAACTCTTTTTTGTAAGTTTTCCCCTTTGCAAACTAATGGAAAACAAACGTTTCCAGGGTGGAGACCCAATATACAATGAGGAGGACCCGCCCTTGTGTAATCGGGAGACCGAGCTATCAATTTTCCCACGTCAGTAGTCTGTGTCACTTGCCACTGCATCTTCCGAGCCTTCGTTACGCACTGGAAGAAAGACAGTGGAAAATGACGCTTGCTAGATGGGATATAATACTTCTAACCATCCAGATTGAAAATCCACTGCCCCTCTCCAGCTAGCAGTTGATAATCGGTATCTGGCGCTGCATCCCTGAACATGAAGCCGGGTTTCCGATAGACTTTTCGGTCAGAATCTTCAAGGGGAGCAGTGGTTAAGATGCTCCCACGGTACTCTGATCTCCGGCATAGATAAGTGCATCTCGATTGGGAGCACTTCGCTCATTAAATAATGAAGCCTGTCCTTGGAACTGCAGGCTACATTGCCGTCCAGCCCCCTGGCTGTTCCAAAGAAACTGTTCAGAGGACCCAGAGTATAGTGCACTGCAAAAGCAAGAAGAAATCATATTAGTTCATTGGCTAAAGAAGGCTAAAGAAAGAATATAATTTTTGCTGAGGCATAGCTTTGCTCTCCGAGCGAAGCTAGCCTAGCATTAGCTTCGCCCCGAAGCTCAGTTTCGCAATTGCAGCTTAGCTCTGCATTCTGCACAAGGGCAAAATGCAGGAGATGTCCAAGTGCTATGTTCGCCCTAGAAGCTTCGCCTAGCATTCTGTCGCCGAACAGAATGCGAAGAAGCCCTCAAGGGCTAACTTCGCCATAAGGGCATTAAAGTCTAAAGTTATTTTAAGGGCTTTAAAGTCCTTTTCCAACTGTGCTCTAAAGGCTAGCTTCGCATCCTGTTATTCGACAGGATGTGAACTGCCTAAGGGTTAGCTTCGCACAGAAGCTTAGAAAAGGAACCATTCGGCTCTTGAATTTCGAGTTGAGAAATTAAGGGAAATTAAATTCCCTAAAAATTCAATAAAGAAAATTAAGGGAGTTGAACTCCCTGAGATCACTGGATCATAATGAATCATTCTAGATTCGTCATGAAATAGCCAAAAATTGGCTTCGAAAAGAGATAAAAATCTCCAAGTAAGAAGGAAAAATTCCTACCCGCATTGGGGCGTTCAATGACCAGAGGAGGAGGAGGCCCCTCCGTCGCAGAGGTCGCTGCCTCTTTGCCTGCTAGTCTTTTGGGAGCCATGGAAGAACTGAAAAGTTCTTAAAGTATCAAATTAAGAAGAAAGAAGAAGAGATTTGTGTTCTCTGAAAAATTTAAAGAGAAGTAATTTTTCTCTGTCAGCCCAATCGAGCTTTTATAGGCTGATGATTGCCTAAACTTTACCTCCTCGAAAGGAGCGCAGGCGGTCGTTTCAAATTAATTTGAAACGGTGCCTAAAGCGCCTTTCCGAGAAACGTTACTTCAGCCCCTCTGAGGGCTAACTCCGCCGTGAGTTCAACATTGACTTCACGCGACGCTTGAGTAACTTCGCTGAGAAATGTGCCTTAGCTCCGCTAAAAGCACATCTCTAACTTCGCGGAAATTCCGTGTTAGCTTCACCAGAGACTTATTCCTAACTTAGTTGGGAGTCTGTCCCCAACTTCGCTGGAAGTTTAGCTCCGCTGACAGCTTCTATTTCCTCCTAAGGAAAAGCTTACCTAAAGCCAGTCCACTCCAGGTGTTCTCAGATCAAAAAGGAGGGAAACAAAGCAGATAAGCAGAAAATAGACATTTTTATTGATTCAAAGGGAAGATACATTGACACTACATCAAGAAGGTCTTTCGTACAACCGAATCATTGCTCCAAAGGCATACAAGTTGTCGTATCTACTTCCAAGGTGATAAGCCAAACCAACTGGACACGAAAGGCCTTCCTCCTGCAAAAGGCCGTAATCCTTCGCTTAATGGCAGATTTTGTCATCAAGAAGCTGGATCTTCTTTAATGAAAATTGACAAAGGACTGGTTGCCACAAGAAAGCCAGATCTTCTTTGATTAAAATTGGGAAAGGAAGGATCTGAGACCTTACAGGTGACGCCCGCTTTCCCGAAGTGGATCATCTAGGATAAGTGACTACCAACCCCTTCCCGAAGTAGAACATCTCAGATAAGCAACTGTCAACCTCTTCTTGGAATACGCATCAGCTGCTCCAGTATGTTCCTCCTACTTAGGATTAAAGTTTCAATTGGAAGATCAAGAGGCAAGTTTCTGGTCTCTTCCATCAAGACAAAAGACTGACAGGCACAGTTCACTGCAATGCAAACTGGAAACAGGTTAGCACTAAGTCAAAGAGAAAACTGCAAAGACGAAATGCTAAGTCAAATTCTTTGGACGAAGTAATTCATATCCGATCCAGTGGTGCTTCAGTTAAGCAGAGGATAGCCTCGCTTGCACAGTGATGATGGACTAGCTCAGTATAAGCCAAGTCTTAGCTTCACCTAAGACAGTTAGGCTGAAGAAGCTCAAAAAGGACCAAGTCTTAGCCTCGCCTATATGGCTAAGCCAGACTGGTCCAAAGGGACGCAGTCTTAGCCCCACCTATATGACAAGACTGGCTCAACCTTGAAGAGACTAAGTCCCAATTCTTGCCTATGTGGCGAATTTAACAGACAGATTCCATAGATCAAGACAGTCTTTTCCTGATCAAGTGAGAATGATAGCTTCACCGAGAAGCTGAAAAATAGAGATGAAACCCTTTTCTGAAAGTCAGCCAAATGCAAAGATCAAGGAAATTTAATCCCTAAGATAACTGGTACAGCTAAGGGAGATGAACCTCTGAAAGTCGGATGACCGAGACTTACCAGCTCTTGGCCGGTTAGTGACCAGATTGGGCGCCCTTATTGAAATCTACAAATTAAAAGATTTTGATGATGAATAACAAAGTGATACAGATGCGTTTGGAGCTCTATCTCAAGCATTTATACAGAGTTCTGATTGCTCAACCTCAGTTAAAACTTTGGGTATTTTTGTGTATTTTTAGAATTATTGTTAAAAGCCTTGAACTCACACACAAATACCTATATAGTCGACTTGACCTCTAAGTATAGTCAACTAACCAATCTCCTAGTCGACTTGACAATTTTCCCAGTCGACTAAGTCTTTTTACAAAAATTTCCAAACTCTTTGTTTATTATTTGTCATCAGAATTAGTCGACTTCCCCTCAAGTATAGTCGACTAACCCCTGATATAGTCGACTAACCTTGTCTATATAGTCGATTAAAAACAGTTTCCAGTAACTTGTTATCCGTATCAGTCTAAGTATAGTCGACTTGACCCCTCTATTAGTCGACTAACTTTTGAAAATTTTGTTCTTCTAGTCGACTAACCTCCATATCCTAGTCGACTAATAGCAGTTTCTAACTGTTGTGAAGTTGGTGATTTCTGGTATTTTATCCAACGTTTTAAATTTCAAATTTGAATTGATAACTTCTCTAACTGACTATAGATTTCAGCTATAAATAGAGATATTGTGCTAGGATCAATTCACAAATTCAAACTCAAGTTTTCTGTGCAAAAATTTTGTTCAAAATTCTGTCTTTCTGAAAACTTGCTTCCACTTTCTTTTTCTTCACCAATTCTTACTCTATTGTGAAGATTTCTGAAAGTCCACCTATAAGAGACCTTATTCACAATTACATATAGATTCAAGGTTTATAGGATCAATTGTAATCATTCAAAGAGGAGCATTGTACAAGGGCGTCTTCTTGGTATAGAAGAGAAGTTGTACAAGATGTTTGTCTTCTTGGTTGTAAGAGGAGTTGTACACATTTAGTAAAGGGTGTTTTTGTCAAGTAGTGTACAAGGATTAGTTTTGGGTGTATCCAAATCAGGAAAGAAAAATCTCAAGCGGATTGCTTGGGGACTGGACGTAGGTCACAAGGACCGAACCAAGATAAATCTCTTGTCTTTGCACATTTTTCTGAGTTTTATCTTGTGAATTTCTATTTCCTGCAAGTAATTTTATTTAAAATTTTATAAGCACTATTCACCCCCCTCTAGTATTTGTGTTGCTTGAATATAGATCCTACACTTGGTATCAGAGCAAGGATGGCAATGGAGTTCCCTTCATCACAATTCAAAGAAGGACATTCTACACAACGTCCACCGCTATTTGACGGATCCAACTACAACTATTAAAAGCATAGAATGAAAATCTACTTGCAATCGCTCAATTACGAACTTTGGAAGATAGTAGAAGCACCGTACACCAAGCCGACAACCAACTACACCACTTGGAGTAATGATCAAAAGAAGAATGCGAACCTTGATGCCAAAGCGATGAATGCTTTATTATGTACCTTAACCAAAAAGAATTCAACCGTGTGTCAACAGCCACTTCTGTAAATCAAATATGGCATACTCTACAGGTAACACATGAAGGCACAAATAAAGTTAAAGAATCTAAAATTTTTATTCTTGCCCACAGGTTTGAACTTTTCAAAATGAAGGAGAATTAAATCATCTCAGAAATGGTTACAAGGTTCACCGACATAACAAATTCATTAGCATCCCTTGGAAAGGAATACACCTAAGTCGAAAAAGTTTGCAAGATCCTTCGTGCCTCACATCAGATTGGGAGAAGAAGACTACTGTAATAGAAGAAGCGAATGATCTCTCACCAATGTCATTAGAAACCTTATTGGTAATCTAATGGCATATGAAGTACAACTCGAAGATAGAAAGAAGAACGAACAACAACTTCAATCCAAGAAGAAAGTACTTGCCTTTCATACATCCTCAGATATAGACAATTCAGGTAACGATGAAGAGGAGATGGCGATGCTTTTAAGAAAATTCAAAACGTCCTTAAAACAACGCAAGTTTAAAAAGAATAAAGATACTAATGATAATCCTATTTGTTTTAAATGTAACAAACCAGGTCACATAAAGAAGGATTATCCATTGATGAAATTAAAAGGACACTTGAAGAATTTCAATAAGTTCAACAAGAAGAAGAAAGTATTCCAAGTAACTTGGGATGATAGCGACTCATCTTTCTCTGATGAGGTACAAGATTATGATGAATTATTAGAAGCTTTTAATGAACTTTTTAATAATTTCAAAAATGAAAAGATTAAAAATAAAGTTTTAACAAAAGAAAATAAAAGACTCAACCATGAAAATGCAATTTTTGTTTCTCAAACATCTTCTTTAAATTCTCAAAAGATGATTTTGAAAAAGTTATTTCATCTTTAAAAAGGGACAATGAAATTTTCTTAAAAGAGAATTCTATGCTTAAAAAGGAAACTATTTCTTTAAATTCAAGAATTACTATTTTAGATAAAGAAATGACTAGTTTCAAAATTAAGTATGAAGATCTTTTGAAAAATGTGACTAAATTTAATAAAGAAAAAGAGAATTTAAATGATTTATTATCTTATCAAAAGATGTCAAATAATCATTTTGGTCTTGGTTTTCCAAAAGATAAGAGTTACAAATCTACATATGTTGGTCTTGGACTTTCAAAAACTAATTTTGTAAAATCTACACATTTTTTAATAATAATTCATATAATTCTTTTGTGAGAAGAAATACTAATACCATTTCAAAAAGAATTAGGTACAAATATATATGGATTCCAAAAATCTAAATAATGTTGATAAAAATGCTTATATTGCATCTTATATACATGATGTGTGTAATTCTGATAATTATGTTTATACTAACAAATGGAAACTAAATTCCAATTGGATTTGGGTTCCTAAAGGCTAATCTTTTTCGGACCCTATCATGATGGGTACCATACAAATTGTTTTTATCTTATAGGTACCTTATAAAGAAAAGTGGATACTTGATAGCGGGTGTTCCAAACACATGACCGGATACATTCAACTACTGTCTTCCATTCAAATTAAAAAGAAAGGTACAGTAATATTTAGAGACAATAATAAAGGAAAGGTTATTAGTACCGGAATGGTTGATAATATTTCAAACCCCTTATTGAAAATGTTCTTTTGGTAAGAGATTTAAAACACAATCTATTAAGTATTAGTCAGTTATATGATAAGGGTTATAAAATTGTGTTTGAAAAAGATGCATGTCTTATATATGATACTAACATGAAAGATATTTTGTTTAAAGGTTTTTGTAACAATAATATTTATGAGTTATCAATAACCTATATATCATCTAATGATAACCTATGTTTACTTGCTTCTAATAATGATTATTTTTTATGGCATAAAAGATTTGGTCATTTGAATATGAAAACAATTTCTAAGATTTATAAATTTGATTTATTAAAGGTCTTCAAAAAATAGCTTTTAAAAAGAATTATTTTTGTGATTCTTGTCAATTAGGAAAATAAGTTAAATCATCTTTTAAATCTAAAGATTTAGTTTCTACCAATAGACCTTTAGAACTATTGCATTTGGATTTATTTGGTCCTACTCATGTTGATTCTTTAAACAAAAGTAGGTATGTTTTTGTTATTGTTGATGATTATTCACCGTTTTGATGGGTAATTTTTCTAAAAAATAAAAATGATACTTTTGATAAGTTTTCAAGTTTTTGTAAAAGAATTCAAAATCAAAAGTCTCTAAACATAGTTACTATTCTAAGTGATCATGGAGAAGAATTTGAAAATGAATCTTTTGCAAATTTCTGTGATAAGTATGGTATTACATATAACATTACATTTCCTAGAGTATCTCCTCAAAATGGTGTTGTGGAAAGAAAAAATAGGATTTTGCAAGAACGTGCTAGAACTATACTTATGGACAGTCATTTACCAAAATATTTTTGAGCTAAAGCTATTGCTACTGTATGTTATGTTTTAAATCGTGTGCTTATTCGACCTATTTTAAACAAAACATCTTATGAATTATTTTATAACAGAATTCCAAAAGTTTCTTATTTCAAGATTTTTGGATGTAAATGTTTTATCTTAAATACAATAGATGCTTTAGATAAATTTGATGCTAGATCTAATGAAGGTATTTTTGTTGGATACTCTATTCAAAGTAAAGCATATAGAATATTTAATAAGAAAACATTTACTATTGAAGAATCATTACATGTTAAATTTGATGAATCCTTAACTAAGCCTATTTTTAATACTTCTTCACATGATGATGATAATATCATAGATACTCCTATTGATAATATTGTTATATTTCTGATGATACTAACATTTCTAATGTTGATGAGACTCCTACCGAGTTACCTAAAGCATATGTTGAAGTAAGGAATCATCCACATGATTTGGTTATTGGAGATATAAATCAAGGCGTTCAGACAAGATCCAAGTTAAACTACATGACACAAATTGCTTTTATATCACTCATTGAACCAAAGAATATCAAAGAAGCATGTGCAGATGATTTTTGGACAATTGCAATACAAGAAGAGTTGAATCAATTTGTCAGAAATGATATTTGGGATCTTGTATAATGTCCTACTGATCATCCAGTAATCGGTATCAGATGGGTCTTTAAGAACAAACTTGATGAATCAGGTCAAGTTATTTAGAACAAAGCAAGATTAGTAGCACAAGGATACAATCAAGAAGAAGGTATTGATTTTGATGAAACTTATGCACCAGTAGGTAGGCTTGAATCAATTCGTATTTTACTTGCTTTTTCTTTCTTTATGAATTTCAAACTTTATCAAATGGATGTTAAAAGTGCCTTTTTAAATGGTTTTATTAAGGAAACTGTTTATGTTGAATAACCTCCAGGTTTGAATATGAAAAATTTTCAAAGCATGTTTTTAAACTTAAGAAAGTTTTATATGGTTAAAACAAGCACCCCATGCTTGGTATGATAGATTAAAAAGTTTTCTTTTAGATTCTGATTTTAAGATGGGAAGAGCAGATACAACTCTTTTTATTAAACATGTTAATAAAGATATCTTAATTATTCAAATATATGTGAATGATATTTTATTTGAATCTACTAACGATAATCTTTGTCAAGAATTTTCTAAGACTATGCAAAGTGAATTTGAGATAAGCCACATATGCGAACTTACTTACTTTCTCAATCTGCAAATAAAGCAAATGAATGATGGAATCTTCATTTCCCAGTACAAGTATGCAAAGGAACTTCTGAAAAGATTTGATATGGAAAATTATGCTCATAAGAATACTCCCATGAGTACTACTACATTCCTAGACAAAGGTGAAAATGATAAGAATGTTGATCAGAAACTATATCGAGGTATGATTGGCTCTTGATTATATATTACTTCAAGTAAACCTGATATTATGTTCAGTGTTTACTTATGTGCTAGATATCAATCAAATCCTAAGGAATCACATCTTAAAGAAGTGAAAAGGATTCTTTGATATATTAATAACACAATCAATTATGGCTTATTTTATCCAAACTCAAGCATATTTGATTTATTATCATATGGTGATCCTGATTTTGTTGGATGTAAATCTGATCGAAAGAGTACTAGTGGTACTTGTCACTTTTTGGGACATTCACTAGTATCATGGTTCAGTAAAAACTAAAATTCTGTATCATTATCAACAACGGAAGCAGAATATATCGCTGCTAGTGTTGCATGTGCTCAAATTTTATGGAAGAAATAAACCTTATTTGATTATGGCATGTCTATCACAAACCCACCTATTATGTGTGATAATACTAGTGCTATTAACTTATCTAAAAATCATGTTCATTATTCACGTACTAAGCATATTGATATTAGACATCATTTTTTACGTGATCATGCTTTAAAAGGTAATATTTCTCTAAATTTTATATCAACTGATAATCAAATTGCAGATATTTTTACAAAACCTCTTAAAGAAGATATTTTTATGAGATTTCGAAGAGATTTGGGTATTTGCAATATTTCTGATCTTTGAATATTTTTTCAGAATTGTTTTAAGGCATTTTTCGACATTAGTCGACTTATTAAGACCTATTAGTCGACTTATTAAGCACCTAGTCGCTTTAACAGTGACCCAGTCGACTAATTGCATCTAACAGAAACATGTTTTTTTGAGCTATTTAGAGTTAGTCGACTATATCGAAAAAATAGTCGACTAGTATATGAATTAGTCAGCTAGTCACAAATACCAAGTCGACTAACCCTGTGAAAAACTGTGTTCTGTTATTGGTTTTTAACTTTTGAAACCTGACCCATATCATTAAATCTGGATCCGATCTAACTCTATTATTGAAACTAACCATTGATTTGGTATTTACCACTCTTATCTACCCTTTACCCTAATAAAAATCCTAGTTTTCACCCGGTTCTTCTTCCCAGCCGATAACACCAGTCGGCTACAGGGATCGACAGTTGCTGTGAACCCAACTTCCCTCTTCGTTCAATTTCTTGGTAACTTTGTTCCAATCTCTATTTTATCCTGTCAATTCTTACTTTATCTTCCTTTAATTTGAGTTCTAATCACATTTAGGTCTAAGAAAATCAAATTTACACCATCTTCTTCCTCATCTCAAGCTAATTTTAGGGCTTTTCTAAAAAATCCTGCCCTAAAAGATGATTTCCTTATAATTTCTTCATTAGAAATTTTAGCTGATAGTTTTGTTAAATATGAGGACTTTAATGACTATGATATTGTCTCATATTTATAAAACTGCGGTCTTTATCATATGTTCTCTACTGATTCTAGATAAGGCTATTATCCTTTCTTGATTCACCTATTTTATACCAACTTAACCTATGAAGACAATGAGAATGATATTCATATATATTATGGTTAAAGGTATCAATATCAAGTTATCCCCAAAATCCTTAGGTCATATTTTTTTCAATTCCTTATCACGGCCTCTCTATTAATGACATTAATATGGATGATGCGGAGTCTTATCAAATATATTTCTTTCAGGTCAAGGATTACCTATGTCTAACAATAAATTGAAACCCATTCCCCGTCTATTGGTCGTATCCTTGCCTATAACATTTGCCATAAAATCGGGAGTTATAACTATTATTCTTGTGATTTAGCAACTTGTGTCTATGCCATCATGGCTGGACTAGAAGTCAATTAGCCAAAGATAATCTTTGATACTCTTTTTAAGGATCATACCTCCTTCCTACCATATAGAGCCTTTTTATCACATGTGTTTTGAAAATTTCACATAGATCTTGCTTCCGAAATGAGTGTTATTAAGGTTTTCGAACCTTTTGATCGTGTTGTACTTCATCGTATGAAACTTCATGATTTTTCTCACCCTCCACCATAAGCTCAACATCCACCCTCTCCTCCTCCACAAAGTTCAACTCAAGCTTCTTCTTCCTCTATTTAACCTCCTTCCACTGAACCCTCTTCATCTCAACCATCTCCTTCATATCCCGCTGCTTTCTACAACTCTCTTTCTGTTGAAATATAATCTTTACACGCCAAACAACAATTCATTCAGGACTCTCAGAATGCATTGCTTGAAAATTAATCTTTACTGATGAATTATTTTATGAGTATGCAACTGAAGATGGACTCGTTTGCATCCACTCAAACGGAAATTCTGGGTATCCTCAAGACCCATTTTCCACCACCTCCTCCTCCCGGATCCGACATTTGATGCTAATGGAGTTGGCTTTTGCTACGTGTTTTTGGACTATATACACAGGTTGTCATCATCAAAAAGAGGGAGAATGTTGAAACCTACAAGATTAAAAGAATTTGATAATGAATAACAAAGTGATACAGATGCATTTAGAGCTCTATCTCAAGCATTTATACGGAGTTCTGATTGCTCAACCTCAATTGAAGACTTTGGGTATTTTTGTGTATTTTTAGAATTATTGTTAAAAGCCTTGAACTCACACACAAATACCTATATAGTCGACTAGACTTCTAAGTATAGTCGACTAACCAATCTCCTAGTCGACTTGACAATTTCGCCAGTCGACTAAGTCTTTTTACAAAAATTTTCTAACTCTCTGTTTATTGTCTGTCATTAGAATTAGTTGACTGTCCCTAAAGTATAGTCGACTAACCCCTGATATAGTCGACTAACCTTGTCTATATAGTCGACTAAAAATAGTTTTCAGAAACTTGTTATCCATATCAGTCTAAGTATAGTCGACTTGACCCTTTTATTAGTCGACTAACTTTTGAAAAATTTATTCTTCTAGTCAACTAACCTCCATATCCTAGTCGACTAATAGCAGTTTCTAACTGTTGTGCAGTTGGTGATTTCTGGTGTTTTATCCAACGTTTTAAATTTCAAAATTTGAATTGATAACTTTCCTAAGTAACTATAGATTTTAGTTATAAATAGGGATGTTGTCCTAGGATCAATTCACCAATTCAAAACTCAAGTTTTCTGCCCAAAAATTCTGTTTAAAATTCTGTCTTTCTGACAACATGCTTCCACTTTCTGTTTCTTCTCCAATTCTTACTCTTTTGTGAAGATTTCTGAAAGTCCACCTATGAGAGACCTTGTTCACAATTACATACAGATTCAAGGCTTATAGGATCAACTATAATCATTCAAAGAGGGGCATTGTACAAGGGCGTCTTCTTGGTGTAGAAGAGAAGTTGTACAAGGTGTTTGTCTTCTTGGTTATAAGAGGAATTGTACACATCTGGCAAAGGGTGCTTTGTCAAGTGGTGTACAAGGTATAGGTTTTGGGTGTATCCAAATCAGGAAAGAAAAATCTCAAGCAGATTGCTTGGGGACTGGACATAGATCATAAGGACCGAACCAGGATAAATCTCTTGTCTTTACGTTTGCATTTTTCTGAGTTTTATCTTGTGAATTTCTATTTCCAGCAAGTAGTTTATTTAAAATTTAATAAACACTATTCACCCCCCTCTAGTGTTTGTGTTACTTGAATATCGATCCTACAGCCCCCACTATTTTAGAGATCTGAATCTCCTTTCCTGGGCAAAGAGGAGATGTCATGAACAGACTTTTCGGAAAGAGAAAAGTATTTTTCTCTGAAAAGGGTTTCAAGTGTCCTATTTATGGGTCTCATGGCCTGACCATGCCGCTGACGCTTCAAGCATAGGAGCGCGGGCGAAGTTAAAGCATTTAAATGCTTAGCCTCGAGCAAGGGAATAGCCTCCCTCGTTAAATACAAGAGAAGTTATTCTAACCTCAGAAAAGGGGGCAATCCCTCTCGTGACTAGCCAAAAAGCAGTTAGCCTCGGGAAAGGAACGTCGTTCCAAACACCGAGTTAACGTGAAGCTATCTAGAAGCAAAGACCCAAACACGAAGCTATCCAGAATCGCAAATCTACGCGATTCCTTGGCGAACTTATTCCAATCGAGAAGCAGGATTGAAAGCGGAGCTGAACTCAACCACTATGGCGATGTTCACATTTCGCATATCATCAATCAAAGCAGTTCAAAGTATTTCGAAGTCTAAACCATTCCATTGCAGACTTACGAAAACTTTGAAGGGAGTCTTGTTGACACTCTAAAAAAGATAAGATTCCTAACTGGCCTGAACAATGTCTAACTTGTTGACATCTACAAAAGATAAGTGGCAGACAAGCTGACGACCAATTTTTCACCCATCTCAAAGGGACGTATCACCAACTTGAACTCTACTGATCCAGTGAAGCAGACAGTAAGCCAAGAAAAGCTCGTGAAAAGGCCCAAGCAGGACCAGGGACACTAAGTTAGCTCAATACTTAGTCTCGCATGACCCCACAAGATAAGTCTCATATAAGAAGTCAAAGTTGCTTAGCATCGTAGGAAGCTCCTTCACAACCTCGCTGCGAGCTAACTTACAACTTCGCAGATAGTTAGCTTCGCTCGAAGCCCCATGCAGCTGTGCAAAAGGTTAATTGATAAGGTAACTTTGCCATAAAGTTTTCCAGGTCCGGTGAAGAGCTTTCCTTCTAGCTTCGCCAGATACTTCTCCCAGTTCCGCCATGAGCTCAACGAATGACTCCGTCGCGGGTCTTCTATGGCCACCTTTGACCAATCAAATCTCTAGATGAAATCAAATCTAATTGAGATCAAATTTGGCAGTTGTTTGCCATGATCTTTTGACTCTCCCGATTAAGTGAGAAGATCAAGGGAGATCTTTCAGTTATTTGAAAAGAATCAAGGGAGTATCCCTCATCTAGCAGAGCGGATCATGAGATTAGCTATTCCTAACTTCACAGAAGCTGATTCTAGCCTCGCGGCGAGGCTACTTAACGGATGTAAAACAGATTGACCCAATCTGTTTCCAGATTTTTCAGGGCGATTATACGCCTACTCCTCCTCATAAATAGCCTACCAGGGGCGAGAGGAAGAGAGGCGAGAGCAAAAAAGAGGAGAGGCTCAGAAAAAGAGAGGAGAGATACCTAAGAACAGAGATCTACTCTCTTACTTTCAAGAATTCAGAGAATTACCTCTCTAATCAGGGTGCTAATACCCTAAGATCTTCCTCCCTCTCAAGGACTTTTCAGAATCAGGCGAGAAAGAATTCCTAAGCAAAGGCAGCTCAAGAAGTAACAAGAGGGCTCTATCGACCTTCTGTTCTCCGATTCCCCAAACCAGGCGAGAAGGGAATCCCATCAGGAAGCAGTCCGATTGTCTGATCGATCGCATCATCAAAGAGATAAAGTGATCGCGCACTGATCAGATTCCTACGGCACACTTCCCCAGAAATCTCAGAGGAGATCTACCTGTAATCTTCTTACTGCAAAGAATTACTTGTAATTTAGCTCCTCGACATTATTTTTTTGTAAGTTTTTCCCTTTGCAAAATCAATAGAAAACAGCACATATAAATTCAAAATTCTCTCCCCTTTTTTTGTCAATTCATCAACAAAGGGGTGAAGTAAAAACAATCAATTGTCATATCATAAAAAAATTTGATAAGACATAAAACCAAAACATTCGAATATTTTCTTTAGGCAACAAAATAATTTTTTATACCAATTTGAAATTTTGATAAACATAGTGATACCCAAAAAAAAATATTGATGCCAATAAAAAAATTTGATGAAAATATTTATACCAATTTAAAAGTATTGATACCAATTGAAAATACAACTAATACCAATTTTACATACAACCGATTTAAAAACAAGAATTTTCTCCCCCTTTATGAAATACAAATGAAAGCAATGCATAGGCTTGAATAAAATACCAATTAAAAACCTAATTAACATTAAGGATTAAATCAAGCTTAGCAATAAACAAGTTTTTGCTTTTAAGAAATATAAAGACATATAAACAAGCACAATCAAATCATATATATTTATGAATAGATATACCAATTGAAATATAAGGCATACATATATAGAAAAATACATATGAGCATACAAAAATATGAAATATCAATTTTGATACCAATTGAAAAATAATGAGGATCAAGTGTGTAACTCATACCTGCCACCCTTTTTATGTACAAGTTTAAAAGATATTTAATAAGAGTATAAAAGATATGGTCGCCCATCCAACTGCCCTTAGGTAGGGGTTTTCAAAAATAGTTAAAAATATTTTAGCATAGATGAAATCACTACCATTTGAAGAATACACAACTAATTTTAAAGATAGTTTTAAAAACTAATATGAAATCCTTCAAGACATGAAATCAAATTATATATCCGATGAAAACATGAAATCACACAATAATTAACACTGAAAGTTTATAAAGCATATATATGCTCATGAAACATAAATCATCAGTAAACACAAATATAAAGTGTAAAAGAGTCATGTGAAAAACTTAATCATGGAAATAGGCATTGAAGCTCATATAAAATTCCTTTACAAATATGAAACACATAAAAGTTTTAATTTTCATCAAACCAAATCAAACTTCAAGACATATGTATGTTTTGTATAAACTAGATACATACATATCCAAACATAACGAGTCCACAAAAGTATATTGCATGAAGGCAAGCGGCTCGAGGATGTACATGTATATCTATTAGTTTAGATAAAAGTAACATATATATGAAGACAAAACATTATCATAAAATATGTACAAAACTATAAATATAATCTAAACATGATCAATCATAATGAACATTGAAACCAAAACATGCTAAAATTAATTAATAAGAGCATGTGAATAAAATAGGAGTTAGAGATTGTTACCAAAAACAATAGGGTTATCTCTTAATCTCCAAACTACGGTGGTCCTTCCACCAAACATCCTTGAAAGAGATGCATCTAATGTAGTGTCTATTAAGCTTAAGCGCATCCACCATCGAAGTACCATTACTCTCACGTTAAGTGAGAGCTCACACCTATATCAAATACAATAGGGGTAAATTTTGGTACCCATATTTTATTGGGTCTATGGGGTTAGCACATTTCCTAACCCAAACATTATTATTTGTAAAATTTACAAAATTTAGTCTATCATAGCAAAATCTTGCAAGATGGCCTTTGCGGCCACAATGTGTACAATTATAAAATCTCTCATACTTGAAAGCATGATATGCATGATGAACATGGGGTGTATGAACATGCTTGGTGTGTGTGTGTGTGAGCATGTGTAGTATGAATGTGTTTCTTTGAAGCATTTTTCTTTGAAAACATGTCTTCTAATTTAGCTTTGTTAAACTCACATTTCTTTAAAATATTTCTCAAATTGTTGATTTTAGTTTTTAAGATAGAAATTTTATTTTCATCAATCTTAGGAAACTTAGCTTTACATGAAACCTTGTATGCATCAAACTCCCTTTGTGTTGATAAAAGAGTGAAAGACAAATCATCTTTTTCTTTGGAAAGAATAATAATTTTGTTTTGAAGAACTTCATTTTCCTTTTTCATTATTTGACAATTTTCTTTAAAGAATCATAATTAATTGTAAGTTCTATAAAAGCATTTAATAAATCCTCTTGAGTTACTCCACTATTATCAAAAGTTGGTTCAGAATTTACCTTGGGTGTGTTTGTCATAAAACGCATGTTTGTAGTGTCCACCTCCTCTTTGGATTCACTTTCTGAATCCCAAGTGGCTTTGAGAGCTTTCTTCAAAAATGGCTTCTTTTACTTGATAGAAGAAGATATCTTGTTTCTGAAATCTGGACATTTGGCCATGATATATCCGGGTTTCCGACAGTTAAAGCAAATGATTCTCTTTTCCTCCTTTCCTTATCGTTGTCTCCTATGGTTGTATTTTTCTTTGTTGTATGCTCTTATTACATTTCTTACGAAGAGAGATAGCTCTTCATCATCTTCTTCTTCATCTTCATCGTCGGAGATGGCGGGAGTAGACTTGAAGGCGATAGTCTTCTTCTTTTGTGGCGCCATTTCTTCTCTTACCGCTTTCTCCATCTCATGGGTCTTAAGGTTGCCGATAAGACCAATGAGCTCCATCTCATCTTAATTATTTAACTCCTTCAATGTGATAGTTTTGACTTCCTAAGACGGTGGAAGTGCGCGAATGACCTTTCGGACGTTTTGATCATTGTTGATTTTATCACCTAGAGAAGAAAGACCATTAGTAATTTTAATAAACTTTATAATCATGTCATTAATAGACTCATTTTCATGCATCTTAAAATTTTCATATTGGGAAAGAAAGAGATCATTTTAGCTCTCTTATCTTGTGATGTTCCCTCATGAGCGACCAATAAGTGTTCCCAAATCTCATAGGCGGATTTGCAATGGATGACCCTTGTCATGTCATCCTCATTCAACACTAAAAGTAAGGCATTTTGAGCCTTTAAATTAGCCTCATATTCCTTTGTGGCAAGGTCGGACCAAGTGCCCTCCTCACCGATGAGTACACTATAGGGTTTGATCACCGCCTTTCCAACCCAGCATCCTAGGGATTATAAAAATAAGGTCATCCTAACTTTCCATATGAGAAAGTTAAGGCCATCAAACTTGGGAGGGGTCCTAATACTGTCGGTCATTTTTACTAGTGGATGAATGAAGAAATTTTATATAATGATTAGCAAATTAGGATCTCTCTAAGGATGTTAAGCCAAAAACTAGAGATCTTGCTCTGATACCAATTAAAATTACACCTAGAGGGAGGTGAATAGGTGTAAGGCTAATCAATTCAATATTCAATGCAAAATAAAACTTAAATGATGCAAATGATCATTCAAAGCAAGATTAGAAGCCGTATACCCCGTGAAGGGTTTTGAACTTCTTCCTCGTGATTCCTCTAGATAAGAGTTTGAGATGCTCAATACAATCTTATTGTAAGAGTATAGATCGACAATGAATGAATGAATATAAAGTAGATAAGATAGATAAGTAAATCAATCGCAAACAAGAGATTCATTTCAAGGTCCGAGCCACCGCTCTACGTCCCCGCCTTCACCACCGTGAAGGATTTCCAATCTACTAGACCTTTTCACCAAAGGAATTACAACCATAATGGAGTACACAATTCCTCAATACAGTCGTCTAGTCCAGAGGTAGCGTAACAATAATGGAGCAATAATCTGAGTGATCAAAAGACCACAAACTCTCTTGAAAACTCTTCTTTACAAAACCCTAAAGAAGCTCAAGGTTTTGTAAGTGAAATTTAAAATAGAAGAGAGATTTTAAGAACCAAAAAAAACTTAAAGAAGATTTTTGAAAATAAAAGCACAAAACTGAAAGTAGAAAACTTTTTCTCTTGAAACCTAAAACTTTGATTTTCAATAGAATTGTTGTTGTTGTAATAAACTCAATCCTAATGAACCCTTTATATAGGTTTTAGGAAAAGCAAAGTTAGAATAGTTTTACCAGATTTAAAAAGAATAAACTGACTCTTAAAATTCAACAAAACACGTTTTAAAAATATGTTAAAAATCAGCCTCTAGAAAATTAGCCATTCTGCCAATTTGGCAGACTGTTGGTCAACTTTAAGCATAGTTTACAGGCCTAAAACGTGAGAATTCAGAATAAGTAAATATGACCTATTTGTAAAGCTATAAGTCTTCTTTTTAATGCAACTAGAATAAACACAAAATCATTTCGAATTAGAAAGTTATCATAAAACACTGACAGGTGCCAAATCAGAAACTATAAACTATTTTCAGAACAAGAACAGATTTCAACCAAATATTTGACATGTTTAACATATGAATCCAAAAATTATTATTGAATAAGAAATGTAGATCTGAAAGTTAGCTTTTAAATGAAGTTTAAATAATGTTATTTGAATATAAGAATAAAAGTTATGATAAGAAATGTAAAAAGGTATCGAGCAGATCAATAAAGCTAAAACTGGTTAAAATCCAAAAACCCGATATATGTTTACTTAAAATCCAAAATCGGTTGAACCGAAACCAAACGTATTGAACTTGTGTGTGAACTTGAGCTTCAGATATATATACTAATCTTTAACAAACTAAACTAAATACAAACTGAAGTTTTCTTGTAGAACTCCTTCTCCAAGTCGTCTCGATCCAACACAATCCAATGAGCTAGACTTTAACCGAGTGTTAGATGCGATCTTGATACGCAATCTCTTGAATCAGCACGTGTAAGCGCCAAAACACCTTTGTTGAAGCTATACGCCTACTAAGATTTTGATAGATAACTGAAACTAAATAAGTATAAGATCATTAGTAAACTATAACTACATGAGTTGATCATCATCCAAACTAGAGTGACGGGCCTTTGGGCCAACACACATCTCCTTAATTCAAAACTTTCATTATTAATTAAATTAACAATATAGATTCCTAATGGTTAATTAATCCTTCCAAAAACCTACATCACATGTCCATTCACAATTTCATTAATTATCCAAGCATTTCTTTACAAACATGATTTCTTAGCACCCATAAATTCATAGGCTTATCCAAAATTTTTATGATTTTCTGAAATTTATCAGAATTATTTTGCAAAATCTTCAAAACCGGTGTCCATCGGGATCGCTAACCGAATCCCAGATTTTTAGTTTTTAAACGAAATTGAATTTTCAGAAACGGCTTTCACATTACTTCTTAGAATTTTATTTTCTATCTAAATACATTTTTGAGATTTTTCTAAATTTATCAAAATTTGACCGATTTTGGTGTCGACCAGTATCACTGAAAGAATTTAGGATTTTTAATTTGAAAACCAAATTGAATTTCTTAAATCCAATTTCAGTAGGTATCTTAAAATAATATTTTCTATTTTTGAGAATTTTGTGGAGTGTTTCTGAAACAGTCAAATTTTACCCTATTTAAATAATAATATTATTTTCCTTTCTTTTCTTTTCTTTTCTTGCTTTTTCCTTCCCTACTCTTCTACTTAATACTTCCAGGTTATCCTATTAATTTAATTTTTTTATAATTTATTTATCTATTAATTTTTTCTTATTTTTTTCCAAACTTTTCCTTTTTCTTTTCTTTCTTTTTTCTTCTTTTCTTTTCTCTTCCTTTTCCCCTTACTTGCTCTCATATTTCCCCATCCCTTGCCATCTCAACGATAGCAGCAACGACAGCTGCAAACAGCAGCCCCCCATCTCCCCTCATTCCTTCTCCCATTCCCTCCCTCTCCTTCTCTTTCTTTTAGTTCTTTCATTCTCCTATCTTCTCCATTTCATCTCCCCCACCAACCCACTCTCTCTCCCCCTCACAACCGCCGCCGGCCACCTTCAGCGCCGCCCAGCACCGTCCTTAGTCGCCAGTGCCGCCCCCTAATTCCCCACTTCCCTTCCCCACTTCCCTCCTCTCCAAACTCCATTTCCTCTCCTTCAATTTCTCTATAAACCCATCACTTCACCGTCCCCTTCTTCTTCAAAATTCACCATCAACACTCCAATTCCTCCACTTCCACCACCATACTACCACCTCCTCCTCCTCCTCCAACTCTCCAATCACCACCAACCACCACTATCAACCACCACCAACACCACCACCTTCAATAACAAACAACAACAATAACTCCAAAAATCAAACTCCACCCACCTTCCTCCCTCCCGGGGCCAAACGCGTAGACCAACCAACTCCGACGCCGCCGCCCCCCCAGAGCCACCGGCAGGTGGCCGGCCACCGGCCACTACCCCTCCCCTCTCCCTCCTTTCTTTCTTCTTTCTTTCTTTCTTTCTTTCTTTTCTTCTTTCTTTCTTTTCCTTCTTTCCATATATACCCCTCTTTTTTACTTCCCCTAATTACCCTCCCCTTTATTCCCTAATTCCTCCAGCATATCCAACACACACTCTCTCTCTCTTACAACTCTCTCTTAGCCTCCTCTTCTAACAAATTCTCTCTCTCTCTCTCCCCTCTCTCATTCTCTCTCTAATATTTATAATATATAATATATATTAATATATGGATTAGTAGCATGCTCGCACGTGTTCGCGGACTTCCCGGGTTCTAACTCGGTATCGCGTACCGATTTTTAGGCGAGTGCTTTATTATCATATTTAGTAACTGCTATTCTAGTGTTTATTGCATGATATTTTGATATGTGGATATCTTGTCAGTACTGTTACATGCCTAACATTTGTTACTCTGACTTTTAGTGCATGATACATCACTATACTAGTTACTATATGATGTTGTACTATATTCTCAACAGACACCTGATCCACGGCACTTGATATCTGACACCAGTATCTGACATGTTATACTTGACATCTGATCCACGACACTTGATATCTGACACCGGTACTTGACATGTTATACTTGACACCTGATCCACGACACTTGATATCTGACATAGGTTTTTGACATGTTATACTTGACACCTGATCCACGACACTTGATAGCTGAGGCCGGTGTTTGACATGTTATACTTGACACCTGATCACAACACTTGATATCTGATACCGGTACTTGACGTATTATACTTGACACTTGATATATGACACTTAACGATTGACATGCTATCACTCACTTGGCATGCTTTCACAGGGTACAAGCACATTTGACCTGATATTGTAACACCTGACTGGATACTATTACACCTGACACCTGTATTACATTATATATTTATGATTATCACTTTTACGGGACTTGGCGTGATTATTATATTGTCACCAGACATTTGGTACTCCTGAACTCCTCTGCTCCTGAACTCCTGTATACTTGAACCCTTGAAACAGTGAGACTCCTAGCATTATGCTCATAATATTATATCCCTGTTGATCTCCTAATAGGACAACCATGGATATTGTACTTTTGTGAATACCCTGTGGACATTATCATTAGACGATCTGTAATAATTGAACAACTTACACCGGGACGGGAAAATTGATAGGTACCGATATAACTTCTGTGTTTATGGCAGCCATACAAATGTTGTGCAACTAATTTCTGGGATTTGACCTGAAGGCCACCAGGTGTTTTCATGGGGTGTACTGATACCCCTACTCCCCTACCTGCCTGCCAGGTGTGCCGTAATCCCCTGGGTATATTCCTTCGGGGAGCGGTGACACTTTATTCTTGTTCGGGCGTATACTAAATCCTACAGGCATATAGTAAGACCCGGTACCTAGCGGTACGTTCTGGCTCAGTACCGGATAATCCTGAACCGTTGTCCCGAGCATGCACGGGACCTATTCTAAACATGGCTCGTCGATCCCTATCAGTTCCAATAACCAACCTCGCTCGACTTGTATGCGGAGGTATGTGGTATGGGCCATATGCCGAAACATACAAATTGAACGAGTTTTAATAATAACTTGATAATTGACTTCATGCTACATGAATTTTAATATCGTTTCCATATTTTATTATTTCCATGCTTGCTGATTTAAGTACATAACACTTGACATGTTGCACTTGCTTTTGTTTCTTGCCACATGAATTCTAATGTCATTTTCATATTTCACTATTTATTGTGGTTATTCCATGCTTGCTGATTTGAGTACAAAATACTTGACCTGATGTACTTGCTTTCGTATATACTTGCCACTTGGTTTCTTTTTGCACTCGCTAGGTTGCCTATTAACAACCCTGAATTTACATGTTCAGATCTTTCAGTTTAGACTGAGGTAGACCCTTTAGCTGAGGATCAAGCCATCTTTGAGGAGCAGACGGATCAGCCGTACCTTCCTCCCGTCTTACCCCGCTCGTGAGATTCTCTCTTTCAGCTCGTGAGTTCTTATCTTTTGTACCTTATATAGTCTACTTGTATACTTTCTGGTGATGTAATATTTATGTAATAGTATGTCACAGTATGTGATGACTGAGTACTTATACTTTTGTGTTGGAATGTATATTACCACGTATTTTCGCACTCTGATTTCTGTATTGTACTGATTCTTTGTGTACATACATGATGGTACTATCGCCCTGCGTATGTACATTGTAGTAGTGTCTCCGTATCCGTGAGATCGGGACGCTACAATATCAATTATTAATTTCATTAGCAAACTTCACTCACCTTCAGTCAATTCCTTCCGAAGATTCCACACCGAAACGAAACCAACACCACATTCCTTACGATTTCTTTGAATATACCACAACACCAATTTCTCAAAATCTCCCTATAATCACACATATAGGTCATAATTTAGATCAATATGCTTTAGATTAATTTAATAAGACTCTTAATTAAGACCATTATCTTACATAATTTTTCTGATTTTTTCTGTGTACTCCACCCCCTTCAACCACTCACTGGATATGAACCATCACCGATGTCGTCGCTTAGCTGATCCCTATGCACCACCACCTGGTCGGTCTTTCTGCGTGTCGTTGTCTGGTCAGCCTCCCTGTGCGCCGTCGTACCCCCTTTGCTGTAGCCGCGACTGTTGTTGCGGCTCTGCTGTGCCGAACAAAAAAAGAAAGGGGAGAGTTGAAGGAGAGAGGGAGATAGAGAGAAGGAAAGATTGAGAGAGAAGGGAATAAGAAATTGAGAGATATGAAGAGAGATTGAAGAATCAGAAAATTTTGAGAAAGGAAGAGATTGACACTTTTTTCCCCAATTCCCATTTTATTCTCTAACTGCCACATTTACATCTCTCTCTCTCTCTCTCTCTCTCTCTCTCTCTCTCTCTCATATTCATCCTTCAACTAGTTCAATTTAATAATTTATTACAAGTATGCCACGTTTGCGGGAAAAAACCGACCGAATTCTACCGACGAAGGTGACAAAAAAGAAGAAAGGGAGAAAGGAGGGAGGCAGAGGAAGAAGGAGGAGGGAGAGAGAAGGAAGCTAGAGGGGAGAGAGGAGTGTTGCTGTTCTGGTTGCTCTCTATCTTTCTCTCTCTACAGATGAAGACAGACAGACGGATGGACAAAGTTTCTATATGATTTATGGAAGAAAACCTTCCTTCGGTCGGTTTTGATAAAATTTTATTTTTTTACACCAATCCCCTTGTCTTTTATACATTTACAACTACAAATATACATACATATACATATACATATACATATACATATACATATACATATAGGGAGCTGATCCTCTAAGAACGGTTCTCACGGATTTCTGTGAGAACTTTCACGTGGGTCGTCGGATCTGATAGATCAAATCAAATAAAACTATATCTCTATCAGATCCGACGGCCCACGTGAAAGTTCTCACATGAATTCGTGAGAACCGTTCTTAGGGGATCAACTCACTATATATATATATATATATATATATATATATATATATATATATATATATATATATATATATATATATATATATATATATATATATATATATATATATATATATATATAGACACACACACACCCCCCTCCATATAACACACTTATATGTAATTATGATTTGACTTTAGTAAAAATTGAGCTAATTATCATGAAAATTATTTTTTAACTATTTATTATAGAATTGAAATTTATAGTTATGATTAACAAACATGAATGTTAAACCAAGCCTTCATAGGGGAACATGATAGGCAACTGAGAATCAATCTGACCAAAAAACTCAAGCGACTAGGTCGTAACCTCAACTAATTTTTATTTAAATTCATTAATTTTCTATTCACTTTCTAATGTGGACCATATTCACAAATGAATATCCCAACTATCTTTCCTTTCATGTGTGAATATTTGTCAATTATTATCAGTGGGAATCATGTCTACAACAATCCATGGATCTCGATCATCTATGGAAAACTCATCCGGTGGCTATAACCATTCACAAATCGCGATCGTCCATAGAAAACTCATCTGCTGGCTATAATCATTCACGGATCTTTGCATTCTTAGCTAAAATCATTCATAGATCTCAGTCATCTATGGAAAACTCGTTCGTCGACAAACTTAATTATTCTCTCAGGAGACAAATGACTTACTATCCATGAATCTCCGCTGTTTTAGAAAACTATATCTTAGTCAACTTTCTTATTAGGCTTCACAATGGGCTCCACTTCCCCGTGGGCCACAACTTGGGCTCTGATACCACGGTTGGGGGTGTTATCAGGCCTTCACAGGGAACACATGGGCCTTAAATAGATGCTGAAAACCATTGAACTCGAAAGCTTGAGTTATTAGATCTTGACCTCAATTTTCTATTTAAATTTATCACTTTTCTATTTACTTTCCAATTTGGGACTAGATCCACATATGATTATCCTAACAGTGGCTACATTGTGCCACAATAAGCCTTAGACAATGATATTTAAGGAAATTTCTTTCACCCTGAAGAATGAACACGGTTACCACCTTGTCCACTCTACTTATTATATAACCATGTTTGGACATCGCAATTACTATACCCGATGGTTTCAAAGTAACATCACAGTGATTAATTGTTTTCTATCTAAGTCTTTGTGTTGGAATCTCTAACCTAATATTTCTGTCCTCTATGGATGACCCTTTGTAGTTTTCTTCTCTCTTTAGTTATATATATATCAGGTTGGAGTTTCTCGATTTTTGACACCCTGGTCTTGTTCCTATAAAACCATTTTTGCTTGATCTAAAGCAAAAGTCAATCGTAACGACATTAATAATATTTACAATAAATTAAAGTTTAATAGAGAACATAAGTGCTGCATTTTTGACGTAGGCACACATGGCTCGAGTATTTTCTTTTTTGTTTTTTCAATACTAATAATCGTCCTAGACCTCGCGGGGTACTACATGAGTGGACCATCCGACACAAAACAAGCAGCCTAAACTTCGAAGCAAGTTGACATAGAACTGAATTTAGTATGTTGACATCAATCATTCTATCAGCCTGTTGATTACCCAGTGCCTGTAAAATTCCTGTATCATATCAGGTTTCTCTGTAGCAGCAAAGGTACATGAGTTGATCTTGCAATTTGGTATCTCTGGATTTGTTTGGATTTGCTCTGATACTAGAAAGATCAGAGTGTTTGCTTTCTCCATTGAGCCTGTCGACACAGTGGATTATCCCCGAAGCAGCCACAGCAGGATTTTGTTGTTTAAAAGCTTTCTATGGCCAAGAGCAGTCATTGTATTTTGCGGATACACCGGCATTGTCACATGTATTTGGATTGTGCGAGAACCAATTAACTGATTGAAGCATGGCGCGGCCCCGGCCCGCCTGCCCCCAACGGCTCCACTGGGGCACCTGATATGCGGGCCGGCGGCCCGGCCCACATCTCCTTTGGCTCAGAGAGCTCTTTGTTTAGTTGGTTCGAATACATAGTCTCACATTGACTAGGCATGGGAATGATCTTAGGTATAAAAAGATTTGGGCAACTCTACGTAGAAAGTTAGTTTTTTGAGATGATATCCCAAGTCCTTACAAATGCTATCGGAGTCATGCCCAGGGATGAGAGGTTTTGTAATTTTTGCAATTTTTTTTTTGTAAAAAACCCCCAACAGCTTCCCCAACGACTTTTTTGGCTATTGGAGGTTTTTTGCAAAAAGAAATTTGCAAATAACCGCCCAACGGGTAGAATGGGCTTAGGGTAATTTTTTTTCCATAAAAAAATTGTAAAATAACGCTCCTCTTCCCCTCTATAAATGCTCCATCTTCGCTACTCCATTTCATCATTAAAAAAAAAAAAAAATCTCTAAAATTCAACTTCAAGCTCTCAAGTTCTCAAGCTCTCTCTCTCTCTCTCTCTCTCTCTCTTAAGCTCTACAAATTATCAAGTTCTTAAGCTTTCTCTCTCAAGCTCTCTCGGTAATCTGGTATTTATATTCTTGTAAAATTAGAAACTAGCAAATAAAATGGATGTTCATTCTTCAGCAGCAGATCCTAGTCAAGCTTTTTATTCTAAATTTCAGGATAGCTTTTTAGTATGAGTAATAAACAGTGAGAAGTTCTTAATTTGCCTATAACCGGCACTTAACAAATTTCATTCACATAATATACAGATTTTAATGCTTCTTTTGAACCTACCACTACTCCTCATATACCTATTAGTCCTCCCGAGGAATCAACTATCTCAACAAATCTTAAATTAGAAGTTTGGAAGTATTTTGATAAAGTAACTTTGATAGAGTTAGGATGGCTCAATGCAAGTTGTGTTCAGATGTTTCATATGATTTTTTCAAAAATGTGAGAACCGACCACTAAGTAAGCATATTAAGAGTAAACACCCCAAACACTAATCACGAAAAATCAAGATTAGCACTTTAGGTGCCACACTAGGCACTTTTATTTATAATCGTGTTACAGGAAAATAAATTTAGCTAAATTTTTTTATTCAGTCTTAAAACCTTTAAGTATGGCTAAAAATGATGCACTTACAGATTATATTAGAACTACTCATAATCTGAATTATGAGTCAGTCAGAAGGAATACTATAAGATCAGATTTGTTAAAAGTAGTTGAAGAAAAAAATAAATGTTAATTATAGTTTTATCTTCTATGCCACATAAAATTGCACTTACTTTTGATTTTTAGGAAGCTCTTAAGACAATTATTATATCGTTATTACTGCATATTTTATTGATTCTGATTGGCTTTTAAATAAAAGAATTATCAATTTTAAAAAAAATTCATTCTCACTATGTTTCAAATCTAAGTAAGATTATAATGCATATTGCTAGAGAATATAGAATTGATTTTAAAATTTTTAACATTTCATTTGATAGCGATAGCAAAAAACTGATGCAATTGAGATTTGAAAAGTTATTTAAAACATATTTTGAATGGAATAAATTCATATTTGATACATTTGTCATATTATTAACTTATGTGCACAAGATGATTTGAAATTAATTAGAGATTATATTCAAACATTAAGAGATACTATTATATTTATTAAAAGTAGCAACCCGAGAAGACAAACTTTCAAACATATTTATTTGCGCTTAGGCCTACCTGCTAAAATATTACCTCAAGATGTAAGAACTCGTCGGAACTCAATATATAATATGTTGAGTAAAGTGATTCCTTATAAGTGGCAATAAATATGTCATTTCTGTAGAATTGTCTAACTACTTTTATTTTCAATAAGGAATGAAAACTTTTTGAATGCATCTGTAATTTTTGAAAAGATTTGAAAGAGTAACAAAATTATTTTTTGGTATTTATTATATCACGACTAGTTTAGTATTTTATGAGTTAATTGAAATAACCGAGATATTTTCTCAATACAGACATAATGGTTATCTTCGAAATATTATTGCTCCCATGAAAAAAATTTAATAAATATTTTGAAGATTTTTCTTATATTTTTTAGTTTGCTGCTATTTTGGATCTTAGGAGTAAATTTCATGGGTGTAATTTTTTACTTGAAAATTTTTTATGAAAGAATGGAATATTTTGTCCTAATGTGAGCAGATATTGATACTTCTATAAATTAGTTGTATGATTATTATAAAACTACCTATGAAAATAAACAATCTTCTTTTTTCATCTCAAACTTCTTCTGCATCTAGGGATAAAAGTTCATTATTTTCAAGTTTTTTATCAGCATCTAAAAGATTTAGAACCTTTGACGCTTTAAATGAGCTCCATTATTATATCCAATGTGTCGCAACTCCTGAGATCGATCCAGACTCAGGATTTGACAATTTTGATATGTTGGCATGGTGGAAATCAAAGGTATCAACTTATCATGTGCTTTTCATCATGAAACGTGATTTACTAACCCTCCTGAATCTACAACAGTATCGGAGTCTACTTTTAATACAGGTGGTCGAGCGCTGACTGATATGAGAAATCGTCTGGCATCGGATGCAATCGAAATGACCATATGCGTGAAGGATTGGTTAGAATGAAAAAGAGAAGTCAAAATAAAACAATTGACAATCTCATCGAAGACTCCTCAGAAGACTCCCCAAGAGATGAATGAAGACTTTGTAATTTTTTTATTTATAAATGATAAAATATTTGAAGACTTGTAATTTTTTATTTATGAATGATAAATTTTAAAAATTTTAATTTACACTTCAATTGTATTCGTATCCATTATCCATTTTATTGGATTATTTATAAAAAGTTTGCATTTCCCTTCACAACTTATAATTTTCTTTGTCAAATTTTTCACTTAAAATTTTTGAGATTTTTTAGAATTTTTTAAAAAATTAGCATGAACTTAGAAATTTTTCGATTTTTATTTTCATTTTTTACAAATAATCAGGTCTGGGCCAGCCGGGTCGCGGGTCATACCCGGTTCCCTAAAGGGAACTTGGGCTCGGGCCAGGCCAGCACAGTTTTGCCGTCGGGGGAGGCTCGACTTGGCCCTTCCCTTTTGTAACACTCGTATTTTTATTACCTTGTTTATTCCTCAATTAGGAGATAATTCAACGTGATAATCCTAATTATGGTGATTAGTATTAAAGGGATGATTGGTATAGAAATATAAAGAAGTTGTATATTTAATTAAAGATTTAATATGATGATGTGAATACGTGAGATTTTGGGTACATATATATAACCTATATACTAGTATATGTGATATTCATGAAAATTATCAAAAAGAAAATAAATGAAGTTGTTAATAGAAGTGAGTGGTGAATGGAAGGTGGAGATGGGTCTTGGAATTTGGATGTGAGATGGAGGGTGGAGATGCGGTTGGATTCGGAGTCAGATGGGGTGGTAAGGTAAGAAAAAATGGAGGAAAAAACATAAAAATCCTCATCTCTCTCTGCCCTCAATCTTTCTCGATCTCCTTTAGTCTCCTCCTCTCTCACTCAATCTCTCTCTAATTTCCCTCTCATTCTCTTCCTCTCTCAATCTCTCTCAATTCTCTCAAATCTTTTCATCTCTCTCTCAATCACTTCCTCTCTCTAACCCCCTTCTCTCTCTCTCTCTATCTCTCTATCTCGGGTTCAACGCAGTCGCCACAGCATCAGTTGTCGATGCAGTGGCAGGGGAGGTCGAGGCCCAGTGTTGTGCGATACAGGGGCGGCAGGGCCTGTTAAGCCGAGTGGGCAGCAGACAGCACCCTAGGTGGGATGGAGGTGGTCGTGAACAGAAAGAAGAAGAGGGTGTGTGTGGGTGTAGATTCAAAGATAGGAGGCACTTTTTAGAGTTAAGATAATAATTGAGTTATACTGTCACACCCCGCTTTCTAAAATACGTGGAAACGGAGTCGCAACGAAGGTCGGCGACGTATGTACGCGAGAAAAATACCTACGCACATACGCTAATCCTAAAATAACCTGAGCAAGTTACAAAATCTACTACGATAAATCAATATCACTGCAATATGATATATAAATATCTAACACAACGATAACAAATGAATAAAGAAAGAAATGACAACTGGATGCGATAAAAATAGAATCAGGAAATAATATGAATAAAGAGGAAGAATACTTATAGTCAAGAACGAAAGACTCCAGCTCCTAGTAACGCGTATGATCACACGAACACCTGAACAATATAAAAATAATCCAAAAATTCTAGACGTGCGAATCCAATGTAGTCAGAAGCGACCTAATGAGTGTGTGCGTAAAAGAATAGGTGTTCATGCATAACAACGCAAGAAATAATAACATGATAACTGAAATGAAACATAACAGAATAATCAATGTCAAGAACAAAGTTATGAACGATATATAACTGGTGTCCTAACCACTAACGTCAAGATGTGTAACCTAGCATATGTTACTAGTCTGGTATACAATCCGGTCATGTGTACAATCATATGTCGATCATAGTTATATATACGTACAGTCGGGCGATCACGGTCAGTCACAATATATACAGTTTATCATTATTAATTATGTCAGCGAACACTAATTGTCACATGTAATAGACGCATCTCATACTACGCATATTACACGTGCTAATCGAAGTCCTCAGTTATTGAAACTGATCGGTTGGAGACATTGTCTGTGATTTAGGTGGGTCCCGTGCATACCCGGGACCACGGCCTAGACTCCTGGCGCTGAACCAGGCTCTACGTAAGGTAGTCAGGAACATGCATAACAGGTCAGGTACATGTAATAACATGTATAACAGGAACAGGAACAGGACGAGGTGTCAGTCACTCCACAAGAACCCTACAGTGAAACCCTCTTTCGGCTGCGCAACCTAAATCCAAGGTCCACCCAAAATACAGACATTGTCTCCTCCATCAATTTTCTCAATCCCAGTGTAAGTTGTTTAATTTAGTTGTCAAGATTATTAATATACATGTTACCTGAATTTACTAGGATAACTCGGTAATGATAACGGTAACCACATCCAAAGTGAAATCATGATACATATATAACAGAATATATATATATATATATTTATATATATATGTCGGTGAACATGATAAATAGAACAAGGTTGCTACCGTATAACAATATTTTTCCCAGTAGTTAGATAACATAGACATGATAGTCATCAAGTAAATGTCATCCAGGTGAGTCTTAGTAGAAAAGTCCTAACCGATGTCATGTAGTGATCATATGGGTTTGTTATCAATAACAAGTGAACTTTATAGCATACAGATATATATAAATATACTACAGATAATACATGGAGGTAATTCATGAAACTATAAAACTTCTAAATACTAGAAAACTAGCTTAATCATTTAAATCACTTTTATAACATAATTAAATAACTAGATAAAATCCTTTATCACAAGAATTCTTGTTAACTGAAGGAGAAAAAAACACTCGCGACAAAATTAAATAAAATTACACAAAGAAAAGAAATATTCAAGACAAAATTAAATAAAAATTAAAAAAGAAGAGAAACACTCACGACACAATTAAATAAAAATTAAACAAAGAATAGAAACACTCACCTGAACTCGATCCGAAGTCGAGAGCACTGAAATCATAAGGCCCCGATAAATTTGAGTTATTCCTCCTTGTTTGCTCCTCAATCTCGTACTTTGAAGCCTTTTTCGTTCACGATCCGCTTGAGGAGGGAAGATAGAAGTGGGGAGAGTTTGGTTTAGGGTTTTCTCTTGGGGCAGAAGAGAAAGAAAGAGTTTGGGTCTTTATATAGATTATTAGATATTTTAGAAACCTGAATTCCAGTTAGGTTTAGATTGCTTAATATAGTAGTTCAGATAAGAATTGAAGATTGCTAAAAATTTCAAGGAGATTTGATTTAGATTTGAAAATTATAAATTGACTAGCTTATTGGGTTCAAATTGCTTGATTTAGTAGCTAGGATTAGGATTTATTAAAATCATAATTTTGAAAATGGGATTTGGATTAGGATTAGGATTGGGTTAATGGGTATAAGGATCTCAATGGTACTTGGTTATAGGTTATATTTGGGCTTTAGTTAAAAAAATCAGTAATATGAAGAATAAGAAACATAGACAGTGGGCTTGCGGGTTTAGCTTTTGGGTTTAAAGAAAAATAGAAAATAGGAGAAGAAAATGAATAAAAATAAGAAAGTGGGCTTGGCTCGTCTGGGCTTAGCATAAAAAGGAAAAAAAACAAAAAGAAAAGGAGAATGGGCTGAGCTTATTGTGCTTGAAATGAAAATAATAATACTACCCATTAATAATAATTTAAAATAACTAAATATAAGTAATAAGAGTCTACAAATCGTAAATAATAATAATACTAATAACGATAATAAATCAAGTTAATTAATAATAATAATAAGATAATAGGTAGAATCAAATAAATTTTTTAAAAATAATAATATAGTATTATTAAATAGGGGATATTACATATACCCTAATTAATCTAAGTTAAATCAAGATTTATATAATTCAATAACCCTTGTATGTATGTGTGATTATAGGAAATTCGGGACAATCAACACTAGTGTAGTATATTCGAAGAAAAATCTCAAGAGATGAAGGTAAACCTCATTCTTAAATAAATCATATAATGATTAAATGAACCATTCTAATAATATTTATGTATCGTGCATGTTAGGAATCGAGAAAAAAGAGAACAATTTCAGTATTTGTTCAAATCGAGCGTAGAGACCAAACTTGGAGGAGAGTGGAGTTCTACACTAAATTATCGTATTCCACGTGTTAATTACATAAACTTAATGGTAGAGAACTAAATCAGAGAATTATTAAGATAAATTAATGGTGCACAAAGGCATTGACATGTATATAATTAAATAGAATTCATTATGGTTGTGACGAATGTGATTGGGTGTATTGTTTTTAATGTGTGTAAATGTTATGCATATGTGATACGTATTAGATAAGTAAATTGTGTGGATACTCTCATAAGAACATAATTTAACTGATAAATCCTAATTGGATGTGTCACTACTATTAAATATGGAATGGTATATATGATTATTATTGATTAATATGCTTGATAAAAGTGAATACTGCATTGTGTATTGATATACAGTGAGATGGCAGAGTCATGGCGGAGTATAAGGTAGAGTATGTAGTGAAGTACCAACTATATAAATTCGTAGTGGACAGGGGGTATGCCAGAATAATATATATTCATTCATTCGTAGCGGATGGAGGGTGCGCCCGAATGTTGTATGTTTATTGAAAAATGAAGTTACTCATGTCTATATATAATGTTGATGTTTGATATATGTGCTATGACCACATCATGAAATGACATTAATTAATATGATTTAGTTTTCAAATAGCATATGCCCCATGCCTATTCATGTTTATCATAAACTTTGCATATTTTACATGCTTACATCATTTAATTAAATTTGAAATTTATATGATACTTCACTCACTGACATGTTCACTTCATTAAATTAATCATGTTTTCAGGTTAGAACAAGGACAAGAGTTTGACCTATTGCTTAACCGACTGTAGTACAGAAGTCCGAGTCACCACATCATTTCTTTTGAAAACCTTTTGATGTTAAAACTACGATATGTAGTAGTTATTTAAAAATGTTACACTTAAGACTCATGTACAAACTTATATATATATTTCATGTATGTGCTTATATGTTCTAATGTATCAGTTGAGTATCTTATAAGCTTCAAGAGGATGGATTCAGTGATTCTCCTAAGTGCAGTATTGGTATGGACGACTTGAAGGTATGATACATGTTTCCTTGCCAAGTAAGAAGACAATGTCAAGCCGAAATATTCTAATCGACTACGTGAGTGATTGTTTAATTTATATATATCATTTGAGATTGATGTTACGTCATGTGGGCTATATGAGATGTATATTGTATTTGGACAATGACATATTACATGGGAGATACTGCCAAAATTTTGAGTGATCGTGTGATAGATAATGATGATTATTTTCTAATTTGGGGATAAGTGAAGGATTATAATAATGAATTTGGGACCGTTACACCTTTGGCCTGTCGTGCCCGGATCGGGCCGTGCGGCCCCGCCTTTTTTGACATCCCTATGTCAGGTACTCCAAGGGAGATGGTGAGATAGTCTCTGGAGCAGTTACAGATGGGAGAGACCTCAAACAGCCTTTTAGAGGAGACTCAGAGGGGAGACAGCAAAGACTCAGATATCATGTGATCGGTGACATATTCGGACTTTGAATTTTTGGCTCTCAAGTTTCATCCTAACTTTTGCTATAGAAGTAGCATATATTTTGTGTCACAGAAGTTTCGATATTATTGGCCATTTATCTTGTCGTATGCACTACACTTTTGTATCTATTGTTCCTCTAACAATGTGTGTGCAAAAAACTTATTTTGGAGGATTTATTGCATTGTATTATATATTTGTATGGATGTTTTCATTAAAAACTTTTTAATGATACTAGTACAGAATTGGGCTTTCACTCGCACCTTTGACGTCAGTTTCAGTAATACAACGATATGAAATAGAGACGGTGACATTTTTATAATGTTGAAACCTTACGACGTCAGTTCTTTGGAGAGCCGAAGTAGAAACTCAAAATAGAGGCGGTGGCAGTTTTGTAATATGTTCAAAAACTTACAATGACGGTTCTCCAACGAACTGATGTCGAAACTCAAAAAGTAAATTTTGTAAAAATTTACGACGTCGGTTCTCCAACGAACTAACGTAGAAACTCAAAAAATAAAATTTTGTAAAAAATTATGACGTCGGTTCTCCAACGAACCGACGTAGAAACTCCAACAAAATAAATAAAAACACTTGACACGTCGGTTCTAAAATTGAACCGACATGTATTCCCAAAAAGTTAAAAAAAACCTAAAATTCAGCCCTCCTAAATTCTCCCTTTTAAATTCCCCTCCCCCGATTTCATCTCTCCCTCTCAACCTCCATGACCTCTAGTGCCTCCACGATCTCTTATCTCCCTCTCAAATGCCTCCACGGTGATGGAGGTAGGACGCACGCACAGAATCGGGTTGCAGCGAGAGCTCTGCTTCGATCAGAGCATCGACAAGCTCTGACTGGATGGTGAGTGGAGCTCGGTGGCGTTAGAGCTCGTGGTGCTCGGTTGTGGAGTTCATGGTGGTGCTCATGGTGGTGATCGTGGTGCTCGGCGGTGGGAGCTCGGTGGCGGAGCTCGTGGTGCTCGATGGTGGAGCTCATGATGCTCGGTTGTGGAGCTCATGGTGCTCAGTGGCGGGAGCTCGGTGGTGGAACTAGTGATGCTCGCGGTGCTCAGTGGCGGGAGCTCGGTGGTGGAACTAGTGATGCTCGTGGGTGAGAGCTCAGTGGTGGAGCTCGTGGTGCTTGTTGGTGGAGCTCGTGGTGGTGCTCAGTTGTGGAGCTCGTGGCAATGGCGGGAGCTCGTGGTACTCGGTGGTGGAGCTCATGGTGCTACGTGGCAGGTTCTAAATGGTGGAGCTTGTGTTTTATTATTTTTTTTAAAAAAATAAGATTTTTCATGTCGGTTTAAAACCGACATAGTTGATGTTTTATTATTTTATTTTTTAAAAAAAATTAGGTTTTTCACGTCGGTTTAAAACCGACGTCTTTTCCCTCAACTTACATATCGGTCTTTATACACGTCGGTACGTTGTTTTGTTTTCACGTCGGTTCTAAATTGTCATGAAACCTCTTTTTTTTTTTTTTGTGGTGTGAAATGTGGCAGTCTTAATAGGTTCCCTGTTTATTCTCAAAATTAAATAATAATATAAATAAATTATAGTGTGTTAGAAACTTTTAGGAAGTTTAAGGAGTCACGTGATGTGTCACTAATCACAACACCTAATAATTCCAGTCACGATTAATGAGCACCAAACGTCTGCTAACGTCTGTTCCAAAAGCAACCAAAAAGGAGTTGTTGCTTACTCCCAGTCCCCCATGCAGCTCTAGAAGACTAGAACCAAGACAATCCGCCGACCAACCTGCCATTTTCGTAATTTAACCCAAATCCTTAGGGGCAAAAGAGTACTTTATCCCTCTGACCAACCGTAACCGCTCTAGTCTTTTTCCTCACGCGGACGGGACGAAACGCCTTCGGCCTCTTGCACACGTGTCAGCCTCACATTGTTTTGAAGCTTGTGCGGCACGTTGTCAGTTGTCAGCCCGCGCCTGGACACGTGTTTAAAAGATTCCCAAACCTATCCTGTTCTTTTTCTCGTGTGGTGATATCTCGCGGTGAAGTTCTCGCGGGAACGTATCGCGGCTGTCGTTTGTGCCGCTTTTGCTTTGTTTCCAATTTTGCCCCTGTCAATATCTGGAAGTTCTGAGTTGCCTCACCCCCGCAAGAAACAAAAAGGAAAGAGGAAAAGGAAAATTGTTGCGCCAGCTGAAGATCATTACTTATGAAAATTCCAACTTAGACTAATTACGGTAATTAAGATATTAATTCACTCCCCCCCTTTCCTGAATTTTACAATAGATTATGGAAAGTAGGGACCACACTGTATATTTTGCTCTTTCCTTTTTATTGATATACTTGATTAAAAGCATGAAGACAAACTACAATATTCGAATTAATATTCCTTTCCTAATTAGGAAAAAAAACATTAATCAAATTTAAATAGAATTATTGCAAATATTAGATCATGTTTTTCCTTTGGGGCTTAGTCAACAAGAACATTATTTCTAGAACTAAAACATCTTGTGAAATAACTTTTAAAGCGTTAATCAATTGAAACTTTTACTTCGCACTAAAACTTAGGTGTTAGTTAATTAGAACTTTTAATCAGAACTTTTACTTCGAACTAAAACTTAAGTGTTAGTTAATTGGAACTTTTAATCAGAATGGGAACTATAACTTTTCTTAAGTTTTAGTTATAATTAGAACTGGAACTAGAAGTAGAATAAAAATATTTCATTTTTTGGTTCGAAAAGATAATATTCCACCGTTCAAATTGTTCTAGCTTTTCGAAAAAAGCCATCCATTGGATCTCTCTCTCTCTCTCTCTCTCTCTCTCTCTCTCTCTCTCTCTCTCTCTGCATGTAATTCTAATAATTAGTAACTATTAATTATCAGTAACTTGTTTTTATTAGTGACTTTATTAGTGACTAATATTAATAATTATCTTTTAAATGTATTAACATTATATTTTGATGATTAAAGATTATTACTATTCGTTGTTAAAGATTAATAACTAGTATTTATGCAACGCTTGAATTATTTTTATCATGGATTATGCCTTAATTTTTAATTTTTGATTCAAGATATAATAATTAATGTGGTAATTCTTGTGATTATTATTTTAGCATAATTAATGGGTAGCTTCTTAATAATCCCTAATTTAACTATGTTCAAGAGAGTAGATACACTTAGTGGATGAGTCCTGTGCATATTTGTATATATACTTACAAATATACCTATATATGATTGTGTATAATAAATATATACCAGTAATTATACGTGCTTGTATATATATGTTGCCAAAACTATTTTTATACATGTGTGATTTATTTAAAAATGAGTTCAAGTTCAAATACTCTTATATTGTTTTTTGGGCTAGGTCGATCAACCAGCCGGACAACCGCGCTAGGCACAAAGTTGTCTACACAATGCTCGGTTGACCGAGCGATTGACCGACTGTGTGCAGAGATACAAGGGTATCTGTGCACTTGGGGTCTGTCGACCGACCGTCAACAGCTCCAATGTCAGTGCTCTCTGTTTGGCACTTCAGCCGACCGACCGGTCAGCCGTTCAAATGTCAGTGCTATCTGTTTGTGGCTCGATCTACCGAGGGTCGACCTACAGAAAATGACTATTTTTCTAGCTGTTGACGGTCGATCGGCAACGCTGTCTCTGCTACAATAACGACTATATTTAATATTTGAATTAATTTTTGACTTTTTTCAATGGGTATTTTTGCAGCTTTTGGGTCTAATCCCCTACCTAATACCCTGATTTACTCTAATGACTTTTATTACTTGCATGTGTGTGTGTGTTGGGGGGGGGGTTCATTTGTAGATGATTAAGAACAAGCATATTCAAGAAAAATCAGTTTTTATTTAAGAGAAAAAGTTTTAAAAAATTCTAATTTTCAAGTTTCAAGAGCTCTCAATTCTAAATCAATTTCGGCAAGTTTTAAGCTCTCAAGTTCATTCTTTTCAACTGATTTTATCTCACGCAAACTTCTTGATCTTCATTTGTTCACTCAAAAATCTAAACAATTATAAAAAGAGAGTTTGTAATTTTTGTAGTCACCAAGAGTTTGAAAATTTTATTGGTTTTGCGCTACCTCTTGTGTAGAGGATTAGAGTTATATATTTTGGGTCTTGTGTAGACCACTACAGTTTTGATTTCTTTGTGGTGATTCTTGGTGAATAATGAAAATTCTTCACGTGGTGAAGACGAGAACATAGAGCAAGTTGCCCGAACATCGAAACAAACTCCTTGTGTTTGCGATTACCTTTTCTCTCAATCTTACTTCTACTTCTATTGCTCTATTGTGCCCATACTCATTCTTTACATACTTGCAATCATATTGTATTTGTGTTACTATATTGCTCTATATCTATTGCTTGTTGGATTATCAATCTTTCCTCATCTAAGCAGAAAGGTAATTGTGTACATCAACTCCTATTTAAGAAGAATTAAGAGAAGAAATTCTAGAGCCCTTAATTGAAAATCCGGCTTCACTTCTTATTTTTAATTGGCCATTTTGATTGTTTACTTAAATTGTTCAAATCCGTATTTGATTAGTATTATCACATATTCACCCCCCTCTAGGTAATTTTCAATTGGTATCAGAGCCTCGAACTCTAATTTTGTGTTTAACCACCTTAGAGAGATTCTTATTTGCTAATCACATTTTTGCTTCACACACTCTCATGCGCAGCTGATAGAATCAAGTTCCCTCCCAAGTTTGATGGCTTTAACTTTCCCATATAGAAGTTAAGATGATCGTATTTTTGCAATCTCTAGGAAGCTGAGTTGCAAAGGCGATGACCAAACCATGCATTTTCCCTGAGGTTGATGAGTATACTTGGTCTGATATTGCCATTGAGGAGTTCAATGCTAATACTAATGCACACAATGTCTTACTTCAAGCATTGAATGATGACGATATTGCTAGAATTATTCATTATAAATCCTCCTATGAGATTTGATCACATTTAATTATCACTCATGAAGAAAAAATCACAAGTCAAGAGAATTAAAATAGATCTTTTATGTTCCCAATATGAGATTTTTCTATGAATGAGAATGATTCATTGATGACATGGTTGCAAAGTTTACTAAAATCACAAATGATCTTACTTCTTTAGGTGATGAATTGACAATGACCAAAAGGTGAGGAAGGTCATCCAGGCTCTTCCACCTTCATGGGAAGTCAAGTCCTCAACATTGAAAGATCTTAATGACAAAAAAGAGATGGAGTTCATGGGTCTTATTGGCAACCTTAAGACCCATGAATTGAAAAGAAAATATAAAGAAGAGAAGGCACCCTAAAAGAAGAAAACTCTTGCTGTCAAATCTACTCCTACCATCTCTGACGAAGATGATGAAGAAGAAGATGATGAAGATCTTTTCCTCCTAGTAAAGAATGTAAGGAGGATGCACAACAGGTTAGGTTTGAAAATAGAAGAAGATGACAAGGGAAGGAGGAAAGAAAGATAATTCTCTACAATTACTGAAAACCGGGGCATGTCTTACCGAATGCCGGGATAAAGAGCAAACTACTACCTCCAATAAGCCCTACAAAAAGAAAGCCTTAAAAGTTACATGAGACTCAGAGAGCGAATCTGAAGAGGAAGTAGGCACGGCAAATGTATGCTTCATGGCTAATGAAAACACAACTTAAAGTATTTTCGAAACCCTCTCTAGAAGATAGTGTTTGACCATGAAAGAACTTAAAGAAGCATTTGAAGAGCTTTCTAATGACTATAATTTTCTCAAAAAGAAATATTTGAAAATAAAGAAAGAAAATGAGCTTTTTTTTAAACCAATTACTTGTTGTTTCAAAAGAAAAGAAAGTTTATCTATTTCTCTTCAAAATACTCAAAAAGAATTTGATACTTATAAGATTTCATACAAACCTAAATTTTATTGTTTTGATGAGAATGAGATTTCTTTGATGAAAACTAAATAAACACCTTGACAAATATTTAAGAGAAATGTGAGTTTGATAAGGCTAGATTAAAAGCAATGTTTCTAAAGAGGCAAGCTCAAAGAAAACCTCATGCTTCATACACACACCATCATGCTCACACACAACCATAATCACAAGCACATCATGCACACCATGTACCCACACTCATGCTACACATGCTCATCATACATATGTACATCATGCATTTTTATATGCCGGTGTATTCATGCACCTATTGTGGCCGAAAAAGTCACTTGGCAAAGTTTTGCATAGTAAGGTTAATGTTTCAAATGATCACATTTGGGTTCATAAGACTATCACTTTAAGATCCAAGAAAATTTGAGTATCAAAATTAACCCCTTTATAAATTGATATAGTTACACACCAAGGCTTCAAGATGTAGGGAATGGTGGTACCTTAATAGTGGTTGCTCAAGACATATGACATGGGACATCAACAAATTTGCAACCCTATCAAGGTATAGTGAAGGTGGCACCGTCACCTTCAGAGATGATTCAAAGGGCAAAATTAGTGGTATAAGTAATATCAAGGTTCGCTCATCTCTTTTAATTGAGAATGTTGTTTTGGTAGATGCCCTCAAATATAATCTATTAAGAATTAGTTAATTGTGTGACAAAGGCTTAAAGATTATTTTTGATGATTCACTTGTGATGTTTTAGATAAGAAACTAATAATTGTGTGCTTTTGAATTTTCGTGAAACAACATTTAGATTATTAATATGATGAATTTATAATGTAATTAATTCTACTTATGTGAATGTTTTTAATGAAGATTCTTAGCTTTGATATAGATGGTTGGGTCATGTTTCTTTTGACCACTTATCCCGTATGAACTCTAAGGAAGCAGTGAAGAGTATCCCTAATTAGAAATTTGAAACAGACCACATTTGTGATATATGCCAACTTAGAAAAAAAATCAAGTCCTCTTTCAAATCAATTAAGGATATCATGACATCATGACCTTTAAAATTAATACACATGGATCTGTTTCGTCCGACCAAAACCAAAATTTTAGTGGAAATCGATTTGTTTTTTTTTAACTGATGATTTTTCGAGATTTGTATGGGTTTCCATTTTGGAACACAGAGATGAAGTTTTTTCACATTTTAATATTTTTAGAAAGAGTTGAAAAAGAAAAAAAGATTTTCAATATTGGACATTAGCAGTGATAAAGGTGGTGAATTTGTAAACCACTCTTTATTACTTATTGTGAAGAAAATAAAATTAAACATGAACTTTCATGTCCTAGAACTCTACAACAAAATGGAGTCATCAAAAGAAAGAATCATAATTTTCAAGAGATGGTTAGGATAATGATTAGTGAATATGGACTCCCTCAATATCTTTAGGCCAAGGCTGTAAACACTATAGGATCACCTAGAGGGGGGTGAATAGGTGATGGCTAATCTAATGGTCACTTAATGCCAAATAATGCGGAAGTAAAAACTATTATGACCTAAACAAACCATTTAAACTAAACACCACGTATAACACAAGAGTGTAGCCGAATTCCCCGTGAAGGGCTCTGGACTAACTCCTCTAGATTTCCCTAGATAAGGGTTGAGGTGCCGCGTTGGCTCTCTTGGTTAAATACAAGTGTTAGCAAACAAATCCAAGCAAGTATATCAATATGAGCACACAAGATATATCAAGCATATAAAGATGAACACAATTTAAGCATGCAAGATATAAACAAGAGATAGAGAGAGTGAGCAATTACAAACACAAGGGATTTGTTTCGAGGTTCGAGCACACTTGCTCTACATCCCCCGCCTTCGACACACGAAGGATTTTCACTATAATCGATCCCAATGGATCACTCCTCGGTGCCGCAACACCTACAAGCTCTCGGACTCTCTAGTCCCGTACACACCGCAAGCCCCACAAGCTCGCGAGGTCGTACCTCAAACAAGAGTTCACACACGAACTCGAAACAACCGCGAACGCACTCGTCCGCCTCCTCAAGAAACAAGAAATGATCTCTTGGTGATCTAAACACTTTGATCACCAAAAAAAACTCACTACAACACTCCTATAGGATGAATAATCAATGGGTTACTCAAGTGTTTGTGTAATACCCCGTTCCCGGAATACGTACTTAGTTGCGTATTCAGATTTTCGATCGTATTTTTTTCGATTTACTTCCTGTATTTATTCTGTATTATGAATTCCTTATATGATTGTTTTGTCTTGGATTTGGATTCGTGGATTCGGAGTCAGCCCTAGTCTGAACCGAAGGCCCGATCCTAGAGTATTACTCGATTTAGATATTCTGATAATTAAATTGACCGATTTTAGTTTTAAATATCATTTTCCAATATTATATATTTTCTATGATTTTCTAGATTTTTCTGGAATTAAAATGAAAGTCTTCAAAACCGGTGTCGGCCAGTGCCGCTGACCGATTCCTGGATTTTTAATTCTCAAACAGTTTGGAATTTCATGATGGTCCTTTAGGCTTTATTCCTTAGAATCATATTTTCTACCTACACTCTTTTTCTGAGGATTTTATGATTTTATGAAAATTCCACCGGAGTCGGTAGATAATTGGTTCCGGGATTTTTAGCTTTAAAACTATAAAGTATTTCTTAAAACGGATTTCACTATAATTCTTAGTTTAATATTCTTGATTTTTGGTAATTATTTCGGGTCGTTCCGAGATACTTGAATTTCGGACGATTCCGGTGTTTTCCCGAAAGATTTCCGCATCCGCAACTGAATCCCGGGAATCCGCCACTTCCATTATTTTCGTTTTCTCTCCCGAGAAAATATCTTCTCATTATAATTTCTTTTCCTTTTTCCTTTTCCTTTTATTCTCTTCCTTCCTCCACAAGCTAAAGCTTTTCCAATTTCCCCAATTTTCCAAAATTCCATAAACTCCACCACTCCCACCTACTTCCTCATTATTATCACTCCACCCTCCCTCTCTCATGGCCGGCCAAGTGTCCACTTGAGAGACACCTCACCTCCCCTTCTTTTTACACAAAACCCCCTCACTTCCATTTGATTTGCATCTCCTTCATAAAATCCAAAACATATAAATGCTTTTCCTTTACATTTCTATTTCATTTTTTCCTTTCTTCTCTCCACCATCTCTTCTCCACCAAAACCCTAACCTCCTTCAACTCCTCTTCATCTCCATCACCACAACAACAACCACCAACTCCCAAGAGATCACCAAGGTCATCTTCCTCCTCCTTCATCACCATAGGAACCACCACCACAAGGTCATCTACAACTCCAAAGCCCCATCTTCTTCTTCATCAACAACTTCCATCACTACCACTCTTTTTGGTGAGTAATTTTCATCACCAAGGCTTGATTAATTCTTAGTATACTTAAGTTTATCTATCATGTTCAATTGTCTTCAAATCCATGATTATTTAGCCATCAAACAAAACCCTAGAAAACCTGTTCTGTTTGCTGTTTCCAGACGATTAGTCGACTAGGCCTAGACATTAGTCGACTAACTTATTCTGTCCTGTGAAACACAATTCTAGGAAACACAGTATTAGTCGACTTACCTTAGTTCCTAGTCGACTAGAGGCCCTTAGTCGACTACACCCTTGACCCTAGTCGACTAACCCTTCCTGGACCAGAAACCTTAACTCTCTGTATCCCAGATTTAGTCGACTTAACATAACTGTTAGTCGACTTGTCATGTCTGTTAGTCGACTACCCATATGACCCTAGTCGACTAACTTTTCTCTGAAACCAAACTAAACTCTCTGGAACCCAGTTCTAGTCGACTATACCAGACCGTTAGTCGACTAACTCCACTATTAGTCGACTACTCTTCCATCCTAGTCGACTAACTTTACCTATCTGTCTTAGTTGATTCCTTTCTTAAATATGAACCTTAACCTCTAGACTTATATCATATCTTGGTCTTGTTTGACTTGTCACCTGACAAACATCATCTTCCCTTCTCTCTTTCTCTCTCCCCTTCTCTCTACATGTTTATATCAGGTTTTGTGGCGCATCCCAAGCTTCCGTGGATTTCGGATCTTTCGGCTTATTGGTGATTTAGGCGAGTAGTCTCGCTCTTCTCTTATCTCTATTTGGGTTTCCCATTTCATCGGGACGATAAGTATTTCGCATCTTATTTCCCTATTCATGTTTGCCCTGCAATTGCTTATATTATGGTAGCTTCATCTTGTACTTGTGCCATGCTATTGATATGCTTACTTCTTTATCATATACTATGCGTGGCAGACCCTTCGTGATCGTTGTATTCTTGGTTTCTGATATGTTATCACTTGCCCTGCTATTATTTCAGATCTGTTAGTTACATGCTTCCTTTTAACACGTATATCACCTGACATCTAGTATGTTATCACCTGACCACCTGACATGCCACTATCTGGCAAGACCATCTTGTTATGTCATGACTTACCCAGACTTATTATCAATCCATTGTTATGCATGTTACTTGATATACATCACCATTTATCATGCTATCTCTTGACACCAAGCATGATACACCGATTCTTATAATTATCACGATAAAGGGAATGTAGTACCTGATTACTGTTATGTACTGATCACTGTTATGTATCCCTGTTATGATATTGCTCATTCCCGAAATCTGATAATTATGTTCATAAGCTATAAAAAGGACAACTTGTATGGGGAATGGGAGGAAGTGATGGATGCCGGAATGATACCTTGCTTATAGTGATGGAATATGATATATGCGGCGGAAAGTTTTAGTGGGACTAAGGGCCCACATGTTTACTGTTAGGGGGACTTTGGGCCTCCAACCGGTCCCAGGTGTATGGGAACCTTTGGACCATTAAACTGGTCCCAGGTGTATGTACCACTATAAGAAGCTCTGTCAGTTCTCCATCTACTTCCGTTAACAACCCTTGACTAGCTTATATATGGATGTATGTGGGTTGGCCGTACACCAGGTCACTTACCGAGATATATGAGTCAGACAAGTAATAATAATAATAGATTCCAGTTATTGATTCCTGTTACATCTGCTATGCATGTCGTGATTCCCGTTTTGTATTCCCGTTTGACTTTCACATGATTTGCAACTCTGATTCTATACGCTTGGATATTCGGTGCATGAGATAAAAGTATATAGATGAGGGTTTCCTTGTTTGGATTATTCCTTCGATGTACTAGTCTCATGGGACCGTAACCTAAGCGTATACAATCAATTTTGCTTGTGATCAGTTTTACTTCGGATTTCCTGTTTTACGATTGTTACGTTATACCCATTCTTATATATACTTCATTTGTGTTCTAACCCTCCTGTCTTCTGTACTTGACTCTTGTACTCACCCTTGGCTCGCCACCTGGCTTTTGCATCCTACTCGCCTAGGGAGTTTCACTGACTCCCCTGGATTCTCATGTCCAGGTTATGGAGCCCGGAGCGTGTGGATTCTCCCCGTTACTGCTCAGAGTGGCGCAGCGGTAGCGTGGATCTCCAGCCGACCTTTCAGAGCTCCATCCTTCCAGACCCCCTGTATGCCTCTCGAGTTTTCCCTTAGCAAACTCGTGAGTGCCCTATTTCTATTTACTCTTATACTTTTCCTTGTATACCTGTATGTGAGCTCCCTTTTGTACCATTCACATATGTATATCTCTTGTACTCTCGCATTTGCGCATATCTGTGATGTATTATTATTGTAATATTCATCACCTCTGGTGATAACTCTGTGATTGTATATATATGTATTGGAATGTATAATGCACCATATGCTTCCGTACTCTGATTCTTGTCTGTACTGATGCTTAGCGTATATACGGGAAGGTACTTCGGACTTACGTATATACGTTGCAGTGACGTCCCCGTATCGCCGGGATCGGGGCGTTACAGGTTGGTATCAGAGCTTAGGCTCTAACTTCCTCAGTACGTCCAGAAGGCAAATCAATGGTAAAGTGATTTGCAACTGGAATACATGAGTCTTGGTTATACATTCCAACTACAAGTGCAGAGTTATCTATTTCTTGACTATCTTTCCTTTGATTCCTAATTCCTCCTATCCTTTCCCTGTTTTGGTTTTATGAAGCCTTATACTATCTTAAGATATGACTAGACTAGAGAGGTAGTGGCTGGTTCTGAAAGAAGCTATTATGGGATCTCTTCGGCCATTCTATGAAGCTTGGTATTCTCCAGATCGATCTTGATCTGGCTATCTTTCAGAAGACAGCAGTCGGAATACTCTACGGATATTCTATATTCTCTACTATATTGTTCAGAGTGATTGATGCTGAGTATTCGGGATTCTTAATTATCAGCCTTCTTTATTTATGCTCAGGACTATCAGGGTTTTCTTTATCTTCGGTATTCTGACTCATTTATTGCACAGCCACGACATCAGCAGTATTATTCAGCATTATTCGAAGATTTATACAGCCGGAAGTGCGGAGGATGATTAATGTTCAGTCGACTTGAGAGCCCTACCTATAGTGCTTCATATCTTAATTGGTATAGATTTCCACCTTTGTCCCTTTGTATTCATTTCACCCCTTAACGAAATTGCGAGGACGCAATTTTTTGTAAGGTGGGTGGATTGTAATACCCCGTTCCCGGAATACGTACTTAGTTGCGTATTCAGATTTTCGATCGTATTTTTTCGATTTACTTCCTGTATTTATTCTGTATTATGAATTCCTTATATGATTGTTTTGTCTTGGATTTGGATTCGTGGATTCGGAGTCAGCCCTAGTCTGAACCGAAGGCCCGATCCTAGAGTATTACTCGATTTAGATATTCTGATAATTAGAATTGACCGATTTTAGTTTTAAATATCATTTTCCAATATTATATATTTTCTATGATTTTCTAGATTTTTCTGGAATTAAAATGAAAGTCTTCAAAACCGGTGTCGGCCAGTGCCGCTGACCGATTCCTGGATTTTTAATTCTCAAACAGTTTGGAATTTCATGATGGTCCTTTAGGCTTTATTCCTTAGAATCATATTTTCTACCTACACTCTTTTTCTGAGGATTTTATGATTTTATGAAAATTCCACCGAGTCGGTAGATAATTGGTTCCGGGATTTTTAGCTTTAAAACTATAAAGTATTTCTTAAAACGGATTTCACTATAATTCTTAGTTTAATATTCTTGATTTTTGGTAATTATTTCGGGTCGTTCCGAGATACTTGAATTTCGGACGATTCCGGTGTTTTCCCGAAAGATTTCCGCATCCGCAACTGAATCCCGGGAATCCGCCACTTCCATTATTTTCGTTTTCTCTCCCGAGAAAATATCTTCTCATTATAATTTCTTTTCCTTTTTCCTTTTCCTTTTATTCTCTTCCTTCCTCCACAAGCTAAAGCTTTTCCAATTTCCCCAATTTTCCAAAATTCCATAAACTCCACCACTCCCACCTACTTCCTCATTATTATCACTCCACCTCACCCTCTCTCATGGCCGGCCAAGTGTCCACTTGAGAGACACCTCACCTCCCCCTTCTTTTTACACAAAACCCCCTCACTTCCATTTGATTTGCATCTCCTTCATAAAATCCAAAACATATAAATGCTTTTCCTTTACATTTCTATTTCATTTTTTCCTTTCTTCTCTCCACCATCTCTTCTCCACCAAAACCCTAACCTCCTTCAACTCCTCTTCATCTCCATCACCACAACAACAACCACCAACTCCCAAGAGATCACCAAGGTCATCTTCCTCCTCCTTCATCACCATAGGAACCACCACCACAAGGTCATCTACAACTCCAAAGCCCCATCTTCTTCTTCATCAACAACTTCCATCACTACCACTCTTTTTGGTGAGTAATTTTCATCACCAAGGCTTGATTAATTCTTAGTATACTTAAGTTTATCTATCATGTTCAATTGTGTCTTCAAATCCATGATTATTTAGCCATCAAACAAAACCCTAGAAAACCTGTTCTGTTTGCTGTTTCCAGACGATTAGTCGACTAGACCTAACATTAGTCGACTAACTTATTCTGTCCTGTGAAACACAATTCTAGGAAACACAGTATTAGTCGACTTATCTTAGTTCCTAGTCGACTAGAGGCCCTTAGTCGACTACACCCTTGACCCTAGTCGACTAACCCTTCCTGGACCAGAAACCTTAACTCTCTGTATCCCAGATTTAGTCGACTTAACATAACTGTTAGTCGACTTGTCATGTCTGTTAGTCGACTACCCATATGACCCTAGTCGACTAACTTTTCTCTGAAACCAAACTAAACTCTCTGGAACCCAGTTCTAGTCGACTATACCAGACCGTTAGTCGACTAACTCCACTATTAGTCGACTACTCTTCCATCCTAGTCGACTAACTTTACCTATCTGTCTTAGTTGATTCCTTTCTTAAATATGAACCTTAACCTCTAGACTTATATCATATCTTGGTCTTGTTTGACTTGTCACCTGACAAACATCATCTTCCCTTCTCTCTTTCTCTCTCCCCTTCTCTCTACATGTTTATATCAGGTTTTGTGGCGCATCCCAAGCTTCCGTGGATTTCGGATCTTTCGGCTTATTGGTGATTTAGGCGAGTAGTCTCGCTCTTCTCTTATCTCTATTTGGGTTTCCCATTTCATCGGGACGATAAGTATTTCGCATCTTATTTCCCTATTCATGTTTGCCCTGCAATTGCTTATATTATGGTAGCTTCATCTTGTACTTGTGCCATGCTATTGATATGCTTACTTCTTTATCATATACTATGCGTGGCAGACCCTTCGTGATCGTTGTATTCTTTGTTTCTGATATGTTATCACTTGCCCTGCTATTATTTCAGATCTGTTAGTTACATGCTTCCTTTTAACACATGTATATCACCTGACATCTAGTATGTTATCACCTGACCACCTAACATGCCACTATCTGGCAAGACCATCTTGTTATGTCATGACTTACCCAGACTTATTATCAATCCATTGTTATGCATGTTACTTGATATACATCACCATTTATCATGCTATCTCTTGACACCAAGCATGATACACCGATTCTTATAATTATCACGATAAAGGGAATGTAGTACCTGATTACTGTTATGTACTGATCACTGTTATGTATCCCTGTTATGATATTGCTCATTCCCGAAATCTGATAATTATGTTCATAAGCTATAAAAGGACAACTTGTATGGGGAATGGGAGGAAGTGATGGATGCCGGAATGATCCTTGCTTATAGTGATGGAATATGATATATGCGGCGGAAAGTTTTAGTGGGACTAAGGGCCCACATGTTTACTGTTAGGGGGACTTTGGGCCTCCAAACCGGTCCCAGGTGTATGGGAACCTTTGGACCATTAAACTGGTCCCAGGTGTATGTACCACTATAAGAAGCTCTGTCAGTTCTCCATCTACTTCCGTTAACAACCCTTGACTAGCTTATATATGGATGTATGTGGGTTGGCCGTACACCAGGTCACTTACCGAGATATATGAGTCAGACAAGTAATAATAATAATAGATTCCAGTTATTGATTCCTGTTACATCTGCTATGCATGTCGTGATTCCCGTTTTGTATTCCCGTTTGACTTTCACATGATTTGCAACTCTGATTCTATACGCTTGGATATTCGGTGGCATGAGATAAAAGTATATAGATGAGGGTTTCCTTGTTTGGATTATTCTTTCGATGTACTAGTCTCATGGGACCGTAACCTAAGCGTATACAATCAATTTTGCTTGTGATCATGTAGCACCCTGATCCCGGTGTACGTATCACCGTATCTGTACGCGATACGACGTACAAATTTGATTTGACCTCTGTAGTATTCTGATTGACCTGATTTCAGTTTCAAAAATCATTTCCTAATATTGTAGATTTTTCAGGATTTTCTAGAATTTTTCTGGATTATTTTGAAAAATCTCCGTTGTCGGTGTCGACCGATACCGATAACCAGCCTTCCGATTTTTATTTCACAAACGGAGTAGAATTTTGAGAATCGGCCTTCACCATATGTCTTAGAATCGTATTATCTACGTTCGGGTATTTTTGGGAATTTTTCAGAATTTATCGAAAATCCGGCCAAACGGTGTCGCCCGTATCGGCGAGACGCTCCGGGATTTTTAATTTGCAAACCGGATTGAGTTTCAGCAAACCGTTTTCATATTACGTCTCAGGATAATATTCTCTATTTTCTGTAATTTTTAGGTACCGTTCGGAGATGTTTAAATGTCGGGCCATTATAATAATAATTAAATATTATTTTTAATATCTTTTCTTTTCTTCCTTTCTTCTCCTTTCTTCCCAACGAAGCCAACCCACCGCCCTACTGTTCACCACCGACCCTCTTCCCATTTTAAATTCCCTCCTCTCTCTCTCTCCTCTATTCTCTCTCTCACTCTTCCAAACTCTCTCTCTCTAAACCATCTCTCTCTCTCTCTAACTCTCCCAATCTCTTTCTCTCTCTCTCTCAATTTCTCTCTCTCTCTCTCTCTGCATCTCAATTTCTCTCTCCCTCTCTCTGCATCCCTCTCTCTGTGGACCGCCAGCAAGGCGTCGGAGGCGGCCGGGCATCGCCGGAGGCCGACCCGGCCAGACCCGCCGGCGGGTTGCCGGCCGTGTGCAAGCACCGACGGCGCTGGTGGGGTGGGGGCGCCAGCCCCCACCACCTTCTTCTTTCTCCTCGCGCAGTGGAGCCCCGCCAGCAGCGCCGGAGTGGTGCCGGCGCCGGAGCGGCGCCGGGAGGGGGCAGCGGCGCCGGCGGGCAGCGGCGCCGGCGGGGTGCCGCACCGGGCGGTGGCGACCGCGCGGGTGGCGGCCGCGCGTGGGCGGCAGCAGCAGCACAAAGCTGCTGCTGCTCTGTTGCTTCCAGTGGGTGAAAACCCAATAGTGGGTTTGGGTACGGGTTCAAACCCAAACCCGACCCGTTTACATTCAAACCCGACCCGTTAAAGGTACAATTTCATTTTAACCCCTGTAACATTTTAAATTATGTTTAGACCCCTGAAAAATTACAAATAGCCCCTGAATAATTTCTATTATTACGTAACTAACCTTTTCTCGCGGTTTTGGGTATTCGGGCGATATCTGGAGCATCCGGACTCGGATTTGGACGATTCTGGATCCGTTGCGATCGTGGGAACGAGAGCTACAATCCTGTAGCCAGTCTGTGAGTGTTTTTATTTTATAAATTATCTTTTTAGTCTATTAATTGCACTTGATTGACTTCTTGATATAAAACATGATTCGGTATATCCTAATTGGTAAACAATATTAAAACACTGTAATAAACACGATATTTAGTAAATGCCTGACTGATCTCGAGTATGTCCCGTTCCTGTACCACTGACACCCGGCCCACCATAGCCCCATAGGCTTGGACCCTATTATGTCATGCATCGTGACACAGTTACCTTACATACTGCTCTACAGGTAAGCTAGGACACTACACCGTCGTTATACACGAATGCGAGATACTGTTATTTCCTACACTGCTATCATCCTTACATGGCTACCGTAGTTTAAGAGACGGACATGATATTATTTTATACACGGATCACTGTTAGGACATATACGAGTGATACACCGATATATTGCTACACATATAGGTTCCACTGATACACGGATATAACCATGCACGGACTATTGCATTTCATATTAGCATGATCATCATACACATTTATGTTATGTTTACATATTATGGTTACACATGCCTGTATGGTTTCTCTATTCTTGTCATATAGATCCCCGTTCATGCTACATGTATTATGTTCTATTCTTGACATATGGATCCCCGTTCATGTTACATGTATTATTATTTCATGTTACTGTATTCATGTTATAGGATTGTTACCTGTTACTGATATGGATATTCCCGATACCGGACATGATATGGATATTCCCGTTACTGGACATGACTGCTGTTGATATGCGATGTGTGGAACTAAGTGCCACGTGGATCCAAGCACGGGGGCCACCTCTAGAATCCCACATCTATTGTTCCCGTTTCCCGGTATATTGTTCATGATATCTTGTTCATGTTATATTGTTCCTAATTCTCGTGATATTGTTCTATGCTATCAACAGAGCTCAGGTCCAGTTATCATGTTACCCGTATCATGTACAGTAGTTCTTGTTACATTGTATACTTGACTTATCAGATCATAAAGTTAACTGGGGTACGGGGGAGACTTGACGGTTGATTAGATCTTATCGGGTGATGTACTGGATCCATATTGTTAGTCCCACTGCAGGGGACGGTAGTACTACTACCAATTGCTCCATGAGCTCTTGTTACTTGATTCATGCTCCCCTCTTAGCGGAGGGCCCTGGTCATGGCAGCCAGGGGCTTGTTTAAGGCCGTAATCCCGGGTATGCACGGGATACATCCACCGATAAGAACTCCTCGACCATGAGTTTCCAATTAACATAATAAAACAGTATAACAATAGTGGACGTCGGGAACACTTGTTATTTGATCACTCTCTCGTTTGGATAATGGTACCCGTAGGCCATGTCCGGATGGTTCGACTGGAGTGCGGGCTCCAGTATGAACTGCCAGTGGTATGGGACACTGGTAGAGATTGATTAAAATACCAGGTGGTACTGATTTCTACTATTGTATCAATCACATGACTTGCCTCAGACATGTATGCTATTGTTGTACATGACTTTGACATAACTTGCCCGATACATGTTTAGATCATTTATCTGCTATCATGTTACATGTATACATTGATACTGTACATGTTTCCTGTTATACTTTCTATAGTAACCTACTACTCATGCACATGTATACTTTGTTACATTACCTGGTACATGTTACACTGTATGTGGTGGCATACTATGCATGTTCTGCATTGCATATATTTTATTGTTACAGACATATGCTCATCTGCATGTTCACCTCTATCACGCCACCACGACCATGTTCATGTCTATCACGTCACCACTAGATAATCTTATTTATTATATATTATATAAACTGGACACGACTATAGATATGACCAGAGGATACCGGTTATGTGGTGATGGTATTAAAAGACGACATGTCTGCATATTTCACTGCTTATACGTTTATATATTTCTATCGCTTATGATATGCTTATTATATGGTAGACACCATCATGTATCTATAGTAGTATCGTGCTTGTATTACTATGTATATATTACTGCTTCCTTCATTTTACCACTCACTAGGTCGCTTTCTGACGACCCTGGGTTTGCGTGCCCAGATTGGAGATCCGCATACCGAGAGCACCTTGGAGTCACATAGGAGATTCCTCGTCGAGACCCTACATAGGTATCCTTATGATTTATTTCTATTATTCAGTTGTCTCCCTTTTTCATATCTGTTATGATCACTGACCTCTTTCTGCAGGTATTCTTGTACTTATTTCATGCTGGGACCCATGTCTATATGGAGGGTATGTATTGTACTGAGGCTTAACGTACGCGTGAGCGTGTATTCACCTCGCGTATGTACGTCGCCATAACGTCCCCGTACCTACGGGATCGGGGCGTTACAGTTACCTTGGAGTCACATAGGAGATTCCTCGTCGAGACCCTACATAGGTATCCTTATGATTTATTTCTATTATTCAGTTGTCTCCCTTTTTCATATCTGTTATGATCACTGACCTCTTTCTGCAGGTATTCTTGTACTTATTTCATGCTGGGACCCATGTCTATATGGAGGGTATGTATGTACTGAGGCTTAACGTACGCGTGAGCGTGTATTCACCTCGCGTATGTACGTCGCCATAACGTCCCCGTACCTACGGGATCGGGCGTTACAGATCAGTTTTACTTCGGATTTCCTGTTTTACGATTGTTACGTTATACCCGTTCTTATATATACTTCATTGTGTTCTAACCCTCCTGTCTTCTGTACTTGACTCTTGTACTCACCCTTGGCTCGCCACCTGGCTTTTGCATCCTACTCGCCTGGGGAGTTTCACTGACTCCCCTGGATTCTCATGTCCAGGTTATGGAGCCCGAGCGTGTGGATTCTCCCCGTTACTGCTCAGAGTGGCGCAGCGGTAGCGTAGATCTCCAGCCGACCTTTCAGAGCTCCATCCTTCCAGACCCCCTGTATGCCTCTCGAGTTTTCCCTTAGCAAACTCGTGAGTGCCCTATTTCTATTTACTCTTATACTTTTCCTTGTATACCTGTATGTGAGCTCCCTTTTGTACCATTCACATATGTATATCTCTTTTACTCTCGCATTTGCGCATATCTGTGATGTATTATTATTGTAATATTCATCACCTCTGGTGATAACTCTGTGATTGTATATATATGTGTTGGAATGTATAATGCACCATATGTTTCCGTACTCTGATTCTTGTCTGTACTGATGCTTAGCGTATATACGGGAAGGTACTTCGGACTTACGTATATACGTTGCAGTGACGTCCCCGTATCGCCGGGATCGGGGCGTTACAGTTTGTGTGAGAAAACAAGGATGAGAATGGTGGAGGAAAACTCAAGAAAATCTCTTTTAAACACTCTTTATAAAAACTCTCCTTTTGATAGGAATATTTTCTCTCAATTTTGTGGAGAGAAACCTCTGAAAAGAGTTGGAAATACGCCCAAAAACCACTTGGAAATCTTATCAAAACAGCCCCCAAATGCCCCATTTTATAGAGTCTGGAAAACTAGCCGTTGGGGTCTGTCAGACCTGTCAGACGACCGCCCGGTCGTCCGGCCAACGGTCATATTTCAGACCGTTGTGCCATCGGTCGACCGGTCGGTCAGCCGAGCCAGGATACAGAGAGAAAGTCTCTCTTTACGGTCGACCGCTCGGTCAGCCGGGGCCTTTCCAGAGAGCAGACCTCTCTGGACGGTCGACCGGGTCGGTCGACCGGCCCTCCTGCCAGAACTGGCGTGCACGTCTGTGCACGTCGGTCGACCCTGAAGGTCGGCCGACTTCAAGCTGTGGTCGACCGGCTGAAGCCAGGAAATAAGGTTTAAGGGATTAAAAACTTGGTCTTTTTGGCTCACATAAAATTCCATAAAATTATGAAAAATCTACAAAAATAGTTTTACCGATATACTTTGATAAACAAACATGCTTGCACAAAATCAAGGCATGTTACAAATGATTTGGACTATTTTTGTAATATGGAAATATTGGCTCAAATGAAAACTGTATTTTTTCAAACTTGATTTTTCAAAACTTGTTTTTCCAAAACTTCACCAAATACAAAAACAAGATATTTAAACAACTTTGAAAGCATATGGTGTATGGATATGATCCACTACACAAACATGATGAAATTGAAGGTACACCTAGAGGGGGGTGAATAGGTGAAGGCTAATCTAATGGTCACTTAATGCCAAATGATGCGGAAGCTAAAAGCAATTATGACCAAATTAATCTTTTTACACTAAACACTATGTGTAACACAGTGTGTAGCCGAATTCCCCGTGAAGGGCTCTGGACTAACTCCTCTAGATTCTCCTTGAATGGGTTGAGGTGCCGCGCGTTGGCTCTCTTGGTTGAATACAAGTGTTAGCAACAATCCCAAGCAAGTATATCAATTATGCACACAATATGAATATCAAGCATGTAAAGATAAGCACAAAGTAAGCATGCAAGATATAATAAGAGACAAAGAGAAAGAGAGCAATCGCAAATACAAAGGGTTTGTTTCGAGGTTCGAGCACCCTTGCTCTACATCCCGCCTTCGACACACGAAGGATTTCCACAATGCAAAATCCCAATGGATTTCTCCCCGTGCCGCAACACCTACAAGCCCGAACTCCCTAGTCCCGTACACACGCAAGCCCCACAAGCTTGCCGAGGCCGCACCTCAAACAAGGAGTTCACACACGAACTCGAAACACCGAGTCCCCACTAGGACCTGAAACAATGCGAACACAACCGTCCGCCTCCTCAAAGGAACAAAGTAGAACTTTGTGATCACAACTCTTGATCACCTAAAATCCTCTCACAATAACACTCCTATAGAATGAATAGCTCAATGGGTTGCTCAAGTGTTTGTGAGAAAACTAGGAAGAGAATGGTGGAGGAAAACTCAAGAAATTCTTTTAAACACTCTTGAATAAAATCTTCCCTTTAGATAGGAATATTTGCTCTCAAATATGTGGAGAAAACTCTTTTAAAAGAATGGGAAAAACTGGCTCAAATCTCTCCTAAAATCTTATTGCAAAACAATGACCAAACCCCCAAATTTATAGGCTGTCAAAACTAGCCGTTGGGTCTGTCAGACCTGCCGGTCGACCGCCAACGGTCAAAAATCCGACCGTTGGAGCCTGCCGGTCGACCGCGCCGGTCGACCCAAAAGAACAGAGAGCACTGCTCTCAGTTCCGGTCGACCGACCGAGTCGACCGGCCAACTGCCAGGACAAGGCGTGCACGTCGTGCACGTCGGTCGACCGGCTGTTAGTCGACTATAAAGGTAGTGAGTCGACTATCTGAAGCCTGAAACAATTTTTTCTGGGATTAAAAAGTTTGTCTTTTTGGCTCAAAAAATCCCATAAAATACTTAAAAATCTACAAAAATAGTTTTACCAATATACTTTGATAAACAAACATGCTTGCACAAAATCAAGGCATGTTATAAAGGATTTGGACTATTTTTGTAAGTTGAAAATATGGGCTCAATTGAAAACTTGTATTTTCCAAAATCTTGTTTTCCAAAACTCCTTTAAATAGAAACTAGATATTTTGAACTCATTAAAGCATAGTGTGTATGGATATGATCCACTACACAAATAAGATGAAATATCTAAATTTTTGACATTAAGCTCTAAACTTGATTTTGGTTGAAAGATATGTAAACATGAAAACCAAAATCCAAACATGTATTTTCCAAAATAAAAATCTTTTTGTAAAAGCAAAACTATCAAGAGTGTGTGTGTATATATACTTGAGCAATCCACCAACTACTCTATCCTTTACATTTTTAACTAAAACAAAAATAAATCTTATACCTAGACACAAGTCTTGATCTTGAAGTCTTCCCTTGAAGTCTTCTCATCATCTTGACATGGTCCAAATGCAATCCAACGAGCTCGACTCCTCTTGAGTACTTGATGTGATCTTGATGCATAGGCTCGTGAATCAAACCGGTGTAAGCTCCGAAATATGACTTTAAATCCTTTGTAGAAGCTCCACCCTACTAAGATCTTGATAACAAATCTGTCACTAATTAAACACAAGATCATTAGCAAACATAATTACATGAGTTGATCATCATCAAAACTAGAGTGATGGGCCTTTGGCCAACAATCTTGGGCCTTTGGGCCAACAATCTCCCCCCTTTTTGATGATGACAAAACTCATGAAGTTATGTATGCATGGATTAAAGTAAAGCTTCAAAGAGCTCCCCCTTAACTCATGCATAACACATAAACAAATAGATATGCAATGAGGCACATAAACATGTATGCAAATGTAGGAGTAAACATGCTAATCAAGCATAAAATAAAATCTTTTTCTCCTATTTGCAAAACAAACATATATGCATAAACATAGATCCTTTTAAAAACATGCATATATAGCAAATACCTCTCCCCCTTTTTGTCAATCATCAACAAAGGGTTTAAGGTAAAAACAAAATCATCAAATCTTTCTCTCCCTTTTTGTCATAAACAAGAGATCAATAAGGGTCAACATATCAATAAAAGATTATATGCGATATACATTCATGAAGAGGAAGACGTTAAGTTAGCTTCCCTACACATATGCATTACATGAAGAAGGGATGACAAGCCCCAATTCACATAACACACATATTATGTAATGCATAAGAGGAGATGTGAAGCTCCCCCTACACACGTGTACCACATAAAGAAGAGTTGTCAAGCTCCTCAATATACAATACACTCAACATGAATCTATATGTAGAAGAGATGCTAAGCTCTCCTTGCATATAAGAAATACAAATCAAAAAAAAGTTTTTTTTTAATTTTTCTCAAAAAAAAAAATTTTTTAAAGGTATCAGAGCTTTTGTAAACAAACAAATTTTAAGATACCAATTTGAAAATAATCATTATTGTAAATCATATTGATACCAATTGTAAACATAATGAAAAAAAATTTTATTTTCATCATAAACTTTGTGCTTTTAAAAATGTGAACCAATTGTAAGTTAAGCACATGAAAATCATATATATGTATGAAATGAGTATACCAATTGACATTGATACATACATATATAAGAAAACAAAATATGAGTATATATAAAAATTTTCAATTTAGATACCAATTGAAAGAGTCCAAAGATACCAATTGAAATAACAATAAGATCAAGTGTATATCTCATATAACTACCACCCAATCATGGTTCAAGTTTAAATGATTTTCATTTTAAAGCATACATGAACATGATCTCCCATCCATCCTCCCATAAAGGGTAGAGTTTTCAAAAATAGATTTGAAAATATTTTAGCATTGAAAATCACTACCAAATGAGGAACAATAACTAGTTAAAATAATTTTTGAAAAACTAGTTAAAGATCCTTTAAAAACATGAAATCAAAGCATATGTATTTCATGAATCATACTAAGTACATAAAAGTTCAAGCACTCATAGACCATAAAGCTCAAAATTATCTTGAAAAGTAAAAGATGAGTGTTCAAAGGTTATGTAAATAGCATTTTCATGAAATAGACATTGAAGCTCAAAAAGATCATAA